>JARIHR010000068.1:0-468343 GCA_029281495.1 Mycena filopes | reverse complement strand
GTGTTGGGTCTCGTTGGATTGGTGGTCACCGTTCTCGAGTTTCCCAAGCGCCTGAGTAGGGTAAGCTTGTGGAATGAAGGGAGTGAAGTAGGACGCACTGATTCGGGACGGTTCTGGTCCTTCTTGTTCTTGTTCTAGGAACAAGGTTTAAGCAAGTAATGGATGAATAAAGGGATAAGGAACGCACCTTGCGGGACTTATGAGTTTTCTCTTCGCCTAGCTCTTCCTCGAGCTCGCGAGAGAAAGCTTCAACATCGATGGGTTCCTGCTGGACGGGCACGGGATCCTGTGAAGGAATTTATAAGTACGGGTCGAAGTTCGAGTTTAAGGACTTACGGCGGGAGCTACGTCCTCCATCTCTTCGTCCTCGTCGGGAACGAGGGTGGTGGCGACACCTTCCTCCTCTTCGTCTTTGTCTTCGACAACAGAGTTGGAACGGCCTTTGCGACGAGTGGAGCGAGCCAGCTAAAGTACGAATTAAGCCAGAGTTGAAAAACAGGTTTAAGGACGACTTACACGTTTGGCCTCGCGCTCCTCGGTAACTTCCTGACGGATGTTGCGAATGTTGTCCTGGACTGCTTGGGCGGCCATGGCAGCATCGTTGGCGGCGCGCTGCTGAATCTTGGCGATGGCGTCGCAGAAGTCGCAGAGTTCGCGGATCGGTTTGGGGTATGCGCCGGTGCGACGATTCCAGAATCGTTTGAACTGGGACCTAAGGTTGAATGGGAGACGGGAAAGATTGTCGTTGGCCGCAACGAGGTCGATGTGGGCAGCCATCTTAACCTGCGGAAGAGCAATTAGCTAGATGAACTTGTGGTTTAAGGAACGAAACTTACCACAACGACGGAGGCTTCCTTGAAAACGCGCAGCTGCATCTCGTAGTCTTCGATGTGAGTATTGGAGGCGAGCATAAGCTGGTACTGAGCGGGGTGGTAAAGAGACGCTAGCTCGGCGGGAGGTTTGTACGGAGCGGGATTAACCGCGGCAAGAGATAAATGACGGGGAGCGAGGGGAACGCTGGAAGGCATGGTGAATCCTCGTAGACGGGGGTAGGATGTGGAAAGAAGCTCGTAGGGAGTGTAGAAGGGAGTGCGTCTGGACATAACTGCCCATTCTCGTACCTGTTTTTATACTGTGCAGCCGCTCGGCGGCGTGCATAGCCGGCGACGTGACCGCGTAGCCAGTAGATCACACCATCACCTCTTGTCTCTCGCCACATCATGCCTATCTACTGCTAGCTTGCCTTAGACCGCTCTGCGTCTCCAACTGGCAACTGGGGACAGTTGGAGTTTAAAGTCTGGGGGGGGGAGGAGCGATTGAAAATCGATTTCTGATCATGTCAGGAGCACTGAATGGTTAAGCCCTGGACTCCTGCGACAATTCTATAACCACAGGAGGAGAAATGGACCTGAACGCGGGAAAGCGGGTTAGGCGGAAACACGGGTTTTAAGGAAGGAAAAATTAGGCCATCTAGGCGTTGTATTAGAGGAAAGCGATAACAGGTGGCTACATGTAGTTCTCCAAATTGTCGTACTCGAAGTACACGTCTGCAAAGTCTTCATCCTCCTCGTCAAAGTAAACATCGGAGATGTTGAACTCGGTAGAACCGGTGTAGTTGAATAAGCGGCGCATTGTACGATCAACAGGAGTAGCTAAAGGGACCAGGCGACGCTCGGCGAGTCTGTCCGAGACCTGCTTTAACAATACGTTAAAGGAATACTGAGCGGATCGCAACACTCTAAACTTGAGATAAGAGTTAAAGTTGACGATGTTGAAAATAGCGCAACCGGTGCCGTAGTGGGCGCGGATTGCCTCAAGCATGGGATTGGGACGGTGGAAATCCACGGGTTCCAAGAAATGCGACAGGTACACCAAGGGGTTGTGCGGAAGCACGGGATTATGAGCAGTCAGGAGCGGGAGGAAATCGCTAAGGACCCCTTCCATGAGACTGAAGTGGTTCTGGCGTATAGGGCTCGGAGAATCACCTGGAGATCGAGGTTAGGGACTAGGAGCGCGAGAGGGATCGATGAGACGCACGTTGTTGCAAAACATAGGGCTGATACTCGAAGAACTCGTGTAAGCGCGGATAGTCGACTCCGAGGATGTCAACATTGAGCATATACGAGCAGTTGCAGAGGATGTGATCACTGGGAGGACAGTGAGGGCATACGACCCGGGGAACGCTCTGGGATGAAAGGGAAATCGTGAATTTCTGTTGTACAGGTTTAAGGGGAAGATAGGGTTTAGGCACGAACCTTGGGGCGATAGATCAGCTCGAACAACCCCGAACGAATGTGCAAAGGAAGAGGTTCAAGGATGCGGTCGGGG
The DNA here is from genome assembly GCA_029281495.1 of Mycena filopes. Lineage (NCBI taxonomy): Eukaryota > Fungi > Basidiomycota > Agaricomycetes > Agaricales > Mycenaceae > Mycena > Mycena filopes. Next base: position 466,015 of record JARIHR010000068.1, on the reverse strand, counting down.
GAGTGCCATGTCGAAGGATGTGGATGTTCTCGGACGAACTCAGGCCTAAATACGAGAGAACGGTTTAAGTGAAACTTCGGATCAGAAATTGGTTTAAGGCGGAAAGACAAGCGGAAGAGTGTATTTAATGCATTCTACGTATTAGACACGGCTGCAGCAGCGGTAAGATACTCAATCCGCTCGCGGATCAGACCACGAGCGGTGGGGGATTAATTATCTACGTCCCACGCAGTCTGGAGGGTGAGCAACTCGGGCAGGGATTGCATGGACGCCAGCTTGATGGCGAACTGCTCGAGGCGCGAATCGTAGGCACCGGTGTGCATAAGAGTGAAGACGCGCTGGAAGAGGGGGCGGAGCATGATGGGCTCGAACAAGTCCCTTCCGAAGCGGCGGTCTGTGAAACAGAGGTTTAAGCCGCCTGAGACAGAAAAAGGGTTGAAGGACGTACTGGGAATAACGGGACCCAGCATGTCAATGAACTGGCGGAAAATGGTGTAGTCCTGGAAGGTGCAGTTCATGTAGAGGCGGTCGTCACAGGCCTCGCAAGCTAAAGCCCAACTCTGGAATACGCATTCGCGATTATGGGCTTCGCACGCGGCACAGCGGATGCCGGGCTGGAAAATCGGATCAGATGGCGGATATCAAGTCTGAAAATCGGACGCACCGGGGTATCCTCGAAGAGGAAGACGGTGTGTTCGACACGAAGAGGATTAGGCATAAGAGTGGTTTAAGGAAAGCGTTGGGAATCGACGCCTACTTTATACTCTGTGCGATGTCAGGAGTTTTGTATAGAAATGGGAATAGGGATGTATTCGGGTTATCGGTTTAAGGACCTAACGATTCATTCTAAAACCGGTGCAAAAACAGGTTTAGGGATGGATAATACTAGGGGTATTGAAGGCGTCTTCGCGGCTGATGGATGTAGCTTCGTACTGTGGTCAGTTTGTAACTCCCGGTCTGGTTCCTAGGAAAGGAAGGGCGGAAGTGTTTAGGAAAGAGAGCGCGGCCACGTAGCCCGCAGGACTTAAACACTTCGTGGAGACACATCGACCGAGGCTCGGCACGCCTAACACAGTCGTTAGAGGGGAAGAATAACCTAGGCGGTCTTAGGATCCTACAGGGGATGCGGTGATGGTTGGAGTATACACGAGGCTTGAAATCCTCGCGTGCCCTTCCTTAATCACGAACTTGAACAAACGGGCGACTTTCGGTGCGGAGGAATGTGCTTAGGCGCAGGAATCTTTATAGCAGTTAAATATTTAACTACTAGAGCATTGGGGTCATTCAGCCGATCTATTGGATTAGATCCTAGGGTTAAGGAAGATGAACGACCCTAAACCAGTGTTCAACTCCTCCATCCGATTACGCACGAAATACAAGGCAGCGGTGTCAAAATCGTCGTCAACCCATTTGTTATGCAACTCGACAATGTCAGGGAGGTTGGACATCAAATCCAACTTCTCCTTGAGAAGGAGCAGCCGTTTGTGGAAAACACTGTTGTTGATGGCAAAGGCGGGATAAATATGTACGAAGAGGCGGTCTAGAGGCACAAGGTCGCGGCCAAACTTGCCGGCTATGCCAAAAGACGAATTAGGCGGTTAAGGCTAAAAGAGGTTTAAGGGACGCACCTTCGGGATTAAAGTCCTGAGAGCGGCGAAACTCCTCCCAAGAGTTGATACTGCGGTAAGAACAGTCAGAGGAGAATTTCTCCTCGCAGTTCTCACAGGCGCGACCCCAAGCATAGAAAACGCAAGGGCTACCGCGAATATCGCACAAGTTGCAGACTTTGGTTGGCTAAGTCGAAACATCGGTTTAGGCCAAGAACTCGAGTTTGGGGGCTAGATAATAGCGTACCTTCATGTCTTCGAGCATGTAGGAGGCAAACTCTTCAAGACGGTGTCGGAAAGACACGTTGGACGACATAGCAGAAAATTCGGGGGAGAGGTTTAGCTTAAACCACTCCTACGCGAAGCACCTGGACTTATAAAGATTCTGTGAAAAATTTGAGTCAGGGACTTGCTCGGTCAGGACTCGGGTTTAGCGGGATGAGGCGGTGAGGAATGTAGAATTGTGGAGTTGGGGTCTGAGACTTAGTGCGGATGCACGAAGTTGAACTTAAGTCAGAAATCAGCGGAAGGATCATGATTGGATCATGATCCAAGTATTCGGTGATCTCGGCGATGTTCAAAACTGAACCAAGTCGACAAGTCGTAAAAACTTGAAGTCACTCGACGACTTTGTTAATTCACACAAAATAAAGCAGGGAAAATAGGCCACTCTGGGCTCGATTGCATAGGTGGTACAGAAGTACAAGTATAAGGCAAATACGAGATATTTGTGAGGTGCGATACTTTACTACTCTGGTATTCGTATGGGGGAACACTCCGATATCTAGAAAGGATATGTGGAAGTGCCCATGTGAAACGAGTAGGTAAAGAAGAGTCTGTGGGCTCGGCGCAGGAAGGGAAAGCGTAGAATAAGGAAAGTTCGAGATAAGCAAGGGGAGGGGAGTAAGGGATGAGAAGAGGATCGGGAGACTATTTACCGCGGCCGCGCACCTGGAAGCCAGAAGAACGGGAGGGCTTGGACTCAACATCCACCATCTCTTCGTCGTCATCGTCGGCGGCGCGGGTGGGCTTCTTCTTCTTCGGCAATGGAGTTGGAGGCAACTCTTCCTCCTCCTCGTCGGTCGCGGCGACCTCCTCGCTCTTTGCGTCGTCGTCCACCTCTTCCTTAACATCATCGTCCTCCTCTTCGCCGCTGTCCTCGTTCTCAGGCTCGCCCTCCTCCTCCTCCTCCTCCGACTCCGGTGGCAAGGAGCCCGCGCGCTTGCGTTTGAGTTTGGCGAGTTGCGCAGCGGTGATTCCAAGCTCAGACTGCGAAGGCAGGAGCTTGGTGGCGGAGTCGAAGACGCCGACCAGGTTGTGACGGATAGAGGCAACGACGTCGTTTGGGTCGGTGTTGTCGGGGCCCAGGAAACGCTTAAACTCCCGCAGGACGGTGTCGTGGTTGGGGCGGAAGAAGCGGTCTGGGTCCGGAATCTCGTAGTCAGCGGGAATGGTGTCGGGGCGCCTGATGGCGGGGATGCACTGCTCGTTGAACTGGGCGATGAGGTGGTTAATGTAATCAACGATGTCGGGGACGTCGGCGGTGTATTCCTCCCTCGTGAAGCGGTCGCGGAATTTCTCCTCGCCCATGAGGTCGATGCATCGGAAGGCGTGTGCGACGAAGAATTTGAAGCGCGAGGCGAGGTCCAGCGAAGCCTTGCGATAGAGACGGGCTGCGTCTTGAGCACGCTCGAATGACGAGAGGAATTCCATCAAGATCATCTCGGTGGCTAAAACCGAAGTTAGTAAGGTGGGTTTTAGGGAAGGAAGGTACTGCGACGCACCATCGGAGGCGAGTGAATAGTTCGACGCAATCTCCATGTAGAACCGAATTAGCTCCTCGATCGACTGCCCGTGGTCGCAGTGCTTGAGGTCGCGCGCCTGGCATTGAACGCAGGACATGCCGAACGCGACTCGGGTGCACTCGGTGCGAAACAGGACGCACGCGAGGCAGGCGGACGGTGGCTAGGATAAAAATTAGCGGAAAGATGAGAAGAAAAAGAGAAGTGGGACTTACGATACCAGCTGAGCTAAAGTCGGCTTCGGTGACGACGACGGAGGGGATTTTGAGCATAGGGAGATATTGCGGCTTGAATAGGTCGATCTCCTTCTGCTTGGCCTTGAGCCGTTCGCGGGCGCTTGCACCTGGCGCAAGGTGCGACCAGAAACGGCGAGGCGTGGATTGGGCTTTCTAGCGTACGCCAAAGAAGACGCCGTGGTTCTTGGGGGCGGCGAAATTGAAAGACTTGAGCTCAGTCAAGGCTTAAAGTGAAGTTCAGTAAGGATGAAGTACAAGAAAGGACGAGGTAGACTTACAAAATTTCTTGGACTTGTTCCGCCCTTTGAAAAGGGTAAGGTGTTCCTTGATGGCGTCGGTGAGGGAGTTGATGACCGACTGAAAGTTGGTGTTGCCAGTAACGGGCGCGGAGTTGGGGTCGCCGGACTCGCGATTCTTGAGCTGTTTGACCCGGATTTCGTTTTTGGGCCGCTCGTCGGCGTCTGAATCGGACTCGTAGTCGGGGACGATGGTAGCGTGGGTTTTGGCCTTTGGGACGCGTGTACGCTCGATGTCGGAGCCATTCCCGGGCATGAACTCGCCTTCATCCTAGAAACGTTTTAGGATGAAGATTGAGGCGAGGGAATAAAGAAGAACTTACCTCTTCCTCGACGCGTTTGCGCTTCTTGGGACGGGGAGTTGGAGATGATGATGGAGCAGGAGGTTCGTGTGGCTAAAGAAAGAAGGTTAGTCAAAGAAGGAAAGAATGAAAAACGAAACACGCACTTTAGTCTGTTTGAGGGCAGATTTAGGAGGGGACTTGGACGAGGACACCTCGTCGGGGCCAGGGCGCTTCTCCGACACGCTTGGCTTTACTTTGACCTGCTGCTTCGCGATTTCGGTGGCGCGTTCGGAAGCAGGGACGCGCGCGCGAAGGACTCGTTGAGAACCATCGGAAGTAGAAGGTTTTGGCACGGCAGACGCGGGTTTAGCCGTAGGGGTTGCAGCAGAGGCTGCAGCCATGGGTTTGGAAGGAGAAGGGGTTTTGGTAGGCGCGGCAGTGGCGGCGGTAGCCTTGGGTTTGGGTTTGGGAAGAGGTTTGGAAGGCGAGGGCGCGGGCGCGGCCGTCGAAGACGACGCGGCGGCGGACTTGGCCTTCTCCTTCTTCCCGACCTTGGGAGCGATCGGTGAGTGCAAAAGCCCTCGGAGAGGGGATCGTTCGGCTCGCCATGGAGAGCGTCGTGGAGGAAGAAACCGTGCTTGTGCTTTTTGTCCCAGTATTCGCAGTCGCGCATGTCCTCGACTGGAGGGAGTGTTTTGGGAGGAATGGCGAACGGGGGCTTGAACCCATTCGGAAGTGCAGGGAGATTGGCGGTGGGCTGCGAATGGTTAGTTTAAGAAGGGAAAACAGGAAATAAGGGCGTAGAACGCACCACATCCCCTCTATAACTGAGCCAAATGCGAGGAAAATGATCGAAACGCACCAGCATGGAGTTGAAACGATACCAGAGCTGATCAAACTCGTCGGGAGTGGAGACATTGTCGTTGGACAGGAAGTTTTGGTGAAGATACTCCTGAATCAAGGGTATAAGGGAGAGTCATAAATGGAAGCAAAAGGAAGACGAACGATGGCAGGAAACACGGTGATAATTGCGTGGAAGAGCTCATCCGCCTTCGCCTGCTGGATGAGCTGGTTGCTCGACAGGTATCGCGTCAAGACCTTGGTCCTGGGCATGTGGAATACACCCCAGACCGGATGGTTCGCAGACGAAAGCCTGGAAGACGAGGCCATGGTGGAACGAGCGTGGCACGCTGACGCGGAGTCAGGAGCAAAGAGGACCGACGCGGAGTCAGTAGAGGTAGGCACCGACGCGAAGTCGAGCAAGGGATCCAAGGAGAGGAGAGGCGAGAGTAAGAGCTCGTGGTGTGGAGGAATGAAGAAGGCGAGTTGGGTGTTGTGGTAGTAAGAGACAAGAGATGAAGGGGGCAAAAATTGGCCTGAGTCATCGCTATATTAGGGTGCCCAGCCTCGGTCTACACCGAAGTCGGGACAGCCCTTGGAGAAGACGCTGCGCAGGGCTTAGGCACAGGGATGGTTAAGCGAGAACGTCAGAAAATCCTCACGGAAGAGGATCTCTGAGATCTTAACCAAAAATAAGACTTGGTTGAAATAAAATATAGGGCTCACCGCATGAGGAATTGAGCGTTTGGCGAGAAGTTGGGTGTCCCCAAGGAGCATTTTCCAAGGAGAATCCAACCCGCGCAAGGGACGGGTTGAAAACAACGGAGGATTTGGCGTAAACCGCCTAAAACGGTCGCCGATCACGGTGACGGCACGGGCGCTAATTTGGTTCCGCAGGCTGTGGGGCCGCGGCCAAATAGGCGAACTGTGGGAATTTTAATTATAGGCAGACACGACGCGCGTCGCGGAGGAGCAACTTGAGCAGTATGGCCTGTGTGGCCTTGCAAAAAATTGCTGACAATTGAGGAAATAATGCTTAAGCATATATCAATGCTTAAACCTGAAGGATGGGCTAATACTGGGACCAGGGGAATAAAACTTGGTAAAAATGGGGAAATTGACGCGTTTCGACGTGTCTTGACGCGTTAAACATGGGAGACAATTCGTGCAAAAACGAGGAAAATATTCCTGGACTCACACTGGTTGACTGGGGACAGTCAAGAGTAAAAATTTGGGGGAGATGATAAGCAGGGTACTGAAACACGCAGAAATGCGCGCTTTTGGTATACATAACTCAGCCTCACTCGCCTGGATTCATACACTTGACGTGTAGAATGACATTAGGAAGGATTTTCAACGCTTAAGTCGCGACGCAGCGTGTCGCGACTACCTAAAACCAGAACTTCACATACTGGTTTAAGGCAAACGGACGGCACGCACGGACTCTCAGAGCTTGCTGAGCTCTGAGACTCGACTATAGGCATCCTAGTATCCTTAAGGTCCTCCCTGAATATTAGTGTGATTTTACCGCACATGTGGACCAGCTGGGAAACAGTTTGGTGGAATTGTTTACTAGGGTTTAAGCCCAGGACGCGACGCGACTGGTCACGTGACCTCGCCAGCTTCGGCCGAGGGCCTAAGTCAAAGTCCGACTTAGGTTCAATATTGATGATGGGTCAAACTTGGCAACCAAGAACCCGAATAAGGACAATATGGGTATCCTCAGGAAGCTACGACCTAGCTCTACCTAAATATGCCTATATGAAGGATGGGACGGGCGAGTTTAAGCTCTCAGAGGCTTAAACCACTTGTTCGATATTAATTCAACTGAGCGATCGGTTGGAGGGGTTACTCAACAGAAACCTAAGGGGTTGACAGATATTAATTATAGAAACTGTATACTATTAATCGCATGTGAATAGGGCAAGGGCAGCGGGACGGAACGAAGGGATACCCGGCGTAGAATAAGCTAGTATGTGTAATATGTTTTGAGCAGTACATAAGGAGAGTAGTTTTAGTGTAGACGGTACTGAATTCCCCGCATGAGTAGACGCGCCTGATAAGCCGCTACGAACAAAGGGATTCAGGCTCGTTTCTACTAAAGCTTCTCCGGTTGGAGTAGTTTGATATTGAATGAGTTTTGCTTCGAATTTGAGACTTAAGTCTGAACCAACCACAACAACAACCTTAACGGCGGCAGGAGAACAACGGGCACCGACGTGTGATACTATTGGCGGCAGGAGAACACAGGACGCATTTTCGGTTGAAGGGACTTAAGTCCGAGTTGGTTGATTTGAGAGCATTTGAAAGCACACTATAAGCTGGGAGGCTTCGAAATTCCACAAAACCACACAAACAACGTTAGGACTCTGTCCAGCGGAGATTTGGGCACATTGCGAACGCGAAATACAGAATCAGAACACGGAAATTGGAGTTGAACTTTACCTTGGTCCTCGTCCTTGGAAGTACACTCGTGTAATCTTGGACAAGCACATTACTCGTCGGAAATAGACCTGTTTAGCGCAGGGGTGTTGAGTGTTGAGTGTTTAGTAGTAGTTTTAGTTGGGATCTCTTACTTCACAGTAAGATATCTGACGAGCATTGCTGCTGAGTAGTTTAGCATTTGTAGCATTCTTAGGCCTATTCACCGAGCACACGTTTCACCGGTCTCGTCGAACTCAGGTAATCGTGTTTAGCCGATAAGCGACTCCCTGATGGGAGTCCAATTGAATTAAAGTGAGTGGTATGTAATGTAGCAAGGGGAGGAGAGCGGAGCGAGGCGGAGAAAAGGGTAATCCCTAGTTTGTGATTTTTTTTTGGTTTTTTTGGCAATAAGTAGAGTGGGAGATGGAGATGAGGAAATTGAGTAGAGTGGGAGATGGAGATGGAGATGGGAAATTGAGACGATGGAAAGGAGACGTGGAGAAAGGGAAGAGAGGAGGGGGAAAGGGAAGAATGGTATAATTAAGCTGATGGTTGAGGGAAGATGGGATGCTCCTTGGGAGCAGGTCCGTCGTGGGCAGATCGACCACCGAATAGCATCAACTGCAATAGCGTGGGATTCTTGCGCATATAGATCTGGAAGGCGTTGGACGCCCAACGGCCGATGGCCTGAATTTGGTGAGGGGGGACTCCGGCCTGGGCAAGCGAGGTTGCACCGCCGGCGCGCATGGACTGTCCCGCGACATCTTTGCCGAAATGGACGCGGAGGCGGGTGATGAACCAGGAGCGAGTCAGGATCTGGCCATTCTTGCAGACCCAGAGGGCTGGATGATGAGGGAAAAGGCGGTCGCGATGTGGAAGTGCCACCTGGCTGGCACATCGCCATTGGACATTGCGGGTATTCCACAACCCCAGCAATCACGCTCACCTGACCGCGTCGAGTTTTATTCCGCGCGTGCTGAAGAACCCATCCAGCGTGTCAGTGCGAGGATTACATATCTGCGCCTCCGACATCCTCGAATTCCTCGAGCGTTACTCACCCTCCTTCACATCCACTCCAACGCTTCACCATTGAGTCTCCAACGGTGGCAACAAATATTCGTTCTCGGTTGATATGTTTCTGACCTCATGCTTACACCCTCACACTCGTTTCCCTACTTATCTGATCTCTCCTCACAGACAATCTCCTCCCTCCTCCTACGCACGCCAACGCGACGAGTGGATATCCAAGTTGTCAGCTTTCTCGGACTACACCGGGGATTGAGCCGACTGTGGCCTGGGCCCCCACAAGTCACCGTTGAGCGGCGCAACGTGCTCTCCCTATTCCGTATTTGCGTAGCTCCTGGTTGGTTCGACGGCGAGGGTTTCGCTCTAGCGGAGGCACACTATACCTATGGACTCTTTACCTATATTTGCACCGATTGTTGACCGTCGGTATTTAAGTAGCCACCGCTGTCATGTACAGGGGTTCGCCTCTTGCTTCCCACCACCACAATCCCTTTTCTGAGTTACCTTCCTCCGCATTTCTGAGCCTCCCACATCCCTCTGAGCTAAGTTTTCCCTCTTCTAAGTTCATATCTCTGTCTACCCTTCCTCCAGATCTCGCTCTCGGGCCCTCGCAATCCTCGGCACTCGTACATCAACCTACCCGGCACGACCACGCACCTCTAGTTCCCTCTGGGGAACAACCCCTTCTTCTACAGCGAGAGGGGATGTAGCGCCGAAGTTTCGCCACGGTGTCGAGTTCCGCGTTGGCTCGAGATGAGATGATGATTTGATTGCCTTCAAAGAATTTGTCGGCTTTGTGTCCAGGCAAGAAAAACCCTGCCGTCGTGTCGCCAGTGGAGAAAACGAGGGTGGCCCTGTGGGTGACCTTCTTCCAGTTCCGGAAGTTGACATTGTCGGGCCACGCCAGCTTGCCAAGGCGTAACAAGCCGTCAAATCCGGTAAATAGCATGGCGACGAACAGCTTGTCGTCGTGCGAGAGTGCAGGCTGTGCCGTGTAGGTGCGCTCGACTGTGAGTAGATCCGCGGAGGCCAGCGGCTGTTTTCGCTTCGTGCCCTGGCCAAACAATCACATGCCCCCTCTGAGCGTATTCCGAACCAAGGGGGACTTTCGCACAGCGCGAACGTGCAGGAAGGCAGATTCCAGCTGGTTGCAAATGCCGGAGAGATAGGAGTCGACAGACTTAGGATTGATGTGGTGGCACATATAGATGACGAAGAAGGACATTGTATCCTCCGTTGGGTTGATGGATAGGTCGTGCATTGTGCAGAAGTTGATGTAGGAGTTGAGTGCGGAAGTGTAAGTGAGGTTGGATGATTTGTCAATTGCATATCCAAGCACGATAGCGCGTTCGTGAATGAGCTTGGCGATGGTCCAGGCCTTCCTGTCGCGAGGCTGGCAAGAACCAGGGGAGAGTGTGAAGATCATTTTTTGATTGCCCCCAGCGCGAATCGAGGGGGTTGAAAGAAAAGGAAGTGGGACAGAGTGCAGTCGGCGGCGACGTCGGGAACGGCGGAGGAAGCAGGATCACGCTTTGGTGGTGCAGTCGGACACGCAGTGATTTTTACGGCACCGGGAGCAGATATGGAGGTTTCGGTAGTCGCCGTCTGACCGCCTGCAGCTGTCGGAGTTCCACAGGCGGCACGGTTCCGTGGATTTGGCGGGAGCCTTTGGCTTCGAACCGCTGGCGCGGCTGGAGTCGCGCGAGTCACAGGTCCCGGACCGGTCCTCGCTGGTGCTGGTGTTGCCTTCCATGGCGAGGCGCCCGAGGGGGTTGAGGTGCATGGTTTCGAGATCTGTGAACTGATGGAGCTGGTCGAGCCCGACATCCGCGCGTGCAGCCTGCATGCCTTATCAAAGTTGATGATGCGGTGGTGCTGAGTGTCGTGGATGGAAACAAACTTCGCCAGAATGTAATGGCCGTAAATGTCGAGTTGCGGGGATAGATGGGGGAAGACAAAGAGCATCGCCTGTACCGCACGGAGCCAGCAGATGGTCCACTCGGCCTGAGTGGTGACACAGCGGGTGACTCTGGTGGATGCGGAGGAGTCGTTGAACGTGAGTTCAACGTTGCCAATTGTTTCCGTGTGCGCGGCGCTCGGCGAGACACTGAACATGGACGTGAGGATGACATCGAAGTCAAGGGGCTTGTTGGAGATGAGTTTGAGCCAGCCGGAGTCCGGGAAAGCGATGTGAGTCCGGTTAATGATGGAGCAAGCGGTACCCCGGAGGTCGACAGCATAGATACCGAGGAGGCGAACGGTTTCGGCCAAATTGGGGCGAAGAGGGTCGAGAGCAAGGGTGTCGTGCTTGTCCCACGGAAACTCGGACTCGTCAAGGGCGCGCCGCTTGGACGGGCGTTCCAGGTCATCGTCGTTGTCAGAGAGCTCGGGTTCATCACTGTTGCCGTCACTGCTGGCGCCGGCGGAAGCGCCACCTGCCTCGGCATGGCTGCGCTTCTTGCCTCGAGCCTTGGCAGTGGTCTGGTCCTGAGTAAACTGATCGCAATCGTCGGTGTATGGGGCCATGAGGGCCTCCAGCTGAGCAGCTGAGAGAGGGATGGTGGAGTGGCCAGCTGTAAGTGGCGAGTCGGGTTCCGTGAAGAGCGCGGCAAGCTCGAGGGTGATTGCCGTGCGGGAGAGCGTGCTTGCTTTGAAGGCGTCGACCTTGGCCTCAGCACGAGCCACCTTGGTGGAAGCAGGGGCATCTTGCATTGTATGGAGTTGAGTGAAGCGATGGGAGACAAGTGTGGAGGAATTGTCGAGGGGATTACGCAAAAAATCGGATATCTAGCGACGCGCGAGGCATTAGCTCAAGAGCTCAATGCAAAGTGAACGGTGAGGAAGCACCTAGCAACACGTGAAGCAGCAAGAAGTGAGGAGCGGCGGCTCAGTCGTTCACGATCACCGAGGTGTAGCTAATCAACTAGACATAAGTCCCTGTCAACGCTGTGTTCAAGTACGCCCGCATGGGAACATACCTGGCAGAAACAACAGTAAGTGGTACACTTTGAACTGTTGGTCTCGGCGTAGTGTGGTGCTTCGGAATAATACTAAACCAGACAGGTGTCCCAAGATTAGTATCAGCGCCACAGAAGCTACGATGCGGACGTACTGAGAGCGCGCGAAAGAGGAACGGAGGAAGATGGGGAGCTTCCTCCTCTTCGCGCACTCTAAATACAGAAGCTGGTGGGCCCATGCAAGGTGTTGCGTGGGGACGAAGACAAAAGAGTGCGGCTCTTTATTGTTCACTCGGGCCTCCAGTTGCCGCGTGGCATCTCAACCCGACGGGGCAGATCCAAGCGCGCTTGGCGGACCAAGCAACTATCCCTGCTCAGATGAATCAGACACGGTCTGATTCTCCAGCACCAGATGGACAGCTGTTTGGGGGCTCTGCTGGAGCAGAAAGAAGGTTACGCGCGCCCGATTAGACAAGCATAAACACTCCTTTAAACACCAACAATTGGGCAAGGAAGCATGGCCTTCTTCTCCCAGTCTACCATGCATCAAGGACCTGTTACTGGTCATAATACTATAGAAGAGGCTATGGCAGCTGGTCATGAAGGTGTCATGGACCTGTTATATCCGAGCAGGGGATATGGGGCCAATTGACCAGAAGGTCCGAGTCTGCATTGGCACCAGAGCGGAACAGACTGAGCAATTGGTTGAGACTACGTGACAGAGGTGCTGTGCGAGTCTTACTGCACGGTATTAACAGACGGAGGCAGTGGGGTAGGGAAAGGTGACTTCTGCAAGTGTGCCAGAGAAGTTGGAGTGCGTGGAGCTCTTCGCAGAAGGATAGCAAAGGAATGTTTGTATAGTTTTTAAGTTTTTATCTAAATATATAATAAAGAAGTGTGGAAACCATGCAGTTATCCCCGACACATGGACTTAACCATACGACTTCTCTGATGGAAGTCAAGGATAAGTCAATTGACCATCTCGATATGACAGGGACCAGGGTTGGGGTGTGTTGCTCCACAAGTGTTGTCTTGGCATGCTGATTTGCGAGAAGTCCTTCCATCACCTTCCACCCAGTGGCAGAGCGGAGCAGAGTGGATTGAACCGGTGTAAGGCTGCGGAGAGCCTTGGTGGCTTGTTCAACCTTCATCACACACAGATATAACACCTGCTCTGCAACAGATCCTCAGAGTTTCCTTTTCTAGCTAGGTGTGTTAGGCTTTCTTTTATAACTTTGGATTCCCCTTGACTCTTGAGTATTATATTTCTTGGGTCTTGAGATTGCCTTTATAATGGTTTCGTTTACCACAGTAGACTTCCTATTCAACCCTAATACTCATCACAAGCCACGGGCAAATAGTGTAGTTGGTTATCGCGCCCGCTTCGCAATACTGATTATGTAATCTGTCTGCGGGAGGTGCTGGGTTCAATTCCCAGTTTGTCCACTTGTTTTGTCTGCGTTTATATAATATAACTTGTTAGTGATGCTTCAGAAAAAATATCACTTTTCATACTGGAGTCAAAATCAGCATGATGAGACCCATTCGTGCCTGGCCTTGAGGGGCCAAGGTGTAATAAGGTGACCTGGGATCCCACAGTTGAGTACTGGAGTAGCTGTTATATCTGTGATCACCAAGGCCTTCCGCAGCCTTCCGCCAGTTTGGTTCACTCCGCTCCGCTCCGCCCCTAGGCGGACGGCGGCGGAGGGACTTCTCGTCAAGTCAACGCCAAGCCTAAACCTGTGGAGCAACTCTACGCCCTAACCCTGGCCCCTGACATATCCACAAGGCCGTTTCACTTATCCGTGACAACCATCGGATAAGTCATATGAATAAGTCCAATGTCGGGATAACTCTGGGTTTTCCGCATGGTTTCTATTCAATTGTTTGATATATTAAGAGAAAAGTCCTAAAACTACATAAACCCCTTAGCATACTCAGTATCCCTCAAGCGTGTTATATCCCAGCCCGAGGGGGATTGGATATAGGCCAGCCGAACGATCAGACAGCCTCCGGGTCGAGGCTGCGGACCGACCAGACAGTACCGGAGGTCGGACCAGAGGTTGGCGACCGGCGGGCTGACTAACACAACGCCACAGGGGGTTAAGGGCGAATGTACTGCCTTGGGACCGCAGGACAGATTGGAGTAGTCGGACAGGGACCGGAGTGTCCAATGCAAATGGGACAAGTGCAGTGCCACAGGGAGGTGACAGGCAAGTGTATAACCCATTGTCCGGAGACCGGAGCTACCGGAGGTCGAGTGGAGTTGACCGGAGTGAACTGGACGAGTGCAGCACCTCTTAGGGACGAGGGGTGACTGCACCGCCTAGGTCCGGGAGGACGAAGGCAGGTCCAGGGAAGCTCAACGGACCGGAGCAGCACTTGCCACAGTGTGACTAAGGCAAGTGTGCTATTTATAGCCCAGATGAGCGGAAGGGGATGGGAAGTGCAACCGGTAGACCGGTGACTCAGATTGTTCCACAGGAAGGGTGAAACAACATTTATAATCAAACTGAAGAACAGAGACTATGCTAGGTGATTAAATACTGTGAGGCTTAGTGTAGTATGTAAAGGGGATAAGTATGGGAGCATGTGGAAGTAACAATAAGACAAAGTTCCAAATGGGGTTAGAAGTTTGAACACAATAACAGAGAGGACAGAGGAAAGATAACAAGACAATAAGACAATAAGAAAGAAGTCCTAGTAGCACATGGCTGAGGGCCAGGTGGTACTATGGTGCAATTAAGACACCATAAGATCTCATGAATAAACTTCTGGGGCCACCGGTGCCGGAGTGGTCCGGTACCGGTGCACTGGTGGTCTACCGGTGGAGGTCTTGACTTGTCGTAGGGCTTCTGGGGTGGAATGGTGTGGACAAGACTACAGAGCAATGTCTGGTATGCCATGGTAGTGTTCCAAGATGGAGTGGTGTTCTTGGTGAACCAGAGTCGAGGGTCTGACCGGCGGGTCACTGGTGTGACCGGTGTGACAGAGCAGGACTCCAGAACGATGTCTGGGATGTTCCAAGATGGAGTGGTGTTCTTGGTGAATCAGAGTTGAGGGTTTGACCGATAGGTGACCGGTGTGACTGGTATGTGACCGGTGTGTGACCAGTGTCGATGGGTTGACTCTGAGAGACGTGGCATTCTCAGAGTCGAGTGTTCGACTGGTTGGTCACCGGTGTGACCAGTATGTGACCGGTGCGTGACTGATGTTGATGGGTCGACTCCAGGAGACGTGGGTGGGGTCTGAGACAGTGATACCGAGTTTCCAAAACCGGTAGACCTGGAGGTCGATCTTGAACCGGAGGTATCTGGCTGTCTGTGCATGGATGTAACAAAGCGAGTACGTTCAGTTCAACCGTACAAACAGGAGGTCACGCGTAGTTGATGCGAGGAGGGATAGTGAACACCCCAAAGGCAGAGTGATAACAGCCAAGGAACCAGACATGGTATGGTGCCAAGGCGCAGAGATGATAGAGACGTGTGAAAGCCAGAGCCAGGTGAGAAGACACTCAGTGTAAGCCAGGCCAAAGTAGTGCTGGAATTAGACGAGGTAGAATCTAATGTACAGGTAGATTCTCCTGAGTTTTTATACTACTTTGGTATCCAGGGGTTTGATCGAATTAGTTACTGGGTTCAATTTATCCTCTGTCGGTCGGCAGGGAAAATTGAAGGGTAATCAGACACCTAGGGTGTGCGACGTGTCGGATGTCGGTTTGTGCGTTAAGGAGAGTGGGGGGTTTCGGATAACCAGAGGGGTTATTTGAAACTCCATCGTTTCGTATTTCGTCGGCGGGTTATTCCTCGAATATCTCGCGAGGTCTTCGTGGTTCGTTTCGATGTCTTTCAGGATTAATCCGATGATTAACCCGGCGATGTTTGATGGTGTATGGGTGTCGGGGGGTTCTGGATTAGGAAATGAACAGGTTGTGCCAACCTGAATCATAACACCCGACATGGCCGCTTCCACCGGCATCCAGATCAGCCAGCACCAAGTCGGATAGGCTTGGCCTTGCCGAGATTTGGGTAGTCGCTAGCACTTGGTGATGCGCCCGAAGCAGTAGCTGGTTGTCAGGGGAACCCCCTCCCGACACCCCTTTAAGCCCTCCGGTATCTCCCGTTGGCATTCCGCTTGTGACCGAGCCCGGGATCTCTGCCGATCACTCCGGTCACATGCACCTGTATAGTACGTATTTAGACTCCCGACCTAGCGTGGGAATCCTCAGAGTTTCTTCTCTTCGGATTCCCCTCGCTAGGTGCGTTATGCTTTCCTGTATTCTAGTGTACATTATTAATATACTTCGGATTCCCCTCGCTAGGACTCTTGAGTATTCTCGGGCCTCGAGGTTGCCCTTACAGCAGAAGAAACTCTCTAAGGGATTAACCGGTCAAGATTCCGACCTTTGGCTTGCCAGGCTCGGACCGCTCTGATAGCGCTCCCGCCTCGCCCAGCTCGAATCTTGCCCCCTCCTCCCGTCCCCTCGATCCCGTTATGGCCGACCCCGCTGCTGCCACTGGCACTGCCGAGGAGCGCATGACCCGGATTGAGGCGACCCTCGACCGCCTTATGGCTTTCCTTGATACCTCACCTCCCCAACGGGTGCCTTCCCCTGCCCCGTCCCCTGCTGCCCCAGCTCCGGACTCGGGTTCAGGAATATTCGCCAACATTGTTCCTGGCGTAAAATCGGTCCTGCGACCGAACCCCCCGTTCGTCTTTGACGGCGACCGGACTCAGGGTCGGGCATTCCTCCATGCGGTCGGGTCCTATGTCCGCCTCCTCCCCGAGGCATTCACCGAAGGTGGCAAGCCCTCCGAGGTGAAGGTCGTCCGCTTCACCTTGTCCTTTATGGCAAGGGATTCTGCGCAGCGCTGGGCAGAATGGCACGAGGCCAAACCCACGTTCCCCTTTCCCACCTGGGCCGCCTTTGTCGCTGAGCTCCGCCTCCGCTTTGTCGAGGAGAACGAGCAGGACCATGCCCGGCAGAAACTCGAGTCCCGTCAGTACTTCATGGGCTCCCGCGACGTCTTCCGCTACACGGACGACTTCGAAGACCTCGTCGACCTCGCTGGCTTCGACGATGAGCTCATCAAGGTCACCAAGTACCGGACTGGGCTCGACCCGGCGATAAATCTCGCCATCACCGGGTCCAGCGACCCCCCTGACCTGCGCGACTACACCGCCTGGCGGCTCCGCGCATACCGCCAGTACGAGTCGCTCCTCCGAGCAAAGGCTGCCGCTTCTGGGTCAACTGGCCGTCTCTCGGTTGCGCCTGGCCGTGCTCAGATGGTTCCTGCGCTTGCGGTGCCTGCACCACCACCGCAGAGGGTCGCTCCACCTTCTCTCCCCCCTCCTGTCCCTATGGATGTGGACCGTACTCGGGCCAGGAACGCCCCTCGGTGCGGAGACCCGAACCACTTTGCACGCGACTGCACCACCCCCGTTGATGTCCACACTGTCGATGTGCTGGACGAGGTCATCCAGCAGCTTGGTGCTGACATGCTTGACGAGCTTGTCGCCCGCTTGGCCTCTGCCGAGGTTGTTGCGGAACATGCAGCTGCAGTCGCCTAGGAGGATTTTCCCCCCCCGCGCAGAGTGAGCGGTGCGCCCTCTGTTGTGTCCCCTAATCGTTTCAATGTCTTGTGTAATGAGTCTGACAATACAACTCTTGCATCACTTGAAACGATAGACGCACCCCGGGAGTTGGCTAAAAATAGCGATGACGCACGCCAACAATTGTTGTAGCATACGCAAAGTCCGTACCATTTCCACCTGTGTGCGTCATTGCCGAGATGCCGGTGGCTGTGGACCCGACCTCTACAGCCACGAAACCAACCCCCCCTACGCCGGTTCGAACCCCTGCGCCAGTATTTGACGATCCCCTCCGCTTGCGTTGTAAGCCAATGTGGGAGCGCAAACTTCCCAAGCGCTTCACCATTGCAGCTGAGGCCAGTGCAAATTCCCTCCACCTCCCTCTCGAGATCGAGTCCACCTAAGGTTCACCACGGGTAGAGGTAGAGGTAATAATCACTGTACCTCCACCTCTACCTCTGGTACCCTTACCCTTCAAGAGGTAATACCTTTACCCTGCCAGAGGTATAGGAAAGGTATGTACCTCCGTACCTCTCCCAACAACCTTTCAAAGGTATGTCCTCAAGGTACAACTCATTTGGCGCAAAGGGTATACTATATTGTTCATGAATGGATACAGAAATCATTGTCCTCAGATCGTAACTAGCTAGTGTCCTTGCCCTTGCCCTTATCCAACCCCATATTCTGCTTCACCGCCGTTAAAAAGATGTCATCACCAACAAGATCCTTGCGACTCCAGTCGCCGAGGCAGAGGAAGCGCCGGATGGACACACCGTTCAAGCGATTGCGAGTGAAGCTCAGCAGTTGGCGCCCACGAGAAAATACTCGTTCCGAAGCCGTTGAGGTTGCTGAGAGAAGACGGTCAGAATCATTGATAGCCTGAGAGGAAAAAGGAGAAACAAAATTGTACCAGGAACACTATGATAATTGAATGCCATAAGTGAGAGTGTTGGATACTTCTGACGGTGGGCATACCACCATCGAAGCGGTTCGGTGGTGGCCTCAGTCGGCTCAGATAAGTATAGATCCAACTCGTCGGCAACTGCAGATGCGCCGGCCGATACCACGGAGATGTTTTGGAACAGCATGAAGGACGTGGTAGGCGTGTGTGTTGGGGTATCCTGCTCGCCAAAGCGGGTGAGTACCAGAGAGCAAACTGAGAATGACGACTCACAATAACTTCAACCTCGTCAATAGTTTGGGCGGCGCGAAGTCGAACATAGTGTGCATATTCAGTGCGAGTGATAACACGCGCGGCGTCAACCCAATCAGCAGGCCATTTCTGCTGGCGAAAGTATGCCATCTTCAAGCCGGGATGAAGAACTAGAAAGAGTCAAGGCGCGGCCAGACGTGAGGAAGACTGAATGATGTACTCATGGAGATGCGGTAGACATTTGACTCGTCAGTTCTTCCGTAGTAGCGATTCATGGCCTTCTTCGCCAGAAGCAATGCCATTTTGACAGACGGATGGATATCATCGTCAGCCAAAGCCGCCAACGAGTCCCCGTCGTCGTCATCGCTCTCAGTGCCGCAGAGATCGTGGACAGATGGAGTGGCAGTCGAGAGCGTGTTCTGGGTGAGAATTCCGTCAATCTTGTCCATGGTCGGGATGACACTGGAGATGCTGGCGACTTTGTCGGAGGAGAAGAAAACAGTGGCATCCTTGAATATCTGCAGTACAGTCAGATAATGCCGGATAAAGTTGAAGACGTCACAGACCTTGAGCACCGTTACAAGATCTCTCGCAATTCGCCATTCAGCAAGTGTTAACTCAAACTTCCGCAAGGGATTATCCCGACCACCGGTCATCTCATCTATTACTGCATTGTACTCGACGGCAAACTCAAGCATGTCGTGGGTCGAGTTCCAGCGCGTTGCGACATCGTGGGGAATGATACGCTCACGAAAGCCGAGAAGTTTGCACTTTGAGCGCCATGCTGGCAGGTGCTTGGTGGAGGAATGGATGATTGTAAACGAAAGTTCGCGAAGCTGAAACTAAGATCAGAATATGCTCAAGGAATAGCACAAAATCATACCTTCGAGATCGTCTCCTTGACCGCTTTCATCTGCCTCAGTGCTAGTTCACGCTCCTCGTCCGACATCTGTGCCAGAATATCAACATCATCCTCGTCCCCACCGGCATCCTCGTCGTCTCCATCATCAACACCCAGTTCACCGTCATCATCTTCCAATTCCGGGGCCTCAAAATCAGAGAGCGAGTACGCCACCTCAGTCCCATCCCGCTTCAACGTCTTCTGGAATGGTCGGAGTAATGCTTTGGCAGAGATGTTCAGAACATGGTTAAAGCAGCGCACACGATTAACAGCGGCAAACGAGTTGTTGGGGTCGTCAGCCAGAACGGTTGTCTGGGTGTCGTTGGAACTGGCGCTGTCTCCGGTGAGGCCAAGCATCTCATAATCCCAATTAATTCAACGCCTCGGTGGTAAGACAGACGCAACATACCTTGTGTTGAATTTTATACCGTTCCAGCATCTCTTGAAACGCCTGGGCTAATTCTTGGCCGCCATGACTCTGAGGACGGTTTGAGTTTGCCGGAGGTAAATGCTGAGATCACAACATACCGTTGGTACTTCGAAGATATCCAAGAGAAAGCTTAAGGGTTCACCCTGATGTTGGAGATGAACAGTCCACGCGACAAAGGCGCGGTGGTTCGGGAGGTCCATGCGTCGGTGGTGAAGCTGAGCTTGCCAGAATATTCCTGGATACCGAATTTTAGCAATCGGACAGCAAAGGTAACAGGATAGCGCACATTCAAAATCTTAGAGATGTGGGCGACACCAAGTTCGAAAGAGGTCTTGATGTCACGAGCGATGGTACTCTGAGAAGGGACCTCGATACCAGGGCGCCCATTGATGACAATCTCTTGAAACTTCCGATCCTTGGCAGCATACATCGGGCGGTTACTCTCAGTAAACCAGCGCACCAAAGTTGCCCTGGGTAACGGTCAGAACAGATGAAGGTAAACAAGTCCAGTGAAATACACACCGGAGAGTTGCGACAGTGAAGGGCTTCTTCGGATTAGGCTTGGACGAGGACTGTTGTCCCCACGACGCATGCAACGACTGGTCAGTGGGGGCCGCCTTCGCACCAGTAGCAGCCGCATTCACAACAGCCTCCGAAAAACATTTAGTTGCGTGACGTTTAAGATTCTTAGTAGCAGTTGCGTCGGTCTTGTCCATATAACGACGAATACCTTGACCGCCCGTCGACGTCTTGCAGCGCGCTGCGTTGCACGGGAACCAGGTATAAGGGCGGTCGTTGTCGTCGGAGTCGAAGCGGAGTACCGGGGCCTTGAAGAACTGGTAGACTGAGGCGGTCCACTGTCCTTTGTTTCGATCTGGTGATATGTAAGTTGGGATCGCAAAGAATCCAGAAGACTGACCGAATTTCTTCTGCCAGTCTGCCCGCTTCTGCTCCTTCTCAGTAAGCTCCGGTCCGTCGTTGTCGGCCTCAGGGCTACTCACATCTGCAAGCATGAACATGGTCAGTGATAGGATACAGACAGCAGTTCAAATCATACCACGAGAACACCGACTTGGAGACGAGAAACGGCTGGCAGCCTTTGATGATAGTTTCCGGATTTTGCTGGCGGTGCTGACGATCACGGAGCGAAGGGAGGAGGAGGATTTCTGGCTACCGGCATTACTGCCCGGCAGTGAGACACCTGCGGACTTGCGTTTCCCAAGCATGGGGGAGAAGCGAAGAATGGTAGAACGATACAACTCAAGCCTGTTTTATAGGCATTTAGACAGGGGGCTGCTCATCTTAATCCCAGCATAGGAGCGCTTGAACTTAAAGCCATAGGAACTGAGGCAGGTCAACAGAGAGGAGTTGGCAGGGACGACAGAGAGGGACAACAGAGAGGGAGTAGGAGCGTAGGACTCAAGCCTCAAGGCAAACTGCAGGGATGTAGACAAGAAGGAGGGGAGAGAGCGACGTGGAAGTGGGAGGCAGAGAGCGGAAATCGTTTTCCGCTGCACAGCAATTTCGGTGACTTCCTGTCAACGGCATGATCGGAGCAGATCGGCGATATTTACGGGAGACGCCGCCACAGACAATGACGCAAGAGGGCTAAGGTAGAAGAAGTTAAGGCGATTGTCGTCATAATTTGGAAGGGTTTGGGTAGGATGCCGAACGGCAGAGGGTCAAAAAACAGGGCAGAGGCGGGAACTGAACCCAAGCCTATTAAGTTCTCGAAGAAACACACAGTCGCACAATACAAAGTGAGCTAAAGAGAAGTTATAGTATTGCGGGTCAAATACCTCCCCATACCCTTCAACCTCCGGAGGTTGGAAGAGGTTTCTCTAAAGGTTGATTCCCCTGCACCTCTACCTCTACCTTACCTGCACCTTTCAGCATACCCCCAGAGGTATACCCTTACCCCTGGTTATCCTTAAGTCCACCGATGACGCCGTCAAACTGTCGTTGTCTGGGCTTGTGGACTGCGGCGCCGGCGCTACCTCTGACTTCATCGACTCGGAGTATGCTGCAGAGAACAAGGTCCCGCTCTGTCGACTCTCTCGTCCCATCCCGGTCTTCAATGTTGACAGTTCCCCAAATAAAGCCGGCAGCATCCGGGAGGTTGCGGATGTCATCCTCCGCTACAAGTCACACAGCGAGCGCGCTGTGCTCGCTGTCACCCGGCTCGGCAAGCAGAAGCTCATTCTCGGGTTCTCCTGGCTTCGGAAGCACAACCCGGAGATCAACCGGGAAACCCGAGAGGTAAGAATGAGCCGCTGCCCCTCGGTTTGTACGACTTGTCGCAATGAGGCCAGGGTTGAGCGCCAGCATGCCAAAACTGCCGCTTCGATCCTTCGTCAGCTCCGGGCTGGCCCGATGCCCCACATCTGCGCAGTAGACGCGGACCTTCGCTCTGGCGAGGATGACGACGATGAGTTTGAGGACGAGTTACCAGAGTTGTCCCCGGACGACTCTGATGACTCGGACGATGAGGACGACACGATTGAGGATGGAGATCGTATATTTTACACAGCTTTCTCTCCTCCAGAAGACATCCGAGCCTCCGCTACGGTTTCTCAACGCCTAGCGGAAGCCCATGCCAAGAACTCCGCACCCGGTAAGGAACCCCTTCCCCAGTGGGTGCGTGACTTCGAGGATGTCTTCAGTCGGGAGTCGTTCGATTCGTTGCCGGAGAGCCGGACTTGGGACCACGCCATCGAACTCGTCCCAGACTCGAAGCCCGCCAACTGTAAGGTCTACCCCATCTCTCCCCTCGAACAGCGCGAGCTCGACGCGTTCATTGAGGAGGGCCTTGCTACTGGCCGGATTCGGCCGTCAAAGTCTCCCATGGCTTCACCAGTCTTCTTCATCAAGAAGAAGGATGGTGGTCTCCGCTTCGTCCAAGACTACCGGGCGTTGAACGCGACGACCGTGAAGAACCGGTACCCACTTCCGCTGATCAACGACCTCATTAATCGTTTGAAAGGCGCACGGTTCTTCACGAACCTTGACATTCGTTGGGGCTTCAACAATGTCCGGATCCGAAAGGGCGATGAGTGGAAGGCAGCGTTCCGCACCAACAGGGGACTCTTCGAACCCCTGGTGATGTACTTCGGCTTGACAAACTCCCCCGCGACTTTCCAGACCATGATGAATGATATTTTCCAGGATCTCATCATGTCTCGCGACGTCATGGTATACCTCGACGACATCCTCATCGCACATTCGGACATCCTCATCGCACATTCGGACATCACCCGGCATCGCGAGATTGTCCGGGAGGTGCTTCGACGTCTCCGGGAGCACAAGCTCTACTTGCGCCCGGAGAAGTGTGAATTCGAGAAGTCGTCGATCAAATACCTCGGAGTGATCATCTCGCACAACCGCGTCGAGATGGACCCCGTCAAGGTCGCTGGTGTTGCTGCCTGGCCGACGCCGGAGAACAAGAAGGATGTGCAGCAGTTTGTTGGCTTCACAAACTTCTACCGGCGGTTCATCCGAGCCTTCTCCGACATCGCCTGTCCGCTCTTTGACCTCACTGCGAAGGGCAAGGTGTGGGTCTGGACTGAGATCGAGGCCGCCGCGTTCCAAGCCCTCAAGGACGCTGTCACCTCTGATCCAGTCCTCATCCTCCCTGACGAGTCTCGGATATACCGGCTTGAGGCGGATAGCTCCGACTTTGCCTCCGGAGCTGTCCTCTCGCAAGAAAGCTCTGACGGCAAGTGGCACCCTGTGGCGTTCTTCTCCAAGAGCTTGTCGCCGGTCCAGCGCAACTACGAGATCCACGACAAGGAGATGCTCGCTATCGTCCGGTCCCTCGAGGAGTGGCAACACTTCCTCGAGGGCGCGCAGCATCCCGTCGAGATCTGGACTGACCACAAGAACCTGGAGTATTTCCGGAAGTCGCAAAACCTCAACCGTAGACAGGCGCGGTGGTCGCTGTACCTGTCCCGGTTCGACTTTATGCTTCATCACAAGCCCGGAAAGCTCATGGGACGTCCCGATGCCCTCTCTCGTAGACCAGACCACGGGTCAGCTCCGGACAACCAGGATGTCACTCTCCTGAGTCCAAAGCTGTTCCACCTTCGCGCTCTCGAAGGTGTCTCCGTCTCTGGTCCCGAGACTGTGATCCTGCGCAACATAGATTGTCTGCCTGGCTCCAAGGGGGCAGATGGAAGCAGTCGTCCTTGGTCCATAGCCCGAAGGTAATGGAGATGGAGACAGAGCCCGAAGGCAGCAGAGTCAAAGCGGAGGGAGCGGAGTCCGAACACCAATGTATAGTCACAGGGGGTGACCAACGATTGGTCCGCTCGACATTCGCAGTCCGAGGACAGCGGAGTCGGAGCGAGCGGAGGGAGCGAACCGGTACAACAACACCACGGGTAATGGGAAGTGCACCACCCTTTGTCCCAGAGGACCAAGGTAAAGTTCGGAGGAAGCTCGGAGGATCAGAGCAACACTTGCCAAAGGCGACTAAGGCAAGTGGGCTATTTATAGTCCGGATGAGCGAGGAAGAGTCGGAACTCGGATTGCTTCACAGGTAGAGTGTAAGCAACATTTATTATCAAACTAAAGAATACAAGTTATGCTAAGGGGTTTATATAGGATAAGTCTTATCTAATTATGTAATAAAGGATAAATAGTAACCATATGGATTTAACAATAGACTTAGCCCTGGCCATGCGGAAAGAATCAGGGTTATCCCGACACGTGGACTTAACATGCGACTTATCCGATGGTTGTCAAGGATAAGTCAACCAACCATATGGAAAGGTCAGGGGCCAGGGTTAGGGTATAGAGTTTGATCCACTTGGCGTTTCAGACCTGGCGATAAGACTTCCGCTGTCCTCCGCTAAATGGCGGAGCGGAGGTGGAGCGGAGCAGTGGTGGGGAACAAGGTACCAGGGTTTTGGGCACAAGGGTTTGCAGATAAGGTTATGCTTGATGTCGGACCTCGATGCAGGTTCCTCCGCCCTCCGCTCACACCGTCACGGTCACGCGGCGGAGCGGAGGTAGAAGAGGTAGGCGGAGCGGAGGTAGTCGAGCGGAGGTCGTTGGAGTGACTCGAAGCAAGGTCCAAAGTATCTGTGCATGGATGTGCAGAGCTCCGCAGATGCGGAAGGGCCCGAGGCAGAGCGGAGCTATTTGTAGTTGTTGTCGGCAGGCGGAGGCAGAGCGGAGCCATATTCGGCTACCCTCGGATCCGAGGTATCCGTGCATGGATATAGCAGGCCTCATAAAGCCCAAAGTTGTCACTCACCCATGAATGCGTAACTTGGCTGACCCTGCAAAACTACGACCCGTACATTCCGGAGGCCCACCTTGCACGCGAGGCCCTGGTCAACGTCAGCTTGGGTAGCCTGTATAGTTGAGACGAGTGAGCCCTATGAATACAAATTTTGCGAGAAATAAATACCTTGAGCTCAGCCCGCTCTAGAGGGTGGTAAACTGCTTTCATGAGAAGAAAGTGCATGACCAATGAATCGATCATCAAAACATCCTCCTCCTCCTCGCACTCCTTCTCTGGCCCAACTACCTTCTCAAAGTCACCCAGAAATTCATGCACCTACTCCAGCGACATATTCTCCACACTTGTCTCATCCCACTTTGCAAGCTCAGCCTCCGGTGAGAGGACTGAGCATTGGTTCATCAGAGCAGTGTGAATACTACATTGTTGGTCTGGGGCATTGTCATGAGCCAGGGCCTCTCGCCAGCGCACAAGCTCGTCCTTCGTCGGGCCCTGCTTCAGATCCCGCGCGCTGAGCTCTTCGTCTAGCTGTTGTATTACAAGCTCATCGTCGAGCTCTTCCTGGTGGACAGCAGCGAGAGCTTCATGAAGGTTCACAGTGGGTGCAGCGCTGGTCGAGGCAGACACAGAGGTGGAGCGTGGTACAACACTGACCGCACTGGTGACGACGGTGGAGGGTTGTAGAGCAGCCTTGAGGTTGACGTCAAGGGTTAATGACCCCAATTTGTCTCTCAGATGCAACTGACTCAGTTGCAGTGAAATACACCGGGGCTGAAATCAAATAGCCGGGATGCATTTTGCGGATCAAAACAGACTTGAATTGTGTGCTTTACGCGCGGGACATTCGAAGGTCTGGCTGTGGGATGCGCAAGAGCTGGAAGGAAAACAAACAAAAAAACCGACACCTGTGCGATTCGAACACACGCGGGGAAACCCCAATGCCTGATAGCTGGATTAGCAGGGCATCGCCTTAACCACTCGGCCAAAGTGTCATGGAAGCTACGTATAGGTCTAGCACTAGGCCTGCCCGCAACACCAGCAGAACCTGTATTTGGTGCACTTCTTCTAAGTCCCTTCAATTTGCTTGAGTTTTCATTCCTTGTTGACCACATTCCGATTGATCCATGCTTCAGACTCATCTCATACCTTGTGGACATTCTTCCAACTGAGCCGCCCAGGTAAATCAGGTTGAATATTGATCCAACGACTCACGGCATAAGGACAATAATCCAGACTCCATTTGAATCAATATGTCGGAAAAAGATTTGTTGACCTATCAGGTCTGAAACCGTCCGACGACCTAATTTGGCCTGAAATTGCCTGAAATTGCTTCGGTGGGAGCCATTTCACGTCTGATATGGTCTAAAAGGTCCATATATTATGGCCCCCACTCCCCTTCTTTTTTTCCTTCACAGTTCCCCTCGGTATTCAGCTAGGACCATTGTTGAACGTTCACAGATGACAAGCATTCATTTTACTCAACTTCAACCATCCCATTTTCGGACTTTGCAGAGTTGTGGAGCTACTGTGGGGCCTCAACCCGTTGCCCGGAGCAAGGTACATAACTCAGGTCATGTCCTTCTAGCCGACTTCCCATGTGTATACGTGCGCCTGCAAGTTGAGACTGACTTGCGCACCAAGTTCCCCGCCCTCCACACTTACTTACTTACTTACCATTACTACTACATACTACCCCTCGTACGAGAATCTAATACAACACACAGTACTTGAGGCCTTTGCTAAAGACCATCCTTCGAAGGGGGGCAAGAGTTTTCCATTACCGCCGCGAAGTGCCTGACCACGCCTGATATTCCCCAATTTACCTGGTCACTTCGTCATTCCTGATATTCGAAAATGGTACATTTCTGGATAATATCAACCCCCCTCCAGCCCGACGACCTGATATTGGAAAATTTGGCCAAATTTTCCAAGACCAGGTAACAAAGATTTTTCCGACATATCTGTTCGAGCATATGAGCTCTGTGGTCAGTTCCCAGTTCATCTTAGAGTCGGACTTAGACCCTTATTTTGACTTCTACTCAGCCTTGTTTCCTCCATCTTGTCAGTGTCTCAGCTCGTTGTGGTGGTCAAAAGAGAAGACCGTGCTCCGACATCATCAAATCGAAGTCTATCAAGATTCAAAGTCCAAACACAAAACCCACTCATTCCGAATCCACGATGGCAGATGTGAAAGGCAAAGGCAAAGCACACCAATTGAAAGATCCCTCTCATCAGTACAACGAAATTGGGACCTTGGAGGGGCTTGGTCTCGAGAGCAGGGGCATGATACAGCCGCCGTTCGGTCGGAGGCGATTGCAGCGGCGCTGCAGGACAAGGTCCAGTACATCTTTGTGCTATATATACCGTGACCCGGAGGAATCCTAACCTTTGGCTGCAACACACGAAGCCTGGAAATGCGGCAGACACCGTTCGTGCGGATCATACTGAGCTGCGTGGAGCTTTCCGACCTCGCCCCTGCGAGCGTAGTACTATATTGTGAGTACTAGTGCCCAATGCCCTCCTAATTCTTGTGCCTGTCGAAGTCGGCCAAGGCGCGGGCGAAGCGGTGGGAGAATCATTTGAAGAAGGGAGGGCGGTGGACGTGGACGTGGACGTGGGCCTACGTGGGCATGAAGTTGTCGCCTCGCCGCGGCGAACAATATCTTCGCCGCGATAAGCTACTTCGTACTTACCACCATGAGTGACAAGGGAAAGGTCCCCTCTGGCGCGCCCGAGACCGGCAACTACGTGCTCGTTTGCCACGGCGGTGCCGGTACCATGTCGCGCGCCGGCTCTACGCCCGAGCAACGCGCCGAGTACCGTGCTGAGCTACGCGCAGCGCTCGAGGCGGGTTACAAAATTCTCAGGGAGGGCGGTACGACTACGACTTGGCTCGGCACTGTGTTCGTCGTCTAACCCATCCCTGCGAAGGCGAGGCGATGGACGCGGTCACTGCAGCGGTATCTTCAATGGAGGACTGCCCGCTCTTCAATGCCGGTAAGGGCGCTGTATTCAACACTGCCGGCAAGGTGCATCCCTTGCCAGACGCACGAACACCCGCTGAATGAGCATCCAGAACGAACTGGAGACCTCACTAATGCTCTCCAAGCCCCCGGCCTCGCACCCCGCCATCCCCGCCTCCCGACGCGGCATCGGCCTCACCCTCCTCGCCCACGTCCGCAACCCCAGCGCCCTCGCGCGCGCGCTTTACCTCGCGCCCCACCTCGCGCCGCACCCCTTCCTCTCCGGCCCCGCCGCCGAATTCCTCGCCGCGTCCCTCAACGAACCGCTCGTCCCGCCCTCGTACTTTTACACCAAAAAGCGCTGGCTTGAGCACCGGCGCGGACTGGGCCTGCCCGATGAGCCCTTCCCCTACCCCGACCCGGACGAGTCCGAAAAGGGACGCGAACACGACTTGCCGCTGCTGGACCTGGCGCCGACGGGCACCGTCGGCGCGGTGGCGCTCGACGTGCGCGGGTGCATCGCCGCGCTGACTTCGACGGGCGGGCGGACGAACAAGCTCGTGGGGCGCGTGGGGGACACGCCGCACATGGGTGCGGGCTTCTGGGCGGAGGAGTGGCCGGCCGCGGCGGGGTGGGTGCAAAAGGCGTGGGGCAAGATCTGGGGGCTCCCGGCGCGCCATGCGCTGGGCGTGTCGGGGACTGGGGACGGCGACGTACGCTGAGCCGCCTTCATTCAACGCGTCCGACTTGCTGACTGAGGTCTGCAGTACTTTATTAGATGCGCGACCGCGGTGACGATCGCGCATCGCGTCAAGCATCTCGGCGAGTCGCTGGAGAAGGCGGCCGAGTATGCGGTCGAAGAGCTTCGCCAGCAGGGCGGGATCGGCGGTGTGATTGCTCTGGACAACATGGGGAACGTTGCGATGCCGTTGAACTGCCCGGGGATGTATCGCGGAGTCATTAGGAAAGACGGTGTTCCGCTCACTGCTATTTTTGACGACGACGTTCTCGAGTGAATTGTCCAAGTCGAAACCTCAGTCCATTAACGACCCAACCCCATGTATATACGATATCAGCTACGTATGTAGTCCATTGCGCGTGCGAGCGTCGTGAGTGTGCGAAAACAAGAGTGGAGAAAAATAATGTTCTACGCCCGCGTTCTCAGCACGCGCCAGCCGGAGAAGAGCATGAGGAACAGGGTGAGCAAGATGCCGGCGAGTGCGGGGCGGGCGGTGAGGGCGTCGTTGCAGCCTGTGCACGTCCATCCTGCGCGTCTCCGTCAGTCTGCGGTCGAAGCACGGAACAAAGCAGTGAACGCACCACTGGCAAGCGGGGTGTATCCTTGCGGGGTATAGAGGGCAAATGCGAGGGCGGTGTTTGGGCTCATGTACCCCGCGCGCTCGGTTGCGGTTGGGCCGCGGTCATCCCACATGTGCAGCGTGTAGCTCCCTGGCGCGAGGGGCGTGTTGGGGTGCGCCTGCGTGGGTTGTCGGCATTCACGCGTCAAAAATAATGACCAGACGGCCGCACCTGCTGGTACGAATAGACATCCCACACGACGCTCGTTGCCGTCCCAGGCAAGTGGCCGGCAGCATCGGGACCGACGGCGTAGGTGTTGCCGTTTGCGCCGACGGCACTGAGGGTGAGGCTTGTGGGTTGCGCGAGGACGCTGGTAAAGTTCCAGGCTATCGTGATGAGCTGGTTCTCTGCGATTTTGAAGAAGGAGGTGGCTGTCTGGGCGGGCTGGGTGATGGTGACGCCGCCAGCAGGAAGGGTTTGGGCGATGGAGATGGCGTTCGAGGGGGACGCCGCTGGGGAGGAGGGGCCGGAGGGAGGGGGAGCAGAGCCAGAGCCAGAGCCAGAGGGGGCGGCGGATGCGCCAGAGCCAGACGGAGCAGACGAGGCCATGGACGGGATTTCGTGGTCGTCGTTGTCGTCAAAAGAGATTCTAAAGCCCACCACGTGAATGACGTAAGAATCCAAGGACTCTGCTCTCAGTTACATCCAAAGTCTATATATCAAGCTCGTTCACCGCAAACTACTCGCACATTACTGCGTTTACGCCATCCGCAGACACAATGAACAAGTCTCGCATTTTCCAGCATTTTCCTCATTGAACCAGCTTTGTCAGCTGTGATGGTACACTTCTACTTTTGCCCTTTTGCCTTCATGTCCTCTAGACGCATATAATGACCTTGCTCGGCTCTTGTGCAACACCCATTCACCATATAAAAGGAACCTCCAGCAGTAACAGAATTCTGCTTTGTCCTAGGTCCGGCGCAGTCTGTTTGTGGCCATCTCGGCGTTTGTGGCTCACTCTCTGCCAGCAATGTCTACGGATTGCCCGATACTCGTCTGGATGCTCTCCCTCAATCGTGAGTACACCCAAGAGGTACGTCCGTCGGGCCACAAATTATTGCTCGCCCTCACCCAGCCCGTCAAGGAGTATGATGCGTGCCACAAGGTTGTCGCTGACTGCGTCCAGCACGTAAAGATCCCTTATGACCCTCCCAACGCCGACAGCTTTCGTCCGTCTGCCCACTCCGTCTTGCCGTTCCCGAAACTGACCCCACCCACAGGCCAAATCATGACCCATATGCTCCCGCTACTCATGATGCGCCACCGTCGAATACCGCGCGCAAAGTGGCGCGACTGCGTCACCCCCAGCGGTAAACACTGGATCGAACAGGTCCGTCCGCGCTAATACCCTCAATTTAACCTCACGACCAACTGACCCGCGCATAGACGCCCGACGACATGCCCCCCGAAAAGTTTCTGCACTCCATGATCGGATACCACCTCGCCTACGAGACCTCCCTCTGCGGCATGGCCATGACCCAGGGCATCCAGCGCAAAGTAATCAACATCGGCCTCGGCATCAAGCAAGTTGCCGTCGAGCCTCGTGGCGTCACCGTAAAAGCGTACACCGAGTCCATGGCGCACAAGCTCACCCCGACCGAGATGGCGCTCATCACGCCTGACCTCGGCGACGAGGTCGTTCTCCGCCGCCTCTGCACCCTCCTTGCCCTCAAGGCCGCGTACATCAAAGCCATCGGCCAGCCCGCCGGCTTTGACTGGGCCCGCCTCGAGTTTGACATCCCCCGCGAGTCCGCGCGCGGCGACGGGCACCCGCTCCAGGGGTGGGAGTTCCGCATCTTCCGCGCCAGCCTCGGCGTCGCGCGCAAGGAAGTGCTCATCGAGGAGAACTACCAGTGTGTCTGTGCGTTCTTCCGTGGCGCAAAGGAGAGTACCTTTGTGTGGCACGAGAGCGCAAAGGACCTCGAGAGCTGGGTCCAGTTCATAAACATTGACCAGATGGTCAAGGTCATTCCCAAGCTAACCGCGTGATGCCCTGTTTTTTCTTTACTCTGTAGTGTATTATCACCACCGTTTCCTCCAATTGTCGATCTCTGTTCCAAGACCGTTTGGTTTATGTCTCCGTACTCAAGTATCGTGTTGTCCTGGTATACCCACCAAGTAGTCCTTGTTGCTCTCTGCTCTCCATTTCCCGACTTTATAATCAGTCTCTCCGTACCTATCACTGTATCATATTTATGTACAGCTACATGCATACAGTCCTACCGCTGCATTCACGACCTCGAAAACTTTTTCAGCGGATCCGACTTTTTCTTCCCTCCTCTCCCACCAACCCCACCGCGCCCGCCTCGGCCCCGGCCGCGACCCCTCGCACCGCCCCGCGCACCCCCATCCTTCTTGAACGGCACGAACCCCGGTTTCGCACCACCGCCTACAGGGGCTTCAACTTCCCCGCCCGAGACCGGCGCGATGCGCGGAAGGAGGTACTTTGGCACATGCTTCATATGCGGCTGTACTCGCGTCGGATGCAGCGGCTTGTCGTGCCTCAAAAACTCCAAGTCTAGAGGGTTGTCCTCAAAGTGCGCCTGTATATATGTCAATCAGCAAACGGCTTGAGATCAAATCAAGAAACACCCGCCCACCTTGAGCTTATCCGAATTCAAAATCTCCGTCTTCAACTGCCCCACACGCGCCTCCCGTACCGCACTCCTTGTCACGCTCCGCAACGCATCCTCCATCCGGTACCGAAACGCCTCCACCTGCTTCATATCGAAATGGTACTCCTGCACCTTGCTCCCCCTCGCCCCCTGCTCGCGCTCAATCCGCGCAAACACCCCCGCGTCGCTCCGCTCCCGCTCGCTCTCCGCCTTGACGTGTTTCCCCGCGGCGCCGACGCCCGCCCCCGTCGACACAAACGACAGCGCCATCCCCGTGCGCCCCGCGCGCGCCGTCCGCCCGACGCGATGTGTGTACGCGCGCGCGGAGCCCGGGAGGTCAAAGTTCAGCACGCACGCGACGTCGACAAAGTCCACCCCGCGCGTCACGCCGTACTCTTTCGCCGCCTTGCTGTTGCTCTTCTTGCCTTTGTGCTTCTTGCTCACGGGCGCCGGTGGGGGCGAGGCGGAGCGTTTCCGCTTTTTTGCTGCGGATGCAGAGGGCGTCGGGGTGGGTGTGGGGCCAGAGGGGGCTTCGCGTTGGGCGGAAACGACTGCGCTCAAGTTAGCTTGTGGCCAGAACGCAGAAGGCTTGGCTTACACTCTTCCTCCGCCTCCTCCTCCTCCTCGGCGTCCTCCTCCTCGCCCTCGCCCTCGTCCTCTGAATCCAGCTCCCCACCCCCACTCTCATCCGTCGCAATGATATACTCATACACACCCTTGTTAAACTCCTGCACCGTATGATACCGCGAATTCAGCGGCAGCTCCGAGTTGAGCACGCAGCTCTTGATGGAGAACTGCTCCAGGAAGAGCTTGAGGCGGTACGACCGCTCGACGTCGTTGACGAAGAGGATGCATTTGCCCTTGATCAATTTGAGCTTGAGGATCACGTAGGTGAGAAGGAATTTATCCGCTTCAGAGCATCTATGTATGCCAGGTCAATAAGGCGCCGACGCGAGTAAAGTGAAAGCAAGGTACCGAACGGCGTATTGGCTCAGGTTGGCGGCCTCATCCTCGTCTTCCTCGAGTCTGAGGATAGCCTGACAAGAAAACGTGAGCATGAACAAAGGAGGGAAATACAACCACCAACAGGATTCCGGAGCGTGAGCCCCTTGAGCATCTCGACGTCCTCGGTCATCGTTGCGCTCATGAGAAACGACTGGTACACCTTTGGAAGGAACGCCCCGCTGAATATTTGGCGCACATCCTCGTCGTGGCCATACGAGAGAATAAGATCCGCCTCGTCTATTACGAGGGACTCCAGGGAGGATACTATCAGCGCCTGCAGCGCATTGAAAAAGAATTGTGTTGACAATGGGCGGGACGCGAACCTTGGACTGCATGAGGGCCAACGCACGCGACGGCGTCGCAATTACAATATCAGGTTTGTCGGACAATAGCGTCCTTGAGTCTAGCGTTAGCAAGAGTCGAAAGCGGAAGCACCCCAGCCAACGAACCGTTGTAAATGGGTGGTAGTTCCCGACGCAACATTAGAAATGACGACCTCGTCCTCGCAGTAAGCGAGCAGCCCTCTCAGATACGACGCAACCTGTTCAGAGAGCTCCCTCGTCGGCACCAGAATCAAAGCCCGCGTCGCCTGTGCTGCATCGACGGCCTAAGGTAAATTAGCTTCCTCTCTCCCATCTCTTGCGCCTGCCGACTACGCACACTTTTTGCACCAAGTATCTTCTGTACCACCGGCACACAATACGCAGCGGTCTTCCCGCTCCCCGTCCGCGCGCGCGCAAGGATGTCCCGGCTCTCCAACGCGAGGGGAATCGCCTTTGCCTGCACCAGCGTAGGCCGCGCAAAACCGAGATCCGCGAGGGCACGGAGGATGCGTGTGTCTAGGATATGCGAGAAGGAGGCAAACGTCGCCTTGGCGTCGACGAGGCTAGCCTCGGCCATATTTTTGGTTTTTTTTGCGGAGAAGGAAGAGCGGGTGTTTGGTTCGGAGGGTAATGGCCAAATCGCATCAAATTGCCCGTTCTGGACACGAGCGGTTGTTTGTTTGGCGGGGTTCCACCAAACCACGAGTGAATCTGAGTGGGATCCACGACACTAGGCCGATTTTTGCTGAACACCGACGTGTCTCTTATCGTCTCAAATTCACGCCTTGGTCGACGTGGCACTTTGTATCGTCGCCCGAGTACGGTCTGTCGCGACCCAGCCTCAGCATAAGCAGTCTGTGAACAAGTACAATTGAGGGGAAATATGCGCGTGTCCGATAGATAACATATGAGAGCAGTAAAGCGGTCCCGCCGCACTTTACACAACGAGACACCTTCCCCCCCGCCCGGGCTTGACCATCTTCCCCCAATGCCGCCGCATGCTCTCCTTGAGCGCCAAATTAAACACATCGTGCACACCGGCACCGGTCTTGGCGGAGCACTCGATGTACTTTGCGCCAATCTCCTTTGCGACGGCGGCGCCAGTCTCGGGGGTGACGGGGGCGAGGCCCTGGGCGCCGAGCATGCGACGCGTCTGCTCGTCGCGCCGTAGATCGGTCTTGGTGCCGACGAGGATGAGCGGCGTGCCCTCGCAAAAGTGGGCGACTTCCGGGTACCACTACGGGTGGAGTGCATTAGAAGACGGTGACGCCACGACAGAACGCCAGCACCTTGTCCTGCACGTTGGCGAGGCTGGTGGGAAAGTCGATGGAGAAGACGATGAGGATGACGTCGCTCTCGGGGTAGCTGAGGGGTCGCAGGCGGTCATATTCCTCCTGTCCCGCAGTGTCCCACAGCGCGAGCTCAATGTCCTTGCCGTCAAAGTGAACTTGCGTCACGTAGTTTTCAAATACGGTGGGGATGTATGCCTGTGTAGTGTTGGGTTGCGAAGTAGACAGGCGCGACGCGACAGACCTCTGGGAATCGATTCTCCGCGTAGACGATGAGGAGACAGGTTTTTCCGCAGCCGCCTGTCCAGTTGTTGGAGCTAAAAGACAGGGTATAAAGGGCACGCACCATCTCCGACTACCACCAGCTTGCGCTTGAGGTCGGGCCTCCTTGGGGCAGAGGAGGATTGGGAGGTGTCCATGGCGCGCGTGGAGGAGGGAAGAGGTTGACTGTCACATGGGCGGGATGGCTTGCCTTGTTTGGATCCAAAGGCTTTCCTCCTCCGTCCCACCGCCAATGCAGCAAAATCGACTGGGGCTGGGCCTGCGCGCCCCATTGCCATCGTACGGCCAGGGCCCGTCGATATCTGCCCTAGCTTACCAGCAACAAGCCCAGATGCAGCCCCAAAAACAAACTACCCTTTTCGTGGGCTCAATCTCAGGCGGCATCACAGACACGACCCTCAACGCCCTCCTCACCGCCTGCGGGCCAATAAAATCATTCAAGAGGCTCATCACACCCGCCAACAAACCCCAGGGTTTTGGATTCGCCGAGTTTGAGGAACCCGACGGCGCCCTCCGTGCTCTGGCACTGCTAAACAACGTCGAACTACCCGCCCTCGAAGATGGCTGCGCGAACAAGAAATTACTGGCAAGTCTCCCTTTGTTTCTACGCGCCGAGCTGGATTTACCCTCCCCAGATCAAAGCAGACGAAAAAACCCGCGCGTTCCTCGACGCCTATGCCTCCACGCGGCCCCTCGAGCCTTCCGTCGCCCAGGCCTCAAAAGCCGCAATCGACACCGTCGTCGGCGACGTCACCCGCCTCGCCGCCGCCTCCACCTCGGAAAAGGAAAAATACGTTGTCCCGCCGCACTTGCACGACCTGCAGGAGGCAGACCTCCCTGAGACCCAGCGGGGGCTCGTCATATCCGAGATTGCGCAGTTCCGCGAGCGCGCCGCAAAACGGGAGCGCGAGAAGATGCGCGAGCTCCAGCAGCAGCAGCAGCCGTCTGTCCCTAGCGGGCCCAAGATGCGTGAATGGGGCCGTCCAAAGGAGGAGCCGCCACGGGATCGGGATCAGCCGCCACGGGAGGGCGGGATGGGCAAGGGCGCGCAGGGGTACAACAAGCCGGTCGATTTTGTGCGCGAGCGCGAGTCGAAGCGGCCGACGCAGACGGACGAGGAGCTCGAGGCCGAGCGGAAGGAGGGTCGTCGGCGAGACGAGGAGGTGTCATTTCGAGATGTGCGTGTTTTCCTTCTTTCCCCCTCCGGCAAAACTAACGATATAATCCACAGCGGGAACGCCGCTACGAGCCCCGGGAACGCGCGCGCATCCTAGCCCTCGAGCGCGCCATCGCCCGGCAGCGCTCCACCGTTGAGGCCGAGGCGCGTGACCGCATCGACATGCGCGCGCGATTGGAGAGCTGGGATGACGACGAGAGCGACGACCTCTTCTACGCCGACCGAGTGCGGTGGCGGATCGTCCGCGCACGGCACCTCGCTGCGGAGCAAAACGCCGATGCTTCGAGCGCAGCGTTCGAGGAGGAGGAGGCGGCCAACTTGGCGCGGGAGAGCGAGGACTTTCTGGCGCGGCAGATGGGCGAGATGCAGGCACTGGCGGAGGAGCAGCGGCGTGCGGGGCTGCTGCTCGACGACG
The DNA here is from genome assembly GCA_029281495.1 of Mycena filopes. Taxonomy (NCBI): domain Eukaryota; kingdom Fungi; phylum Basidiomycota; class Agaricomycetes; order Agaricales; family Mycenaceae; genus Mycena; species Mycena filopes. Next base: position 429,794 of record JARIHR010000068.1, on the reverse strand, counting down.
GGGCACCGGTGCGGCTCAGTGTGTCGCTCGGGCCTCTTGCGGCGCGTGCGGGTGCGGCGGAGAAGGAGGGCACTGGACGCGAGGGTGTGTTTGGAGCGGAGGAGGACGAGGAAGAGGCGGCGCGGAAACGCAAGGTGCCGCTTGTGAAGCTCGACTTTAGCGCGGCGGAGGCGGGCCCGGAGGCGACGCGGGAGCGACTGGAGGGCATGAAGGCGGGTGTACCGGCGGAGCGGGAGGCACTGTTCAAGGCGAAGGTGCGATGGGATGGAATGACTGATGTGCGTTGCGATGTTTCTTCCTTTAAAACCGAGACTGACTGTGCGCAGAGCATGATTGACCGCAAGTTCGAGCCGCTGGTGAAGCGAGTGATGACACAGTACCTGGGCGACGCGGAGGAGGCGGAGGAACTGATCATGTTTGTGGTGGAGCACCTCAAGGACCACAAAGGGCCGGCGAAGCTCACCGAGGGGCTCGAGCCGGTGCGTTTCGCGTCTTGTATTCCCCGTGCTGCGTTGGAACCTAATGTTACGCACAGGTGCTGGAGGAAGAGGCCGTCGAGGTGACGACGGCGGTCTGGCGGCAGCTCATCTTCGAGAGCATGGCGTACGGCGAGGGCCTGCACACGGACCGCGTGTTCGTCGACGGGCCTTGAGTGTATTGTGATGTGAGCTTTCCGCTAGACTAGCCTCGTTGAACCGAAATGTACATTGTAATATTTAGTGAGTTTTATCACTATCTTCTTGTTTCGTGGCTAGACGGGACCCTGTAAAGTACATGTACATACGCTCGACGCGTCCAAAGCCCTGAAGAAAGAGTGTTTTTTGCCTTAGTTTATTTTATTTTTCGCGGTTCAGAGGCGGGCCAGTTGAATGGAGTTGTGTTGAATCGATGAGCAGTGTTGCTGGATTTGGTAGTGACGTCACATTCCAGCTCTTTCCTTCCAACTTCAACAATGTCCAGAGACGTCCGCAATCCGTATGTGTTTGCTGGTAGAGTGTATTGTGTGCTTATTCTGCGCGTAGACTGCTGTTCGAGTGCGCGTGGGAGGTGGCCAACAAGGTCGGCGGCATCTACACCGTCATCAAGACAAAAGTACCAGTCACCGTCTCCGAGTATGGCGACCGCTACTGTCTCATCGGCCCGCTCTCCTACAAGACCGCCCCAATGGAAGTCGAGCCAGAAGAGCCAAAGGACCCCCATCTCGCAGCGACCCTCGACGCGATGCGCGCACAGGGAGTAAAGGCGCTGTACGGCCGATGGCTCATCGAGGGCGCGCCCCACGTCCTCCTCTTCGACACCGGCTCAATGTACAGTCGTCTCGACGAGTGGAAGGGCGACCTCTGGAACCTCGCCGGCATCCCATCTCCCCCGAATGACCACGAAACAAACGAGACCATCGTCTTTGGCTACCTCGTCGCCTGGTTCCTCGGCGACTACGTGGCACGCCAGCTCACAACCGCCGTCGTCGCCCACTTCCACGAGTGGCAGGCTGGTCTCGCCATCCCGCTCTGTCGCAAGCGCCACATCGACGTCACCACCGTCTTCACAACTCACGCGACCCTCCTCGGCCGCTACCTCTGCGCCGGCAGCGTCGACTTTTACAACAACCTCCAGTACTTTGACGTTGACCACGAGGCGGGCAAGCGCGGCATCTACCACCGCTACTGCATCGAGCGCAGCGCAACACACTGCGCCGACGTATTCACAACCGTCTCGCACATCACAGCCTACGAGGCAGAGCACCTCCTCAAGCGCAAGCCCGACGGCGTCGTGCCCAACGGCCTCAATGTCGTCAAGTTCCAGGCAATGCACGAGTTCCAGAACCGCCACGCTACCTCAAAAGCAAAGATCGACGAGTTTGTCCGCGGTCACTTTTATGGACACTACGACTTTGATCTGGACAACACGCTTTATGTGCGTCTCGCTCTCGTTGTTTAGCGTTCTACTCACTCTCAGCAGATGTTCACGGCCGGCCGGTACGAGTACCGCAACAAGGGCGTCGACATGTTCATCGAGGCCCTCGCGCGGCTAAACTATCGCCTCCAAAAAGCGTGCGTGCGCCTCACTCTTTCTGCTTTGAAACCACTGCTAAGACACCATCTACAGCAACTCGGCTGTCACCGTCGTCGCCTTCATCATCATGCCCGCCGCGACCCACAGCTACACCATCGAGGCGCTCAAGGGCCAGGCCGTCACCAAGCAGCTCCGCGACACCGTCACGGAAATCCAAAACCGCATCGGCGCCCGGCTGTTCGAAAGCGCCGCGCGGTTCCACGGGTCGGTGCTCCTCTTCCTCTCGTCGTATTCCAATGCTTACACGCGCTCAGCGACTCGACCACGCCCCTACCCACGCCGTCCGCGCTCCTGTCCGACGAGGACCTGGTGCTTCTCAAGCGCCGCATCTTTGCCCTCAAGCGCAACAGCCTCCCGCCCATCGTCACCCACAACATGGCCGACGATGCGAACGACCCGATCCTCAGCCAGGTTCGTGTCGTCTTCATTTATGTTTAATGCGTATCAACGGGACGCGTCAGATCCGCCGCGTGCGCCTCTTCAACTCGGCCTCGGACCGCGTCAAAATCGTGTTCCACCCCGACTTTCTCAACAGCTCCAACCCCATCCTCGGGCTCGACTACGAGGAGTTCGTCCGCGGGACCCACCTCGGCGTGTTCCCCAGCTACTACGAGCCGTGGGGCTACACACCTGCTGAATGTACCGTCGTGCGTATCGCCTTCCTTCTCATATATATTCTGTGTGTTTACTTACAGGATGGCAGATGGGCATCCCCTCGATCACGACGAACCTCTCGGGCTTTGGATGCTTCATGGCGGACCTCATCGAGCGCCCGCAGGACGAAGGGTGCTACATCGTCGACCGGCGTTCGCAGTCCGTCGAAGACGCGGTGCAGCAGCTCGCTGACCACATGCACGCGTTCACAAGCAAGACGAGGCGGCAGCGGATTAATCAGGTGTGTTTCTACTCTCCCTTCCTCCCTCCCTTTCGCGAACTGACAACCCCCCGCGTTCAGCGCAACCGCGTCGAACGGCTCTCGCCGCTGCTCGACTGGAAGAACCTCGGAATCGAGTACAGCAAGTCGCGCCAGCTCGCGCTGCGACGAGCGTACCCCGACGCGTTCGCGAACGGCGCGGGCGAGGACGACGACGGGCTCGAGGGTGACTACTTTGGCGGGGGCGGCGCGGCAAGCGAGCGGCAGGGGTTCTTGGCGTCGAGCGTGCCTGCGAGCCCGCGCTTCCGGGGGAGCGCGACGCCTGGCGATATGGGGACGTTGACCGAGGAGGTGCGCGACGACTTTTTTTTTTTTGCTCACGACACTGATTTCGGCTCTAGATGCAGTCATTCGAGACGAGCGACTACCGGGGGTACAACTGGCCCGGCGCGAGCGAGGAGGAGGATTCGTATCCCTTGTCAGTCCATTACTTTTCCCTTCCTTTCACTTCACTACTAAATGCGGCATTGCAGCCCCCTGGTCATGAAGGTGCGCAGCCGCGCGGGGAGCGTCATGAGCGGCGCGAGCACGCCTGGGGGCGGAACGTTCCGAAGCCTCAGCGAGAACGATCTCGCGCAGGCGGACGCGGCGCTGAGTCAGGTCGGCGGGGTGAACGGCGTATGAGGCGAGGCTTCTGGCGGTACGGCGCGTCGTGGCATGTTACGGGGTGGACATGAGTAGAGCGCGCCGCGCGCGTGGAGGAGAACGTCAAGCGCGAATGGACTTTAAATAGTCGCGAAAAAGTAGTTTGGTACTTAAACGGAGAGACGATGGTTGCTTCATAAGAATCAATCGAATGCTGGAATTGACTCGGTTGACGCGACTTTGAAAGCAAACTTTGGCGACTTATGAAAAAACCCGAAAACCCACACACAACGAAGATGGCAAAGCGCGATAGCAGCAAAATGGATACAAAGGAAACGGAAACACGCAGCCTCTGCATTACAGTCTCTATACATGCGAACCCTCTCTCGCACCCGCACAGCATTTCATTATCTTTACAATCGGCAATCGATCGCGGACCCGTTGACGCAGGCGGGGAGTCACCGCGCCAGAGAGCGAGTCACGGCGAGACGACTACTGGGCACCGCCGCGCAGGGCCAGGACGAGATGCAGGACGGCGCCGGCGTTGATGTTAAAGTCTTTCGCGGTCTTGTCGTCTTGCCTGTGAGGGAGAACGCGGGTCAGTCGGTCGGCATGTGCGGACAAAGAAAAGAAGAGGGAACAAAGGCGACGCACATTTGCCGTCCAGAGAAGATGAGCCGCTGCTGAGGCGGGGGTACGCCGGACTGCTCCTCTACCTTCTCCTTGATGCGGGTGATCTACGCGATGAACCGTGCGCGTCAGTGGCGCGACGCGCAAACCGCAGACTGGCGAGCGCACCTTGTCATCAGGGTCAATGTCGAGCTCAATCTAACACAAAGAGTCCGAGTGGTCAGTGGCGGCAACTTTGAAATCGTGCGGGCTGGGAATGTGTACCTCCTTCCCGGTGAGCGTCTGGGGTGTGGTCAGTGGTGTCCAGGAGGAGTAGGAGGAAGGAAAGGGTACCTTGACCTTGATTAGCATGGTGGTTAATTAGAGAGAAGCTGTTTGGCTTGGTTTGCGTTTCCTTCGTGGTCATTATTTTAAATCGCGGCGCCTAATTCTCCCACTTCAAGCGCCCATCCAATTCATCTTCTTACAAGGACGGTGAAGGAGCAAAGCCCAATTTATTGCACTCGCAAAACGCGAGGATTACTCGACATCAAAACCACAACCTGACCAAATACTACTACCGCCCGCTTACCGATTTGGAAATATCGACAATGTCCGCAGACCCAGCTCTTCTCGACCCCAGCACCTTCGTCCCTCCCTCCCTCAACGAAGGCACCACAATCACAATCGAATTCTGCGATAGAGTCCGCCCACGTTTGCCCACTCCTCACCTGCGCGCCTTCTTGACATTGAGTCGATAGTGCCGCTGGCTCCACCGCGCCTCCTGGGTGCAGACCGAACTCTTGCTCACATTTCCTCCGCCCACGATCGGCTGCATCGCCCTCCTGCCGCGCAATGCCGATGAGACAGCGGGGAGGTTTCGCGTCTGGGTCACGACGAACGGTCCCAATGAATCTGATGCTGCCCCGAAATTGGCGTGGGACCGCAAAGTCGAGGGCGGTTTTCCCGAGTTGAAGGTGCTGGTGAGTGCCTGGCCGCGTCTTCTGAGCGTTGGGCTGAAAGATCGGCCTAGAAGCAACGCATACGCGATATCGTGCAGCCTGGAAAGAGTCTAGGGCATTCAGATAAAAAAGAGTGACGGGGTGCAAATAAATGTACTGTCGAGTTTTCGCGAATCACTTCAGTCTTTCAATTCATTCTTGGTACAAAGTGTCTATAGGTATCGTGGTACGCAACAAAAAGATATAAGCACATTTCAGATTTCCGGCTCTTGGCCGTTTTTGTACACCATTTACTTCTTGAGCAGCGCCGGGGGCGTGAGACCCGCGGAGAACCCATCCGCGCCCGCAAAGGTCGCGTTCGTGCCCTTGAGCTCCTCCCTGGAGAAAGAAGAGAGCGGATTAGCGGTGATCGATATATAATGAAGGGCGGTAAACGCACTCGATGCGAAGCAGCGTGTTGTACTTGGCAACGCGCTCGCTCCGGGCAGGAGCACCAGTCTTGATCTGCCCCACGCCGAGCGCAACAGAGAGGTCGGCGATGATGGTGTTCTCCGTCTCACCGCTGCGGTGGGAGATCATGACGCCCCAGCCGTCAGACTGCGCGAGCTGTGCACTACCGAGCGTCGTCAGTATCCACCACGAGCGTTATAAAGTAGCCCACATACGCCTGGATCGACTCGGAGATGGTGCCGATCTGGTTGACCTTGAGCAACAGCCCGTTGCACGCCTTCTTCTCGATGGCAGTCTTGATGCGCAGAGGGTTTGTCACGGTCAGGTCGTCCCCGACGATCTGAATCCCGCTGAGCTTGGTAAAGTGCGTCCACGCCTCCCAGTCGTCCTGGTCAAAGGGGTCCTCGATCGAGACGATGGGGTACTTCTTCACGTAGCCCATGTACAGGTCTGCGAGCTCGGTGCCGGTGATCCACTTGCTGGGGTCCGAGTTGGGGTTCTTGAAGTCGAGGTCGTATTTGCCGTCCTTGTAAAACTCGGACGACGCGACATCGAGCGCAATCTTGATCTTGCCCTCGTAGCCCGCCTTCTTGATCGCCTCGGAGAGCAGCTCGAGAGACTCCTCCGCGCCGGACACGTTTGGGGCAAACCCTCCCTCGTCACCGACGTTGACAGCTATGAGAACGTAAGACATAGATGAATAAATAAAGTGAGCAGAGAAACCGACCGTCAATGCCGTACTTGGCGCTGATGACCTTCTTGAGGGTGTGGTATGTCTCCGTGCCAATCTTCATCGCCTCGGTGAACGAGGTTGCGCCGGTGGGGAGGAGCATGAACTCCTGGAACGCGAGCTTGTTGCCAGCATGCGACCCGCCGTTGATGACGTTGAATGCGGGGCACGGGAGGACGAACGGTGGCTTGATGCCCGCGAGGTCGGCAAAGTGCTGGTAGAGGGGGACGCCCTTCTCAGCCGCGCCGGCCTCTGCGACGGCGATGGACACGCCGAGGATGGCGTTGGCGCCGAGCTTGCCCTTGTTGGGTGTCCCGTCGAGTTTGATGAGGAAGTCGTCGATCTCCTTCTGCGCGGTGACGGCGAGGCCAGCCTTGATGAGCTCGGGCGCGATGATGTCGTTGACATTCGAGACGGCCTTGCTCACGCCTGTATCGAGCGACATGAACAAACAGCGAGGCGAAGCGCGCGTTTAAAATTGCTTACCCTTTCCGACGTAGGCGTTCTTGTCGCCATCCCGGAGCTCAACAGCCTCGTGGATACCAGTGGACGCGCCAGAAGGCACAGCAGCGCGGAAGCGGCCTAGAAGACGTGGCGATCAGCTTTCGGACTCGAGATACACCGCGGCTGCGCGACGCGACGGGGGTCCCAATCCAAGTGGATCGAGCGTGCAGCAGCTCTGCTGTTCAATCGAGGGACGCGGGCAGCTCGAAACCTCATATGGGTAATCGCGATGTCCTTGTCCTCGGAAAGACCCGGGGTCTGCGCGACGCGACCAATGCTCAATCCAAGCCGATCTGACCCTCAAGAGCTGTTTCCGGGCCAAGCAAGGCACGTCCAAAACGATCCAAAGGCCGGTACGGTACCCACCTTTGGCAGTGTAGAGGTCGACCTCGACGGTGGGGTTGCCACGGGAGTCGAAGATCTGGAATCGATTAGCTCTCCGGCGCACACAACGAACTGAACGCCGTCAGCGCTGCCTCACCTGACGGGCCAAAATTTTAGTGATGGACATGGTGGTGGTTGAAGGAAGAGGATGGACGGTGTTCGGACGTAATATTCGCGTAGAGCCCTTCTATCTCCGAGTCACATCGATATTCCCCAAATATTTCCTTTGGGGCAAGAATAGGCAGCAATTGCGTGCAAAACCGTACTCGCACACTCGGAGGAGCCATTTCTGCCCGCCTGGCCATTTATTCAGGTTGAAAAGTGTTGATTCAGTGATCTCGGCATATCTCTTCTCAGAGGCAACGTTTTGTGCCGCTGTGGACCGGAAGAAATGCACCAGAATCCTGACCACGTACGGTTTTCACTGGAAAAGGATTATTCATGCCCCTCCAAGGAACCAACCATCAAACGACGGTAAGGAGAGTCAGTTCGGCTTCAAGGAACTGGACATTCCTCCCCACAGCTCTCTTCGATATCCTTACGACCGCCGCCGAATGTATGTATTAAGGACCACCTTCCGCGGACCCCATTGCCCGTACAGCCCTGCCGTTGACAACTGAGGTGAGTGGGGCGAATGGCTAAACGTCGGTTGCCTTTATTCAACAGCTTTCCAGCGAAGATGGGGATGCAAGGCGCCTAAACCATTTGATGCATCGCGCACAGCCTGGCCAAATTGGGTCATTCCACACAGCCCGCTGGGGGACATGTGCCAGCGCGGGGGCAGTCCAGTTCTCCTTAAGAAAGGTGTGTAAACACGCATACAGCAGCTGCGCTTCCCCCTTCCCCCCTCACCCAACTCATCATGACTGAGGACTTCACCCCGTCCATCCACGTTGAACCTCCTCCCCCTGCTGATGAGCAGGCTCTCTTGTTAGTTTGCAACGCGTTGATTTCCTTGAGTGAACCTTACCGTGTGCAGTGCGTCTCTAGGAGTGTTCGACAACAGTTATTGTACATCCTTCGGAGACGGTAGGATGCTGTTGAACACGTTGTGAACATAACCTTACAGCTGTTTAGATATGAATTTCGGGACTGCGGACCACTGCTACCCTCCAGCACCCGCACTCTTCATTCAGCCTTCTGACTCCCGAAACGCTTCAGAGCTGTCACCATTGGACGACTTTTCCGGAGGAATTTCGCAAACGGACTACCGATACAGCCCTTCCACCTCAGGCCGTAACTCTCCGATCGATGGCTGGAGTCCTGTATCCAGCTTCTCTGGTGATGGTTCGTCCTATCTATATAATAATTGAGGCGGCAGCTAATCTCTTCATCTTCCAGTCTTTCCCGACGATCTGTCTGAGGATTTCGGACCTTGGCCTCCCCAGCACCTCTCCGGACATTCATCCCCCGCATTGTCCCCCTCTCTATCGCCACTCACCGACGCACTGGACGGCTTAACGTTTAGGTTCGACGAGCATTATCCTGGTGTGGATCAGAGTGTCCTCCCCACTGGTGGCCCTGCCGTATCTCGTCTCCGCAGCTCCAGTCATTCAGTTCAGAGCGTCTCTCCCTCAGAAGTTTGGACGGACGGTGTTGGGCGCGGTCGCTCAGCCTCCTTCAGCGCCTCGACCAACGATAATCAGTTCTACCACAACACCAATTCCGACTACGCGAATGTCCAGATCTCCGTGGGGGATGTCAACGTTCCTTTTGACGATTCCTTCGGCACTGGGATGACCTGGGGGGCCGAGAACACGTCCACCAACTCACTTGGTCACCTCGCATCAGACTGGGAATTCCCCGGCAGCGACCGAGCATCCAGTTCCCTCCAGCTGCCGCCCAGCCCTTCCCTCCTCACCGTTCCCACTGCCACCCGACTCCAACGGCGACCAGCCTGCAGTGGCGTCGGGGCGCGGTATCGTTCCCGCAGCCACTCGGATGTCAGCTCCATGACCTCGCCCGACCAAGAATCCGGTCGTGGCCGCGGTCAGCACCGCTCGACCCTAAGCATTCCCAACTCGCGCAGCGTGAGCAACGGCTCTCTTTCGGGATCCAGGGCTGCCTCTCCTCATCGGGGTGTCTTCTTCAATGATGTACAAACCCCTGCTTCGTATTCACCGAGCTCGCCGTCTTCACCTGCATTTGAAGACGCCGATCTCGGTGATGGAAGCATGAATGTCGAGAGGCGCCGCACTATCGCTGCGGTTCGTCGGGCCGACGAACTCCTCTCACCTGCGCCACCACTCAGTCGCGCCTCCAGCGCGCCGTCGCGAGGCAGACGCTCGAAGGCTACGTCGTCTCTCCGTAACCACACCGGCTTGAGCATGTTCAAAGCGTCGAAGACGGAGGACTCGTCTTCCTCGTTCCTGTCCTCGCCGGGCAGCGATGGCAGCTCGCAGCAGGAGTTCCGCGTCTCCCAGCCCCCACCCGCCGCGTCCTTCAAACCCGAGGTCGCCTCGAAGAAGATTAAGCAGGCAAGCAGCAAGCGGCGCCTCAACGTCGCCGCCTTCGAATGCCCGCTTGAGGGCTGTGGCTCGACCTTCACGGCAAGGCACAATCTCATTAGTGTGTCCCTTTCCTCACTAGTCCGCTCCTTTTCATCTAACCGCTTCTTGATAGACCATATCAACTCTCACAACAAATACCGCCCCCACAAGTGCCTCTGCGGCTTGTCCTTCACCACCCAAGGGGTTCTCAACCGCCACAAGAAACGCTGCTCCTCCAAACGATAAACTGTAGATTCTAGATAGTCAGCTTTCTTTCCTCCTTACTCTTGCGCCGTTCCTGACTTTGCCCCGTACAGATTAAGCGCGATACGAAACCTAATCTTCTAATCGGCTCCCATATACCTTACCTTACTCTCATTCATCCACTCCCCATACCCCCACCCACGTCTCACTTCAATTGTCAGTCGTTCTCTGTCTCACCCTCACCCACTGTATTACTAGTCCCCCACCTGCCACGCTATAGTCCCCGCCATTGTGCGCTTCGAATTCTGTCTTGCTAGGGTTTCTTGGATCTTCTTTAAATTTGTGTCGATTAAATCCCACCGTTTGAATAAATCTAATGTACCAAGAATGCTCGAGGCTGAAGAAAGACTTTTGGCACCAGTGCTGATTGATTGATGCGTCAAGTTCGACTTCGAGTTCGAACTTGACCTCCACTCCCTAGGCGGAGAATGGCAACTCCGTCTGTTCTCCGGCATCGCCTCGTGGAACTCGACCACGAGATGGATTCTCTCGAGGCGAAGTTACAACGCTTGTCGGCCGAGCGGCGCCAAATCGTTCAGGATCTCGACTCTCTGGTGTATCCTGTTCTCACCTTGCCCCCGGAAATCGCATCCCAGATATTCATGCACTACGTCGAAGACCCTCATATCGGTCGCACGCGGAACCCTGGCCGCGGACCATTGACGTTGGCCAGCGTATGCCGGAGTTGGAGAGACCTTTGTCTTTCGTTGAGAGTATTGTGGTCGGCTCTGCGGATCTACCCTGACAGGATACCCGGCGGCGCCAACGACGGGTTTGTCAACCTTCTTCGGTGTTGGCTCCCGCGCGCTGGGCACCATCTCCTGGATCTGAGAGTCTTCCGGGGCTCAGCCGGCGCGATATTCGCCCTCCTAACCCAATATTCGACTCAGTGGCGCACCCTCGGGTTGACTTTGGATACCATGAACTACTTCCCGAGCCTGGAAGTTCAAGGAAACATCCCTTCCTTGCAGGAGCTTGTCGTGAATATAATCGCCCAAGAAGGAGAGACACCAGTCCTAAATACAGCATTTCACATCGCTCCCCGTCTTCGCAAGGTGGAACTCTCCCGTGCATCACTTGAATAGATCTCATTGCCGTGGATCCAGTTGACCCATCTTGAATTTTCGGGCGAAACCATATCCAGGTTACTTGAAATCCTCCAGTCGACACCCAATCTTGAGGTGTTGTTTATATCTTCATTAACCCACGACTGGTCCAACCCTCACAGCGGGGGAATTGTGACTCTTGCCAGCCTCCATACGCTCGACCTCAGTCATGACTGGGACGGCGTTGTCTTGGACCATCTTACTCTCCCCACTCTGAAAACGCTCCGTTTATCGGCACTCCGCACCGAAGCTGTCCTTCGTTTCCAGCACTTCTTGGTTAGATCCGCATTTCCTGTGCGGTCGATCTGCCTGGACTATATGAACACTAGGACATCCAACGAGGTCCTGCAGTTGCTGCCCGCCGTCGAGAAAGTCGAGATCCGGTACTCCCAGGAATGGCCAGACGACGCTTGGGACGTGTTTATCGACTCTCTCCGCAAGGACCGCGAGTTTCTGCCCGCACTCCGCTTCCTACGCCTTCACAACTGCGAAGTGACGTCCTTTCCGCCACATCTCCTGGAAATGCTCGGCTCCAGACGGAACAGGGAACATAGTGCGGTCGCGAAATTGGAGTCCTTCCATGTTTTCTTTGCGCGCAGAGCCAGGAACTCCGACCTAGTTCACACGTTCAGACGCCAGCTCCGCACATTGAGCGATGCGGGGATGGAGATTATTGTTGATTAATTCACCCGTGAGCGTTAGGTTTTTTTTCGCTCTGACCGACCTGTTTCTGAGTGGCCTGCGATTTAGCATTTATTTGTACCACCCAAGACTGCAAACTCCTTGATCTCCTCATCTACATCCACGTCCTGCGTCAATGTAAATTTATAGGATTCCGCCTCATGAGGAGGTAATATTAACAGTCGCTACTGAAGAATCCTTGAGCGTGAGTGGTCGTCGAGAGCCGCCATAGAGCTTGGTGCATTATTCGCGTGCACCATGCGACGCATAGAGCGCAAGGATTAGGCGAGACTGAGTACACCCAAGTAACCAACGTCCCGCAAACGTTAATCCTTTTTCCGTCCCCGCCCTTCCGCCCCCCGCTTCCCATGCGGTAGCGACTTAAGCAACGCAGACTTGCTCCGGTTCTTATTCTTAACGTTCGCGCCAGAGTAAAAGTTCTCTGCTTTTTTCTGAGCGGCGGAAGAAAATGAGTCTCTGAATAGAAAAAGTAGGACAACACGGTACCTTGTTCGTCTTCATGCGCGGTTCCTTTTTGCTAGGACCACCCTCGTCGTCCGCGTCAGCCGCTTCGCCTGTGTCAGGGAAGATCATGAGTTTGGGAACATGGATAAGAAAACGATGAGACTCACGTTGCGGCTTTTCTGCGCCATCCTCCTTGATACCATCCCAGACGTCGTTCCATGTCAACTCCTCCTCCTCCTCCGGCGCCTCGTCATCATCTTCGTCCTCATCTTCGCCCTCGGCCTCCTCCGGCTCCGCCGCCGCCGCAGGCCCCACGAACTGGTCATCCAACGGCTGCACATCCTCCGCCACAAACGTATTCTTTTGCATGATCGTCCCCAAATTCTGTCTCACGCCAGGCACCTCCCCGTCCTTTCCTTGCAGCCCCTTCCAGCCGCTCTCGCCACTCTCCCCTTTGGCTTTCGCCTTGCCCTTGCCCTTCTCTGCTATCGCCCGCTCCCTCGCCTCCGTCTTATTCAACTCCTCCGACCTCTCCGGCGGCGGCACGAAAAACGGAATTCGTCCCCTGACCCAATCGCTAAGCACGATCTTGGCCACCGCGTCCAAGTCCGGCTCGCCGTGCTTCAGCAGCCGACCCTTCATGCGCGCGAGCTTGTCAAGGAAGTCTTCTGGTTCCCAAACGCCGCCGTCCTCGGGCAGCGCAACGCCGTACGTCCGCGAGAGATACACGGGCTTGACGCGCGCCATGAGCGCGGGGATGTGGTCCGAGGGCGTCGGCAGCGCCTCGACACGCACAACGCCCTTGAGCACCGTCGACGCCTCGGTGTCGTGGGCGGAGGTGGGTACGATGCCCGGGCAGTCGATGAGGTAGATACGCCGTGTGAGCGTGATGTATTGCCAGACTTTGGTTTCGCCAGGCACGGGCGCGACGCGGCAGACCTTTCCGCTTTTGAGCGTGTTGATGACACTACTTTTACCGACGTTGGGGTATCCGATGAAGCCAACAGAAATCTGCTTCTTGTCCGAATGCAGCTGTGCGAACTGCCTCAGCAGCTGGATGAGCGAGCCCTTTCCAAACGAGTGGTTGGGCGAGGCATGGAAGGCGATCGTTGGGTAACGGGGTGTAAGATGCTTGATGTACCGGGCCTGAATTCGTACTACAGTCAGCCAAGCTTAGAAAGGCGAAAAGGGAGGTAAAACGCACGGTAACCCAATTCGGGACCAAGTCACACTTGTTGATGACAAGCACAATCTGCTTGTGCGATTTTTCCTTCTTGACGTACTCTAATACGGACTCGCAGATAGTGCCGAGGGGGTCGCGAGCATCGAGGATATGGAGGATGACGTCGGAAGAGTCGATAACCTTGTATAGCTCGCCGTATATCCTCCGTGAAGTGCCCTTGGCATAGATAGGTTCATGGTAGTCCGCGTGGGTCTGCGGCTCTACGATGGACGACGCAAGTCGTTCTATGATTGCGTTAGTTGGTTGGACAGTATGATCTAAGTAACTTGTGACCGACCTACGGTGCCGGTGCCCTTTTCGTGGGCAGCGTCCGCGGCCTCTTCCTCCGCGGCCGCACCGAGCTTGCCGAGCTCGTCAAACGACCCAGCCTCAATTCTCGGCCGCTTCCTCTGCGCTTTGGGACCAAAGGTATCACTAAACGGTTCGACCTCGACGATATGTGGCCGCTGTGGGGTTAAGCGCTTAGCCAGTTTTTTTTTTCGTCCAGCGCACAGAAAACAAACCTTGCGCAGATTCGGGTTCGCGGCGTCGTCCAACAGCGCCATGGGCAGCTTATTCCTTCGCAAAAGCACCGAGTAGGGATCATCCTTCTTCGTCTGCAGACTTGTCCGGAAATGTTCGAGCGCAGTCTGCGAAATGACCCGTGTGTTTCCTGCCATCCAAAAGATTCATTCAGTCCAGTCCTCTCGCAGCACATCCAGAAACACCAACCAAACCAGCGGCGATCAGGCTGCACCCTCCCGGGCTTTGTCTCGTCCTCGCCCTTCTGGAAAGCAGCCGCCTGTGTTATTCTGCCGTCCTTGTCGCGGATGGGTTTGCCGCCGTTGAGCATCTTGAGGCGGCCGACCTGCTTGGCATTGCGGTAGAAGTTCTCGCCCTTTACGCGGGCGAGGGACACCTTCGATCCCGTCGACCGAGTCTTTGGAGAAGAGCCTGTCGCTTTTTGCGTCGGCGCCATCGTGGTTGATGGAAGAGAAATTATTACACAGCCACATTGCGTCGATGCCATCAAAGCAGCTCAATTGGAGGTAGGGTAAAAAGTAATATTATATAAAGCGTAAAGGTAGCCCAGACAATTAGAGGATCGCATCTGTTTAACTGGTTTATTTTCCGGTAACACCAGGCAGCCCAGCGACAAAGTTGGCCGCGTCGGTGGTCAGCCCGTTGTTTCCGTACGTGAAATGCTCAGGCGTCAGCAGCAGGCGCTGCATCTTGGACTTATCCGTCAACGCGTCAACGAACGCCGAACGACTGGCAAGGAGTTGTCCGGGGAAGTGCAGCACGAGCGACGCGGCGGCGGCAGTCTCCGCCACACCCGACGCAAGGCCGGGCAACTCCTTGAAGGGACCCGTGATGTCGCTGAGCGAGGTGGGGAACTGGAAGTCCGTGGGCAGGTTTGAACAGAGAGGATCGAGGGTCGTGCCACCGATGCACTCGGTGTGGAACGCGGTGCCTGCGGGAACAGGGAAGTTGTCGAAGAGTTGGTTCGGGTCACCGAAGGTCGCGAGACCAACGACTTTGGCCTGCACGTCTGAAGAGAGAAGTGAAAGGCCCTTGTGCGCGACCAATGAACCTTGACTGGAATGTATTTTGAATTGATGCATTCGAGGAACTTCGGCAGACGAACCTCCAACCAGTTATCACAACGCTCGCGTCGGGGCAAGCATTAACGTAGTCGGTAACGGTATCCGCGAGGCTTTGAGCACCGCTGTTGCTCCCGCCCTCGCCCAAGTAACTTTCAAGCGTGGCCGGGTACGCCGACGCATCGACACCCTGGAAGGCAAGGGAGTTGATCTGGCTTTGCAACGCCGCCTGGAACTGGGGGCCGACCCAGACACCCATGTTGCTGAAGGGAACTGTGAGTTGAATCCCTCGAGGGAAGAAAGTTGCGCTCACCCAGAGTCAAAGGTTCCCCGGGCGAAAATGACCGCTACATCCTTGCAGTCCGCGCCATTGGAAATTACATCCTCCATGTCATTAGCTAGTGGATACTGCTGGTTACGCAACACTACTCAGATGGCGGATTTGCGTACCAGTGTCAGTCGCAAAGAGACTTCTTTTTTGAGCGGGAAGCGCCGAGGTAAGCAGAGCGCAGGTAGCGACCGTTAAAAGAGAGGCAGAGAAGGATTTCATGACTAGATGAAAGTTGAAAGAAAAGATCGAGATAAAAAGCCGATGGTCGAAGGTGAAAGCTGGGGAACTGGAAATAAAACTAACCATCAGAAGTTACGGGGTATAAGTAGGGGTTCACGGCATCGTATTCACATGGAACCGCGATGCAACGGATGCACAGGGATGCACGCGAAAGATGTTGCTCCTTGGCGTTTGGGTGGTTGTTCCGTATTTCCTGCTGACAAGAATGGGCAACATTGCTCGACTCGCGGAGTGCTTGTCGACCGTTGCCCATGGGACAATTCTCCGTTTTTTATTTCCTTTCGCTCGCCGTACTTGAGGTTGAAAGACTTGAAACGCTCGCCAGTTGCGGCAGTAGGTGCCGCAAGTGCCAGATCCACGAAGATCACTGAAGATCATCACGATCTCCAAGTGATCGGCGTTGGAAGATTTTGAAATGAGCTGCATTGCCATTAGGGAGAGGTCGAGGCAAGCGAAGTAAGTCGTGGCTTGAAAAATGCGAAGCCTCCCAGCTGCAAAAATTGAGCTTCATCCTGAGTGAAGAAACGTATAAACATGGCGTAAACTGCGTATCAGCGCGTCCAAATTTATGCAAGGGCAGTGGGGAGCGAGGGACGCATCAAGCAGGATTACTTCAAGAATCAAACATTGCTTGCGGCTTGAGTGTTGTCCCTTTGGAAATTGAGTCGAACACGGTTGTGGTTGAAGACAGAAGCAGTCACAGTCACAATGTGACAGGGCCTCTTCCTGCCTTCCACAACTTCAAGCTTCCACAGTGCATGCATCCTTTCAGGCGCTTCTGGAGTTCCGAGACCACTCAGATTTCTCGCTCCTTCCGGCTGTTCTGGGTTGTGGAGAGTCAAAGTTGGTTGAGCTTGTTCTAATTTCATGAATGAAGACTCGCCAACGAACTTGACCGCGGTTGCGCATCCTGGTCGTTGACCCAATTGCAGTAAAGAGACCGGAGCTCGACAGAAACTGCAAAGCTCAGATGGCCTCTTGCTCAGGTTTTATCGGTAAGTTTCATTGTTCAGCGTGGTTTCTGGTGTGTAACTCAGCTTGCTCATCTGTTTGAAGCCGCAGGGTCAGATATAACCTGACGCCCAGGTTCAATTTCGTGCACTTACCCATCCAGTACCTTCCTTGACCCGTGACTGAAATGATAATCGATGTCCCGTCCGGCTAAGACCGGATTCATTTCGTATAAAGCAGCTGTGTTCGACTCGGAACCGTTCTGCAACTCATGGCAATCACCCAGGACTCCTCCGCTCCCCGCATCGTCGTCGTCGGTGTAACAGGAAATCAAGGCGGTAGCGTCGTCAAAGCGCTCGCCGAATCGAACAAACCATATCGCATTCGCGGTCTCACCCGCGATGTGACCAAGGCCGCTGCCCGCGAGCTTGCTGCCCAGGGCGTCGAAATGGTTACCGTCTCGCTCACAAGCGACAACGCCGCCGGGGCTCGCGAAGCCTTTAACGGGACCGATATTATATTTGTAGGTCACGCGGGCACGGAAATGTTTTTCTTTAACGCCTTGTCAGGTCGTTACCAATTACTGGGAACATCTCGACGTGGCGCGGGTGCGTTCGCAGTTAACGCGGATTTGTTGCGAAAATAACTCCTCGTAGGAAGTGGCCGAGGTGAAGATGCTCATCGACCAGGCAAAGGCAGTCGGTGTAAAACTGTTCATCTGGTCCGGCCTGGAGTCTATCATCAAAGTTTCGAACGGCAAATACCCAAACGTTCACCATTTCAACGGAAAAGGCGAGATCACAGAGTACGGACGTCAGTCTGGAATCCCCTTCGTCAATGTTCAATCTGGGTGGTACGCGAGTAATTTTGCCAAGATCGACGGGATGAAGCCAAAAAAACAAGCCGACGGCTCATTCGTACTTGCCCTGCCCGTCGGCCCGCAGACGCTCCTTCCCGTTCTCGACACAAAATCCGATTATGGACTCTTCGTTCAGGAAGCTATAGAGTCTCCAGAGTTTGGCGCGGGATCGGAGGTACTCACCTCGGGAGAGGATATAACCGTCGGCGAGATGGTTTCCCAGCTTGCTGAGAGTAAGTTCTGTTTTTCGCTTCAATAAAAGTAGACGTGCTGATTCTTGTGGGCGCAGTTACCGGCAAGAAGATTGCCTTTGCCCGGATTGGAGACGATGAGTTTCTGAAAGCGACTGGTCTGCCTCCGAGCGTCGCATTAGAAGTTCTCGAAAGCCTGAAATACCACGAGGAGTGCGGATGTAAGAATTTCTGGGGCGGTGGTATTTTCGCATCCGCTAATTCTGGACCTATAGATTACGCCGGGAAAACCACGGATGCCAGCCGTCGCCATCTCGCGCGACCGACTCGTACTTGGGCGGACTTTGTCAGGTCGACTGATTGGAGTTCAATACTCGCGTGATGGACGGGAATTGACTGGACGTTTTCAATTGTAATGGGGTAACATGGGTTCAAGTTCGAACGAGATCCTTATTCGTTGGGTCTCGCGATACGAAGCACCGTGTGAAGCCACATGAACGACGCCTGAGAACGGACTCTATAACGCGAGTTCACGTTGAACACCTTTCTTACTTTTGCAGAGCAGTCCCAGTGAGGTTTGGTGCGGGGGCGGAAGCTGAGTGCTCGAATTGTGATGGACGGGTAGTGCGCGCTTTGACCGGCTCGCCGGAATGGTCCGGTTCCTGTCTTTTTGAGATGTGATCACCTCGAACTGATTGTGGTTTTCTGAAGCCGTGGAAGCAAAGTTCTCAGTCGGGCTTGCTTCCGAAGCTGACTCTCATGCCCGATAGCTCGTATCCGCCACCTTCCTTTTAATCCCTCCACGCTCTCTTCCCTAACCCTCGCGCCATGGGCACTTTGAATGCGGTAGGTCGCGGAGCCTGCAAGACGGCAGCACGACACTGACAAGTCGCGTCGTTTCTGGGCGACCCTTCTTGACCAGAGCTTTGAAGCTCGTCTCATCCCGAGCACTCTCTGTGCTTGCGCGACGATTCTGGTTGGCACTTCCTCCTGGCTGGTTGCTGGATTCGCGGGAGCTCATCTGGTTTCTGGGCTAGGCTTACGACCTACTCTGCACTCTCGACCAGGAGGTGCGCACCCTGACCATCTTCTTCCTCCGTCTGTGCAGACCAACTCCACACGCAGATACTCTACGTGTGGACACGACCCTGGTCGACGAGCACCGCGCTTTTTCTCCTCAATCGATACCTGCCATTTATCGACACGTTCCTGAGCTTCTCTGGCAAGCCGACCCTCCACCATTCACTTGACTGGATGCTGAGAGAAATCCAACAGCCAAATTTACCCAGATACCACCCGAGGTATATTACATTTCGAAACAAACCCGTGTACCCTCGAACTCAGCCCTTGAAGATTTGTCTGAAGCGAAATACGGCCGTGTTATGTATGTCTTCATTCTTTCATAACAATTAGTCCCCAACCCACGTTGTTCATCTAGGGCTGTCGGCCTTCGGCATCATGTTATCCGAGGGCAAGTCCATGCGAGCCCTTGAACGTGTGCAATATGAACAGATTCACACAGGGATCCTTATGCTACGCACATATGCGATCTGGGAACGGAAACGCAGTGTACTATATCTTCTGTGCGGCCTGGCACTGGCAAGTGTTCAAACTGCATCTACGTCGCGTCCATCTAATTCTCTACAGGGCGCATTTGTCCCCATGGCAGTTTTCGTGCAGCTGGAGACCGCAACCCTGCATTGTGCGTCCGTCCTCTCCTTCTTTATTCGCGCTAACGGGCCAAAGATACTGTGACGGATGGTCTTGGATGCACGCTCTCGCATGCGGGTAAAGCGATCCTTTTTGGGTACATGATGATTATTCTTTCTGAGACGGGTACGTTCCTTCCGTCACCTGGGAAGGTCCAGACTCAAAGTGCCTATCAAGCAATTGCCGTGTTGACCGCTATAAAGGCGTATCGAGACTGTGAGTAATATTCTCCCTGTCCGCATCAGTTGATTGAGTGGTTTCAAGTGCGCCGTTCACGGGTGCCGTGGATATTGAAACTGTACCAGGATGGTGAGGCACTTCAACAAATCGCGCATTGTGGGATCTGACTTGTCCAGGAATGTTATTTTATGTGTATCTTATAAGTGAGTGAGATTCAACTTAGCGGGCGTTCGCCTGATTGAGGGCCGCAGTTTTATCTACCGCCAATGTGCTGGTCCCCATTTTTGGACCAGTAAGTGATAACCTCACCGACATACACCCGCTGAGCATCTGTTTCCAGCCCATGTTTGCAAATTGGCTGGGAACGTGCGTGTGGTTGAAAACAAATTGAATTCAAGTACTCACCCTTGCGTAGCCCACAACGCGTCCTACACTCCGTGTTGTGCAGCCGCGTACTTTTGCTTATTCTACGCCAACGACGCGTTGTAACCTCTCAAGCCACGCACTCGGACTCAACCGAGTTTGAAGCGAGCGGGGTGGTATTCTCCTCCGTCGTGGACGAGAGAACGGAGAGCTCGCTGTTTGGGCTGACGACACTGGAGTCGTCGGCGTCGCGGCGGGATATGTATGCGTACCCAGTGTCGCCGGATGCCGAGGACGAGGAGGGACGATCGCGATTTATTTGGAATACTTAGTAGCGGAAGTAATTAATTTTGTTTGTACTAGCCGAAGACTGTGATCTCTGCAGCGATGATCTCTTTGCGTCGCCGCAGCTTGTCCCGCGTTCTATTCATCGCCGTCTGCGCCTTTGCCGTCCGCTGGCTCTTCTTTTCCTCCTCGGCGGCGTCGGCGACGGGCTATGCCTCCCACCAGATAAAGGAGCACAACTTCATCGAGCGCGCAACTCGCCCAGACAAGTCCCTCAATGTCCAGAAACACCCTTTCTTGCAGGCTCGCATGGGTAGAGACGAGCGCGAGGAGCTCATGGGCGCACAGATTCGCGATGGCGTTGACGACTACTGGGAGCGGTTCCAAGTACCCTAGTTAGTCTCAGAGGCCTCCTTTTTTTGGCCGAATTCTTATGGTTTCTGTAGCATGGTCAACAAGGACACGGCGTCTATGGACGCCCAGCATGTCGTTGGCGCCATCGACCAACTTCTCTCTCTCAACGGCTGGGTCGCTGCGCTGTGTCCGACCCTTACTCGCCCCTTTGGCCAGAACAAGCACGAACACGCATACGATGACCTCGTCCGCGAGGACCACCTTTACTATGTCGCCATCATCATTCACTCGGCCGACCATTTCCTCGTCGACCAACTTGCGGTAATCGTTCAGATGGCAAAACGACTTGGTACCAACAACCTCTTCGTTTCAATGCTCGATTACGACTCTACCGATTCTACGGAGACCCTCACAGACCTCTGTGAGGCTGTTCTTACGCTTCTTGGTGTCCCGTTCCGTATCCGACGAGTCCCGGGCATGACAGAAGACCCCTCTGCCGCGTACTACCCCCTCGAGGAGGCGCATATGCGCAACCTCGCTCTTGAGCCGTTACGCGAGCTGCTGCAGAAGCGTGGAATTCGCTTCCACCGCGTTATATGGCTCAAAGGATTCACTTGCCCCAACGACATCCTCGAAACGATCAAGGTCAGCTTTGTGAACGAGGCAGCGATGGTATGTGGTATGGATTGGGCGGAACACAATGGTTTCTTTATATTCTCGGACCGGTGAGTGCTCCTCGTCTTGTGTTTGCCCTGATAACTCACTTTCAAGCAGATGGCGAACACGCGACATCGACGGCGACCAGTTCCGACAGTCTAAATCCTCGTCCAAAGCTGAAGCTGTACCGCCGCGCGACCATCTCGGCGCCTCTCGCTATGCCCAGCATCTCCCTTTCCAGGTATTCTGCTGCGAATCCGGCACGCACGTCGTCGACCCGGAACAGTCGTACTACAAGGGCATTGAATATCGCGCCGGGTCCGACTACCACAACCTAAGCCGCGCGGAGATGGTCCCAAACCGGGACCCCGATGCGCCTTGCCTCGACAGCAGTCAAGCTTGGTTCTGCCGCGACCTCTGGGTGCGCAGCGCACGCGACGCGATGGACGAGGTCGACAAAGTGAACAACCACGGCGCAGGTCCGCTAGCGCGTCGAGCCGCAGTGGACGTCGCTGCGCGTGAGCCAGACGCCGTCGGCGCGCGTGACCCGGCGGACGCCAATGCCAAGGCACCTGAGGCAGCAGAGGGTCAAGCTCAGGCCGCAGCAGGGCGACGAAAGCCAGCAGGCCCTGGTGTCGACGCGGATGCGAACGCAGGATCGGACTACGACGCAATGCCAGAAGATGAGGGCGCCGAGCCGCCCGCAGAGCTGGACCCGCCGTTCATAGACCCAGTGCACCTTTCGATGCCCAACTCCGTTTTCCGACCCGCGCGCATCCTCGTGAATCCGCGCTGTCCGACGACCTACGCCGGTGTGAGCCACACGCAGCTCGCGCTGGATCTGTTTGGGACGGGTGAGGACGATGCGTTGCACGCTGGTGTCGGCAAGTATGTGTTGGAGGACTGGGAGGGCGCCCCAGAGAGTTTCGTATGTCAAGAGCAACGGTACACCCTTCTTTCTGCCTCCTACGATTGCTGACTATCATTGCAGACAAACGGGAGGCCGGAAGGCAACTAAAACACAGAGAAGACTGGGATTCTCGATTCACGACGAGCTACAGCGCGAGTAGCGCTCACTTGATGTACCATTCACTAGTAGACTACGCGTATGTATAATAAATAATTTTGTCGCGATCCCCGGAGACTGAGTGGTCGGCATCTTTGGTAAACGTCGGTCAACAACCTCCTTCTTACCTTCTTCTCTGGCAGTCCATGGCCTCCCTCAATACATACGATTCCGCCTTTCCTCGGAGCCGCTTTTCCAGGAGTGTTTCCGGGTCCCCGTCTTCTGCGTCACTTCCACGATAGTCGCAACCGCATGCACCGGTCAATCTGAGATGGATGCGCGAACGTCCATGTGTTTATCGCAGCCAAGATATCGGGTACCTGCCAGTGCATACAGTCACGGCCTTTAAGCCCAGATGAATCTCGCTCGACGACTCTCTATTTCTTCTCCGCTCTTTCTACGACTCCCGACACTTGTTGGGCATTCGCTATGCGTCTCAGCATCTTGATTGGCGCCTTTTTTGTCGCGCGCAACGCTGCCGCGACTCTTCCTGCTTGCGGCGACACCTCCAGCGCCGAGTACGATTATATCGGTAGGTATTGGATGATCTCCAAGACGCGTCGATATTGACTGGCCGCAGTTGTCGGTGCAGGTGCTGGAGGCGGACCTCTCGCGTCTCGGCTTGCCATCGAGGGGTACAAAGGTGTGTTCCAAAATGCCTCCCTCTTCCCTCTTGCAAACCCAAATGTTTAGTTCTCCTCATGGACGCTGGCCACTATGTATTTAACGACAACACCACCGTTCCTTTGTACCTTGCCCGCTCGAACGAGGATCCCCAAATGACCCTCGACTACGAGGTTGCCCATTACCCGGCCAGCGGTCCCGCGAACGTCACGATGTGGTACCCGCGAGGGTCTGCCCTCGGTGGTTCGACCGCCATGAATGCGCTCATCCACCTCCGGCCCCATGATTACGACCTGGACACGATGGCGAAGAAATTGAATGACCAGAGCTGGTCTGTGAGTGAATCCTAAGCTATCGTTCGAGGTTAGATGCCTTATTGCCACGATACAGGCGTCTTCAATGCGCGCGTATCTTACGGACAAGATTGAGAACAACTTGTACATCCCCTCTATCATCGGGTCGTTCCTCAGCTGTAGGTCTTTCCTCTTCCGTCTTCTCGAACCATTCTAACTGACTCAGACGGTTATGGTGGATGGCTCAGCACCGACTTTCCCCCTCTCAACCTCCTCCTTTCGCTCAGGTGCGTATCATCTGCGTTCTTTCGCGTCTCCGGCTGATGAACTTGCAATAGTAATTTGGATCTCCAGCTTCTCGACATCCTCTCGGCCGTCATCAGCGCGGTGGCGCCTGTAGCTGGCACGGACTACAACGGTGACCCCAACAACGATGGTGTCGCGGGCGGGGCGGCAGTCATTCTCACGAAGGATTCGGCCCACAACAGGTCCTCCGTTCGGGACCATATCATTGCTACGAACAAAGCATACCCGAAGAGACTCATCCTCCAAACTGACACGATGGCCACCAAGATCCTCACCTGCACCACGGGCTCAGACGTCGTCGCGTATGGTGTACAGGCCGCAGTCGGTCCTGCTCTCATTCCCGTGCATCGTACCTTTGCGGGGAAACCTGCCGGTGGATTGAAGACTCAGACCTTTACCGCCAAGCGCGAGGTGATCGTGTCCGCCGGGACCTTCCAGACCCCGCAGTTGCTCATGGTCTGTTTCAATCGCATTCTGTCATATCCGAAACTGACCGCTCTATATGTAGCTTTCTGGCATCGGCCCCGCCGCCCAACTCGCTCAGCATAACATCTCTCTTGTCAAAGACCTGCCCGGCGTAGGGACCAACTTGCAAGATCGTATTGAGATGACGGTCATTTGGCAAATGAAGAAAAACTACACCCTCTTCAAGGGCTGTACGTTCCAGGACAGCATAGCGGCTGACCCGTGCTTGGATGAATGGGCGCATGACGGTCACTCAAATGTTTACTCGTCCGGTATGTCGCGGGCGGCATGTTCTATCTTTTTATCCTTGACGGTTTTGTGGAATCTAGGACCCGCAGTTTGGGCGCATGCCTACCGCTCTGACGAGTCGCTCGAGTATCTGTGAGTTCTTTCTTCGTTTCCAAGGGCAGAAATGACTTAGTCGGATTTCTCGTGTCGACAGTGACGTCTGGTCAATGGTGAGTCGATCGGCATTTACTATCTGGATCGAGCTGAGTTCTGGTTTCAGTGGGGTCCTGGCTCGTTCCGCGGTTATTTCAAGGGTTACCCCGTCATCCTGGCCGAGGAGGCGAGAAACCACTTCAACAATGTTATTCTGAAAGGTACGAGACGTTTTCCCCGTACTAGTCCTGACATTGATGATTTCCTTCGTCATACAGCCCACACATCGTCGAAGGGCTGGGTCCGCCTCACTGGCTCAGATCCTCAAGACGTGCTCGAGATCAACAAGAATCAGTTCCAAACGGCGGAGGATCTCCAGGACCTCGAGATAACCAAGGATGCGGTAAAGAAGACACGCGCGCTGTGGGCAGAGAAGTCTGCCATGAACAGCAACTCCGTGGCCGAGACGTGGCCTGGTCCTGATGTGCAGACGGACGACGAAATCAAAGACTTTATTATCAAGAACGCGTGGGGGCACCATGTGTGCTGTACTGCTGCTATCGGGGTCGACGGTGGTGAGTCGATCGGCATTTTACGAACTGAGGTCAAGCTGAATTCTGGTTACAAGACCCTAATGCCGTCTTGGATAAAGATTTTAAGGTCCGAGGCGTCAAGAATCTGCGTGTCGTCGACGCGAGCGCGTTCCCATGGATCCCAGGTATTCATGCTCCTCCCTTACCTCTCGCATGCGGTATAGTCTAAATATTTCGACTAGGAATGTTCATGACCACTGCGATCTATCAAATTAGTGAAAAGGCCGCTGACGCCGTCATGGCCGATGCTAAATAGTGGCTCGAGTCTATCTTGTCCTTCCTTTTAGTACCACCCTGCACGGATTTGAGCTTCCCTACTAAAGTCCTGTATATTTCAGTCGGTCGTCCTGGCAAAAATGGCGCGCGCCTTGAAGTGAGTACTTGACTGCTTCCGCTCTCGCACATCCCTGAATTGGTTCGCTTGTTGAGGACTCGGACATTCGGCGCGATGCCGGGTAACTTGGTAGAGAAAGATACGGGTAACTTGTGTTGACATGTGCAGTCATGTCGGTTCCGCCGTTTCAATGTCGCAGACTCTTGCTCTGGGATGGTCTTGAATCGCGGCACCAGTGTGGACCAATGAAAAAAATGGCGTTTGAAACGCCGCGAGACCAAACGCGGAAGACCACTGAAAGACTTTTAGCGGAGTACGATCTGTAGCACAGCCACGGATCTGCGCGGTTGCCAGATGTTGTTCAAGATTCATATGACAGTGCGCGTGCTCCCTATCGCGCGACTCTGAACTATTAATGCCCGCCGACGAAACGTCCTTCTCATTCTTCCCTTCTCTTTCACGATGGTCTACATCATAATACCCAATTGGTGGACGGTGCGCTCGTTATCCATTGCCCTTTGCCGCCGACTCTGAACGCGCCGTAGCTGCCCTTATACGTCGCCCTCATCTACCTCGGTGCAACGCGCACCCAGCTCGAGGCGAATAATTTGTACGACACTTATTTGCCCGGCGAGTTCCCCGTCAGCACCTGCGATGGAATAAACACTGGCACGTCCACCTGTTCACGGTCCAAAATCCACATTTGACCCCTCAGTTTCTCAGCTGCTCGCACCCTAAATGGACTGTGCAATAACCTGGATACCCCAGGCATGGGAGCCCTCAACACCCGTTTTGCCAGATTCGTGCCCATTAACACGACTTGGGGAGAGACCGACGACAAACTGTACACGCCCAACCCGCGTACAATTAGCCAAGAACTCTTCAAGCGCAAGACTTTCACACCCGCCCCGTCCATTAACCTCCTTGCCGCCGGTGTGTACTCGTCGTTTACTTTTGGTCTACGCGCGTTGACAGAGTCCTAGCTTGGATTCAATTCCAAACTCATGACTGGTTCAGTCATGGACCAGTCAACGACCCCGACAACCTCATGTCTTTCGCCCTCCCGGCCAACGATCCTCTGCGAGCCAGCGGGCAGACTAATATGACACTGCGACGCACACTCAAGGAGACCCATACTGGCCGCCCGGCGACGTACAAAAACATCAACACCCACTGGTTTGTCTCTTATAACCAGACGCCACAACAGCAATCTCATTCCTCGTTTGTTCCAGGTGGGATCTCAGTCAGGTGTACGGTTCTGACGAGGCCACCCACGCCACTTTGCGCTCCAATGTCGATGGGAAGATGAAAGTCGCCGACGACGGCTTGCTCCCGGTCGGTCCCAATGGCCTGGATATAACGGGATTCAACGACAACTGGTAGGCACATTCTCGCGCTCATATATACTCTTTGTAAACTCCTTCGCACAGGTGGGCCGGCTTGTCCATGCTCCATAACATTTGGACCAAGGAGCACAATCTGGTTTGCGATATGCTCAAAAAGAAGTTCGTGTTCCTCTCCATTATTAAATACCGGTTTATTGATTTTGTGATAAGTAACCCGACCTGGAACGATGAAGAGATCTTTGATCATGCGCGCCTCATTACTACTGCGCTCAATGCCAAGATCCACACCGTGGAGTGGACACCTGCGCTCCTCCAAGACGACATTCTTAAAACGGCCATGAACGTAAACTGGAACGGTCTGGCGCCAGAGTGGCTCAAAGGCATTCCCGATATCTTCACGCAGGCCGTTTCCGAGGCTTGGTTCGGAATTGTGGGCGGCAAGCCGGATTTTGCAGGGTTTGTCGGACTTGCGACTCAGAATGAACGGCGATTAACTTATTCTATCTTAGGGTTCAATTCGCGCACAGCGAGGAGTTCGTCAGCGTTTATCGCTTCCACTCCCTCCTCCGCGACAACATTACAATCCGAAACCACGTCGACGGTTCAAACACGGCCAACACGTACAACATATCCGAGTACGCCTTCTCTGGTGCCCAGAATGTTATCCGCGGAAACAACTTTTCGGACGTCGTCTTCACGTTCGGTGTGGATAATCCGGGAGCCCTGGTACGTTGCCGTGGGCCGATGTTCCCTATATCTTCTCACCTTCATAACTAGATCCTTGGAAACTACCCGGCACAGATGATGAGCTTGAATAAGCCCGGAGCACCCTACATGATGGACATGGGTGCCATCGATGTTCTGCGCGACCGCGAACGCGGTGTCCCGCGGTACAACGAGTTCCGCCGTCTCTTTTCCCTCGTCCCCGCTAAAACCATGGACGATATCTCCGACGACAAGGCGACCGTCGCGGCCCTGCGCGCAGTCTACGGTGACGACGTGGAGAGCGTCGACATGCTCGCTGGCTCTCTCGCAGAGAGCCCGCGCGCGACTGGTTTCGCGTTCAGCAACACACAATTCCAGGCATTCATCCTGGCTGCGTCGCGCCGCCTGATGACCGACCGGTTCTTCACGACGGACTACACCCCTGCTTTTGTAAGCACTACCGATTCCTTCATCCCTTGCCCCCGCTAATTGCGGGCTTTCTTTGCAGTATACCCAGCAGGGGCTTGACTGGATCGCAAACTCGGACTTCCGTGCGGTCATCGGGCGCACCGTTCCCGCCCTGAATGCTTCCGTGCACTCTGTTGACAATGCTTTCAAGCCATGGGTCGTTCCCTCTTGATTCCTGGGTCCGCAGATACTTTCAGCGTCATGTAAGCCGTACACAACCTTAGACTAGGCAAATTGTCTCCACGTTCATTTCAATAGAATCCATTCGTTGATCATTCGAATTATCCCTCTGTGACTCGTAGAGCTGCGGGACGACTGGGTCGCCAAACACCCCCAGGTGCGACAAGTCGGCCACGATGAAGTTGGTTGATTCTGTATTCGAGTTATACTTCTTCGCTCATTGCGGGGACTTCGACCTTGCTTCGACCCTTAATCTCAGTCACGGCCCGAGATTCAGCTTTTTTTAAACCAACGAATGGGGCACTCGACTGAGCAATAAAATTTAGAGCACCAGCCCCCTCCGATACTCAACAAACGCCACCAAATTATCGCGCACCTCCTCGCCCCTCCTCCTCAATTCCCTCCCGCCCTCTTTCCTCCGATCGATCGCCCTGACCGCCTTCTTTACCCCATCCACACTCCCGGCAAGGCGCTCTAGATAGCCCCCGGCGCGGAAATTCAGATCCCACGGCGCGCCTTCGTCCGAGTAGACATCGATCAACGACGAGGCAGCCTGCAACATGGGCTCCGTACCCGCAGGCGACGCCGTGGCGCCGACGGGCAGCATGGAGAGGAGGTACGCGGCAATGGTGCCATTAGCCTCCACAAAGGCGGGGTTCTGCGCGAGTGACTCGAGCGTGCCGATGCATTTTACGCGCAGCTGAGCGTCGGCTGTAGCATCGCACAGAGCCATTAGTGCCTGTATTTGCTCGGGCTTGGGTTCCTGCGTCAACACTCCAGTTAATTGTTGAATGGGAGAACGATGAAGGATACACACCAGGCTCCCACGGCAAACGCTCGCAACGCCCCAGAGTACGCCTGCCGCGACCTCCCACACCGCCTGCCGGCGCTCCTGCCCGAGGCCCGTTTGCGTCCCTACAACGCCCAGTGCCGCCCAAATGCCATCCCACACCGCTCGCCCGCCAGCGACGTCCGCGGCGCTTGCCGGTGAGGAAGCAGTTGCACGCGCGAGTGCAAGGAATATGTTATTGAGGCATTCAAGTGCTGCAAGATGGATTGCACTGAGGACGGATGTAGTCGGGGGATGCGGTGAGGGGGCGGCAAGCGGGGGGAAGGAAAGCGTGGTGGGCTGCACGAGGGCAAGTAGTGGCTGAACGAGTGCGGGAAGGGCTGCAGGGGCACTCGTATCTGTGTCCATCCCGTTGACCGCATCGTCGACAGCCATGTCCATGTCGGCCGGGAGCTCGTCGTCGGTTTGATCATCGGCCTCGGCCTCAGCACCCTCTGTCATGTCTTCTGCACTTGATGTAAACCTCACGAACTTTGAAAATATTCAAACTAAGACACATACCTTCATCCCCATCCCCATCCTCATCCCCAGCGTCTTCGTTCTGCCCCTGAGGCACGTCCGGTTCAGGATCCGGCAGCGTCGCACAAACGCCCGTCAGGATTTCCAATGCGAGCTGGACAGTTCTCAACCGGCCCTCCAGTCGCTCAAGCTCAATCTCCGCAGGCGATCTGTGGTCGCTCTTCGGTGTGTTTTTCAGAGACAGGTTCTCGATGTTGGGCGTCTCCGTCTTTTGTAGGTGTCAGAAGTGAATAGCTTCAGCAGTCTCAGACGCGCACCTGCTGCGAGATGAGCTGGAGTGCCGACGCCGATGCATCGATGAGAGATATGGACGAGATGACGGGTTGCAGCTGCGGGAGTACGATCTCCTTGTCGACATCGATTGCAGACGCAGCCGAGGGCGGGGGGATCGGAGAGACGTTTCTTAGGATACCTACACGCATATCGCACCCAAATCAATGAACTGTGGTCTAGGAGCCAGATAAAAATTACCAGACGCCAACACGCGCAGCGTAACCGGGCGTGGGTCGGGGGATTGTGACTCTGGCGCTTTCCCGTTAGGCGAGGTTTGAGCGTCGTCTATTATGGACATGAGGCATGCGATGTAGCCGCCGTCGGCGCGGACATCGGCGATTGCGGGATAGTTGTCGTCCGTGAGCACATACAAGCATTGTGCTAATTCATCATTCGACATTCAGAGTATCGGCGACCGTACAGATGACGCACCAGCAGCCGTGATGGGCGCTAACGGGATCTTCTCGCGTGCAGCGAGGAAAGACATGAGGAAGGGCGTGAGTTTCATCTCGTTTATTGCGGTTAGAGCTTTATTTGATGTCTCTCTTGGTCTTGTTAGCTTTGATACGTTCATAAAACCACCAAAGGACTCACGAGAGACACCAGAGAACAGTGATAAGGTTGTCTGCGAATTCGTAGACGAGTTTCTGCGCGTTTTCGGGTGCGGTTTTGGGATTCTCTAGGTATTGGGAGAGCGTGGTAGACACCTGTCTTTATTCAGCATGAACCCCAGAAAACGGGAGCTTTATCGAGCACCTTGGGCACAAACGTCCGTAGCGGCACCAGTATACTTTTGTTGTACATCTCCGCGCAGATGTCATACCCACCGTCGATGCACAGATTCCTAATGAAATCAGCACATACCCGCATGGTAGTGTACCGCGGCTTACATACCGGAGGGCACCCAGCGCCTCTACAACGACTTCCTCCTCGCTGTCCGTGAGACGGGTGATCAGCGCGCCGACGACGTTCTTGCCCTGCAGCAATCTCCGCGTCGAGGGGTCGTTTTGGATGAGGTTCGAGACTGCGACACATGCCCACTTGCGCTCCACGGCGTCTGTGCCATCCATCTACCAATGAATAGAGACTCTAAATCCTCAAGGACGAGCAAACACTGATTATTTCGCCACCTTCTGAATTATGGGCAGGATGGCTGCGGTTTTGGAGGAAGTTTCCGACGCAGAGGCGAGACCCTTTGGTAGATGCGAGTCGGGGACGCGCACGGGGTTGTGCCGCCGCATCGACCGTTTCTTTTGCGACTTGCCCATGAGTGTTCGGAAAAAAGTTAAGCGAGGCCCAATGCGGAAACTGGATTCAATTCCAATACGACCAAACATCGCGACTGAGTGCCTTGCAAGTTGCAAGGCAGTGGCAAGTTGCAAGTATCTCTTCAATCCTCTATCTCGGGCTGAAGTTGAATTCGATTTCTTCAAGCTATGTACATGATCCATGCAGATTCTGCTTTTGCGTACTCCCCAGCGCGCCGCAGCATCGCTGCAAAATGCGGCGTCTGGGTGTTCTCTGTATTGTACACCCGCGCGCACGAGCGGCCGCATAGAGCACAGGGCGAGTGACAACGGTGGAACGTTGAACGGCGGTCCATTCCTCTCTTCCTTCTTTCCTTCCTTCCCATTGGCACTCTTCACCCTTCCTCATCGTTCGACGCTCCATACGAAATATAATCGCGACTCTCACAGGCCCTATACTCGGTCTGCAGCTCGTCACACGTCGCCCTGCACGCCGCCAAAGTCAGCTTGGTAAAATAGATATAACATTATGCGTACCGCGCACTATCAAACTCGTCCAGCACGTTGTCATACTGCTTGTACTGCTCCATGAACGCGTTGCGCTTGCGCAGCTTGTCGTATTGCTCTAACATGCGTTTGAAGAGCTAACCCGCCGACGAATAAAGGAATGAATAAACAAAGCCGGAAGAAGGAAGGAAAGGGCTCACGCTCGCAATGCTAGTGTGGTTTGCAAGCATGACCCCGCTCACGCGGGGGCCGACCTGGACGTACGGCGAGCGGTGCGTCGGCGTGATCTGCAGGCTCGCGGGCCCCCACGGGATGAAGCTCGCCATCTCGCGCTCCCGGATACGAAGTCGGGCTTGGTGGATCTATATTGAACAGCGGCAGGGTCAGCAATAAGATGCCGATTGTAGCAGGGAGGATCTGACTTCGTTAGGATCGATGTCTCCCTGGACGATGCAGAGGTTGGAGATGTATGCGGAGGTGGAGGATATGGCGGAGGAGACCATGCGGTTTCGGGGTCGGAGCAGCTTGCGCACGACGTCCAGGACCGTCGTTCGGCGCGTCGTTTTCGCCTGCGGATCAAGTCAGCATCCAACGAAAGTGGGATGTACAGGTGCATACCTCGACGACATCCCGGCCCGTGAACGGGGTGTACGCAGTGGTCAGGAAATGGCAGCGCGGCGTCGCAATGAGGGACGTCACCATACTAATCAAGTCTGAAAACATGGCGCCAGGGAAGCGTATCGTCTGTGTGCTGGCCGCGATGACCGTCGACGCGAGCTGATTCGTCTGGTCCAGCGAGGGCGTCTGGACGTGTAGCGAGTCCGCGACGATGCGCGACAGCGCCTGGTTGTCGAGCACCACGACCGCGTCCGCGTTGTCCACGAGGCGCTTGAGCGTGAGGAGCGCGTTATAGGGCTGCACGACGACGTCGCCCTCTTCGCTGTTCGGGAAGAAGCTGTAGGTCTGCAGCAGCTTCTTGGGGAAACGGTCCGCGAGGCGCTCGAGCATGAACGAGCCCAGGCCGGAGCCCGTCCCGCCTGCAATGGAGTGCAGCATCATGAATGCCCGTAGGGAGGTTATTTAAGCATTGGGAAAAGAGGGGGCTCGGACGCACCTCAAGCGAGTCGCTCCCCTCCGCCTCGCGGTCGAGCATCTCCATGATGTCTTCGTAAATCGCCTCGCCGGCGGCATGGCCCCTGGCCCAGTTATTCCCCGCGCCGCCGCCGTCCTTGGAGATGTATATGTTTTCGGGGTTGTACAGGCGCGGCGACGCGTGTAATATGTTGCCGATAACCTATGGGACGCGTCAAGCGCGGGACTGCCTGAATACGACGCGTCGCGTACCCGAGGCTCGAGGTCGATGAGAATGGCGCGGGGTACGTAGCGATCGTCGTCCGCCTGGTAAAAGAAAGCGCTTTTCTTGTCGTACACCTTGGTTGTCTCAGAGTCTTGGTCGAGAATGCCGTCGGCGTTGATACCGTGTTCGGTGCATAGACGCTGCCAGAACGCGGAGCCCGCTGTGATTTACCTATGAGAAAGATGGGCAGGGGATATGAGCAAGGCAGAGTGACCTTGATTCCCGCATTGGCCCAGTTGCAAGGTCACTATGTCGCGCGGCATCGTGGTTCGGGAGAGCAGTCAACACGGTCAGGTGCGGCGTGATATCACGATCCCGCATTTGGACACTGGCGCCTCACACAGAGCCCAACTAGCGTTTGAGTTCGAGGTACAGTACTTAATGGCCCAGGGAGACGGAGAGACATTGACCACGATTTTGCGGGGCTGGGACACGAAAGCGCGACCAACGCCGATATCACGATTGCAAACTGTCTTCTGTCGATGCACGGTCCTCTCGAGCAACTCATCGAATCTAGGCAATTTTTGGAGGCTACAGAATTGCAAGTATCACTTCCCCAGCGCATGCTGCAGGGCCTCGTAAACGTCCGCCTCAATGCGCGCCTCGAGCTTGTCC
Organism: Mycena filopes; assembly: GCA_029281495.1. Lineage (NCBI taxonomy): Eukaryota > Fungi > Basidiomycota > Agaricomycetes > Agaricales > Mycenaceae > Mycena > Mycena filopes. The sequence goes on along the minus strand of JARIHR010000068.1, from coordinate 396,482 downwards.
TCCTCGGAACCGTTCCCCGACGCGACGCGCAGCGCCTCTTGGAGGTTGGTGCGGATTGCCTGCGGGGGGTAGGTGTGAGTATGATGCCAGAACCGGAGAGGTGGGAAAATAAGACGAGGGGTAGGTCGAGCTGGATTTCGTAGGACATTGTACGAGCGAAAACCCCGGCAAGCAACTACGGTGGACATCAAACTCACCTCGAGCGAAAAGTCCTCGAGCGGGGCAGCCTCGACGACGTTGACAGTGAGCTTGTTGCCCGGGTGGACCGTCGCAAAGCCGCCAGAGACTGATTGGTGTTCGAGATTCCAGGCGTATTTGGGGGCACATGTGCAGGAGATGCAGGGTACATGTGCAGGAGATGCAGGGCAGGAAGGGAGAACAAGAACAGACCGTGTAATCAGCTAGGGACTCGGATACATAGACAGCAGAAGAGACGCACCGAACCACTTCTTCGACCCGCTGCTCTCGACTACCTCGACGACGCCGGCGCGCAACGGCTCAATGGAAGGGACGTGGTTGGCAAGAATACCCATGTCACCAGTGGCGGCGCAGAGATTGACTTGCACGACGTCGGTGGAGGTGAAGATGGGCTGAGAGGTTGTTAGTTAAAGATAAATGTCGGATAGACAAGGCAGTTGCAGGGTGTGGACACCAGAGTATGAAAAGGCGCCACAACGCCAATGCCGAGGACACCACTGCACCAAGGCGAACGGAGCAGATCGAATGAACGCATATGGGCTAGCAGAGCGCAAGATTGCAGCGGGCAATAAACGACGGCGGCACCGACGCCCTTGACGCCGCAACGAAAGCCCGCCGCATAGGAACACGTCCCAGCGCCAGCCAAGTCGACCGGAACGCGAAAAGACATGTCAACGCACTTGATGGGGGAGGACCAGGGAGAGCTTTATTTTGTCGGTAACCTCTGCGTACCCGCGTCGGCCGAGGACGGAGGGCGCGCGGCGCGTGGCGGCGGCGAGCAGGCGCAGCGAAGACATCAAGTACAGGCGGGAGACGTGTTTGTTGCAGAAGCTGACACCAAATACGGGAAATTAGCTCATTTAAATTTTCTTCCTTCTCCTCACGAGGCTTTCGTCGCAAGCTCGACTCAAGGTCAGCTATTCACCATGGACGTCGATATGAAGACCAAGGAGGAGCCGTTGGAGACGGAGGACAAAGGTAGCATCGGCGGCGGGGCGCCGGTGAGCAGCAGCAGGGACCGCGACCGCAAGGATCGCGATAGAGACTTCCACCGTGACAAGGACCGCGACCGTGAACGCGACAGGGACCGCGGCGACAGACGCGAGAGAGACCGCCGAGACTCGGGTTGGTCTTGAACTACTGACTCATTGAATATCCGCTCACCTCTTCCAGGCCGCCCCAGGCGCGGTGGTGGAGGCGGGGGCGACCACTGGGAACCGGACGCTAGGAATGGCGACGTACATGGTTTCTCTGGTGGCACTTTTCCCTCGATTGACCGCCTTTTCAGAGACGCAAGCGCTCTCGGTCTCGCTCGCGTTCGCGCTCCAGGCGTCGCTCGGCATCCCCAAAACGTCGTACGCGCCGTTCGCGCTCTCGCTCCAGGTCTAGGTCTCCCCGCTCACCACGCTCGCGCTCGCGCAGCCGGGACGGTCGCCGCGGCAAATCCAACGACACCTTCGCCCGTTCGCTCGGCGGCCCGATGAACGCCGACCACGAGGAGGCCGTCGAGTTCGCCAAGGTCAGCAAGAGGGAACACCGGGTCTACGTCGGCAATCTCAGCTATGAAGTGCGCTATCGGGACCTGATGGAATTCATGAGGGGAGGTGGGTGGGGGATCATTAGTTTTTTCTTTGGAGTTTGGTCTGGGTGGCTTGGCTGCGGCAAGGGGGGCAGAGAGATGAGGCTCGAGGTTGAGCGTGCAGTTGTCGGAGACGCCTCTCACTTGGCTCGGGCTCGGTCGGCGCACGTCGCTTCGACGCCGAAGCGGCAATGTGGTGGGAGAAGTTTTTGTTTCTCGTGGTCCGAGGCGACGCGGTGGTGGACGGGCAGCGTGCATGTGGATTTTTTCATGTTTTCTCATTGCTGGAAATTGGTCGAGATGTCGAGAGGATATTGATTGGGAGTTTTTTTGGGATTGGCAGCTGGGGAGGTTCTTTTCGCCGAAGTACTCGTCACTCCGACTGGGGTCTCGAAAGGATGCGGGCAAGTACTCTACTTTTGCGCCTTTTTTCTATTTTCTGACTCGGATTTAATTCACAGCATCGTCGAGTTTGCCTCACAGGAAGACTCGCAGCGCGCCGTGCGTGAACTGTCCGAGATGTCGCTTCTCGGTCGCCCGGTCTTTATTCGCGAGGTAGGTGTTCTGCTCCCCTTGGAGCCAATCTCTAAAATCCGTTGGTAGGACCGCGAAACCGAGGCGCGTTTCGGCGCCACTCCCGTCCCAGGCAAAATTGGTATGGCTATGGCCGGGCAGGGTCTCAACGCGGCGCCGCCGCCGCGCCCCGCCTCCCACAACTACTTTGGCACGCAGGCGAACCCGGGGAATCAGCTCTACGTCGGCAACGTACATTTTATTGTCCTTCCCCTCTCCCCAAATCTCAAGTCTTTCCACAGCTTCCGTACCAGGCCGGCTGGCAGGATCTCAAGGACTTGTTCCGTGTTGCGGGTAACATCGTGCGTGCTGATATCAACCTCGGTGCGGACGGACGTCCCAAAGGTTCGGGCACCGTTGTGTTTGAGACGCCGAAGGATGCTGCCGCCGCTATCAGTACGTCGACACCCCTCTATCACCGACTCAAAGCTGACGCACCTCCAGGCATGTACCATGGCACTGACTGGTACGGACGCACTCTCGAAGTACGCGAGGTACGTACACTGCTCATTTGCCCGACCCCCTCGTGCTCATACTGCGTAGGATCGTTACGCTGGTCTGTCCGGAGCAGGTGGCTTCCGCGGTGGATTGCGCGGCGGACGAGGGCTCGGGGGTCGCGGACTCCGTGGCGGCGGATTCCGTGGCGGGTTCCGCGGCGGAGGTGGAGGAGGGTATGGTGGTGGTGCTGCGGGTCGCGACTTCTCAAACCAGGATCTGTACGCGGACTACTCGGGCCCGGATCAGGGGGGTGCGTACGGCGCGGGTGGGGGAGGTGGTGGTGGTGGTGGCGGTGGGTTTGGCCCCGGGCATGCACACGGTGGCGGGCATGGACATGCGGCTGCATTTTCTGGCCCCGGCGGCGCGGGTTACGTCGAACCTGAGCCAAGCCAGCAGATCATGGTGCGAAATGTGGGTGTTCATGCCACTTGTTTCATTTGCTTCACATACTCATATACAATGCAGCTGCCCTGGTCGACGGCGAACGAGGATTTGGTCGAACTGTTCGAGACGACGGGGCAAGTGGAGCTCGCCGAGATCTTGTTCGACGGTGCGCGCTCCAAAGGCTGCGGTGTCGTGCAGTTTGCGCAGGTTGGCGAGGCCGAGACTGCGATTGGTATGTCCCCATTCTATCATTCCTATCTGCGTGCCCCCGCTGACTTGTATCACAGCGAAATTCCAGCAGTACATGTATGGTGGAAGACCGCTGGGTATGTCCATTCCTTATCGTCCACTGCCTTTCCGCTGACCATGACTCAGATGTGCGCTTCAACGACCGCTGGCACACATTCACACCCACGGCCGCCAAGGGTGGTCAGCTCGGCGTGGGCCAGGCTGAAATGGTGTAATCTGCGCGCCAGATTCTATGCAAGGCCAAAGTCTTAACAAGCCGAGATTCATTGTATGTTTTGTATCACATATTCGTATGCTAAAAACCCCATACTCGCTTCAAAAAGCACTCGCAAAAATGAAATTTTGTTCTTTCGCTTAGACAACGAATGAAGTGATAAAATTACTGACGTTTGCGTGTACAAGCTCCCGGAGGTTCAATTCATTTGCAGCAGAAACTCGAATTCGCAGAATTTTGTCGTGTCTTCAAATTTTAACTTCGCCTTCACCAGCTGTGACAGAGTCCAAGAGCTGATCAATTCTTTTTGCACGGGCGGCAAGTTCGACTTTGACAAGGCTGCAGCACCGCTGGCCATATTCGACGATAATACAGACGGTCCCATCGTCATCGCTCAGCTTAGCCTCCCGACCATGGGTTGGGTTTAGATGATTTGCAGGATAACTACAGATAACTTACTAGTTGACGATCATGTGAACCCCGGATTTGGACACTAACGCCAAAGGCCGAAAAAGGCAAGGTTCCTTTAAACCCCAAATATACACTCTGAAGCCGAGGAGCGCGCGTCCACAGTAGAGTTTTTGTAGAGAAGTATATTTGTTTTCAGGCCTATGCCTATGTACATCAAGGAGGCGAAGCAGAACTATGCCAATTGAGCAGGATCTTGAGGCTTGAATCAACAGGATGGAAGCTTGTCATCCAGGCAAAGCGTTCAAAAGTTCGGATGGTAAAAAGAGCATCGAGCGACAGATCTACACGTCGCGTCTCGAGCTAATGAACCTGTGCTCTATTCCCTATGTTGCGATTCAGAACGACACAAAACAAAATCACAACCACACAACCGCGTCACGTCACCCAAATTCGAATATTTACATGGAAGCGCAACTAAATCCAGGATGTTGTGGCTGTTCCTATATAAACCTCCATACCCTGTTTCCTCAACTCCAACAAGCGGTCGTCGACGGAAAATTCGGGATGTTCATCGCTGTCCTCTAACTCGGTACAGACCAACTTGAATGACAGGAGAGTAGCGGACTCGCTAGCCTCGCAATTCCACCTCCGCGAGAGTGCCTCGTATACCAGGGTTGTTGATACATCCGGCACATCGTCGATATCGTCAGAGACAACATTTAATTCGAGAGATTGGATGGACGGGAGGACGGGAGGAACATCGCGAAGATCCCGAAGAATCACGAGAACTTGGTCCAGGTGTGTAGACAGGGAGAGCCCGGTGAGTTTCGGCATTGACCGGATGAATGACCTCGTGAATGTATCCTCCATTTCAATCAGGACGGGTAGGAGGCAGACGACCTCTGTTATATTTGGCGACCGGGTGAGGAAGTGGAGAAAGTTGGCCTGAGAATTGGGGGAGTCTGGTAATCCATTCAGGGCGAGGTGTTCGAGGCTTGGTAGTGTCAGATATTGCCATATCTTGTGAAAGCCGTGACCGCCCGCAGAGAGGGAAGTCAAATGAGGAAGGGGAGACGACACGAGGAAGTCGTCAGAGACGCCTTTGGATCGGATTTCGAGGAAGGCACATTGAACGAGGTTCGACGCGAAACGCAGGGCCTCGAGACAGGATTGCGAACTGATTTTGAAACCATGGAATTGAGTCAACTGCGTCCACGGCAGAGTGATAGTGGAAGGAATGATGTTGTAAAGCGTAACGCTCTGAAGCCTTGGTGCCGATGCGAAGGCAGCGAGGGGCAGCCGCGGACGCTTCGACGAGAAGGCGGAGAGGGAGAGGGTCTCGAGGGTCGACAGATCCATATGGCGCGGAAATTCCGCGATCATGGTGTGAAACGGAAGGTTGAGATCAAACTCTCGCCATTGAGATGAGCAACGGATGAGGTCCCGTAACAAGAGCATGGAGGATTCGCTGGCGCCGGCGGAGCCGATGTCGAGACTGAGAGGTCGACGACCTGCTCTCCGAAGGTATGTCTCGACGAGTGCGCGAGAACTTCCATCGAGAGAAGTCCTGATGCTGTCCCACAGTCCCGTATTGCTCAAAGCTATATCCCGCCATGCACTGCACACATACGTCAGGAGGAGCGGTGCCTCTCTGGGGTCGGGTTGTTGCGAGTCCGCAGACGACAATGCATCGGCAACACACTCGGCGAAAATTATCGAGGTGATTTCGGGGGGGAGGGTGAGGACTGGGTAGGTCACGGCGGCGAGGGAACCTTGAATTGTGCTTTGTTCCTTCTGCAGGAGGAGTATTTCTTCGTGGATTTGCTCAAGGCGCGCACGCATGCGAGCATTGTGAGGATGCATGATGGGGGGAAGAACGCGTTTGTTGGGCCAAGCTTGGTTCTCAACTTGCTTTCGAACGGCGATGAGCTCGCACGAGTCGCACCTCCCAATGGCAGCAGCGCGCTGCGCGCCTGTCTACTGGATTACTGTCTGGCGCAATCTCAGTCCCATTTCAGCCTTGAACGCATTGCCGCAGATGCGATGCCACTTTTCAATTGCCTTCTCAGATCCTTGTTCAAGCGCTTCAGGCGTCTACTTTGAATCCTCGCAGGCCCTCGCCTCGAGCTGATTACGAGCTCGCTGCTACAATGCATCGGAACTTATGCGCTTGTTTCTTCCTTCTGCTTTCCCCGTCTCTCCTGGTAGCCCAGACAGCGCAGCCCCCATCCCATGCAACTACCAGTTTCCAAAATCTACCTGCCACACTGTCTTTCCTAGATGAGGGGACGGTGAGTCGTCGACTACATCGGGGCACGTGTGCTAAACACGTTCAAGTCTCTCTACCATGACTCTGTTGAGGGCAATGTATACGTCTCGTCCGATGCAGGAAAGACGTGGTCTGCTCCAGACGGCATTCCAAGGGGAGCCGCAGTAATGGTTGTTGAGCATCCATTCGACAACTCCCGCGTGAGTCTGGTGTTCCCCATCCTCGGCTTCCCCTTACATCGAGCAGGCATTTGTTCTGACGCGCTCGACAACTCATTATCGAACACAAGACCAGGGAAGGACGTGGCGCGCTTTCCAAGTTCCCATCCAACCGGCACTTGTCGCCAAGCCTCTTTCCTTCCATTCCGATCCGAAAAAGTCCGGGTATATTCTGTACCAGGCCACGGTGTGTGAAAAGGTTGGCTGGGGCGCTGTTTGCCATGACGAGGTGAAGGGATCGTTTTATAACATTTGTCGCGCTATCTTACTCAGTATGATAGACATACGTGACGAAGGACGGTTTCAGTTCTACCCTCGAGCTGCTGCTTCCCGAAACATCCCGCTGTCAATTTGCGCACAGTACTGTCGAGTTCAAGCATGAAGCGCATCCGGATCTCGTCTATTGCGTAGCGTTCGATACGAAGTCCCCCAGTGGCGACCATCCCCTCTCTTCGTCCCGCCTATTCTCGAGCACAGACTTCTTCCAGACTCGGAACAACCAAAAAGTGGAAGATCTCGGGATCGGCTCAAATGCTAAAGGCGTCGTCGCCTTTGCCATCGTGTCGAAATATGCCGTCGTTGCGCTCAAGGACCTATCCCCTCGAGGTTCGGGCGACGTTATGCTCTACGTGACCGTAGATACCAAGATTTGGGCCAAGGCCCAGTTCCCCCATTCCTCTTCAGCTCGAATCCACGAGCACGGCTACACACTTGTAGAAACGACACATTCGCTGACAGTTGATGTCATCGTACCAGGCCAGGGCACTATCGGAACGTTGTTCGTCAGCGACTCCAACGGAACCTTCTTTGTGCAAAGTCTCATGGACACCAATCGAAACGAAATGGGGTTCGTCGACTATGAGGGAATCTATGGGATCGACGGTATCGCGATCGCAAATACCGTTTCAAACGCAGAGGAGGTCGAAGGCAGAGGAGCGTCCAAGCGCTTGAGGTCTCTCATTACATTCGATGCCGGAAGCACCTGGGCTCCGATCCGCGCTCCTTCCAAAGACCAAAGTGGCCAGAGTGTTGTGTGTAACCCAGACGATATGGACGCCTGCTCGTTACATATACACTTGACAACTACCCCGCACAATTTCGGACTGCAGTCTTCGTCGCCCGCTCCTGGGCTCGTCGTCGCCATCGGCTCGATTGGGAACGCTCTACTGCCCTACGAAGAGAGTGACACCTTCTTGAGCAGTGATGGTGGGGCTAATTGGCGGCTGCTCAGCGTCGACGCACACAAGCACGCCTTCGGAGACGCTGGCAGTATCTTGGTCCTTGTCAGCAACGGCAATGGTGTTAGCAGCGTTCGCTATTCTCTGGACCTCGGCGACAGTTGGTACGCCCCGTAGTGTTTTTCTTGCTTGCCTCCTCTTACATCTTTTAGGAACATCCATGACTTTGGTATCAAGTTGCAACCTCGTGCCCTCATAACCCTACCGGACGCGGCATCCCAGAAGTTCCTCCTTATCGGTCAGGTTGCCCGCAAGGACCAGACTCGTGAGATAGGACGATTCGTCATCGTACACCTCGACTTTGCACCGACCAGGAAGAAGCAGTGCACAGCCTCCGATTTCGAGAAATGGTTTCCGGGATCGGCCAAGAACGCTAAATGCCTCATGGGATCGAAAGTACGTATGCCGATTGATTTTTACTGCAGTCTAACAGCCATTATAACGTAGCAATGGTACAAGCGCCGCAGGCCGAACCTCGACTGCTATGTTGGGGAGAAATTCCTGGATCCCGTCGAGTATGATGATCTCTGTCCGTGTACGGATGCGGACTATGAATGGTGAGATTATCTGCTTACCTTTCTGGTCATAAATTTCCGAACTTCGCAGTGATTACAACTTTGTGCGGGATGGCGATAAATGCGTAGCTGTCGGACCCGAGCCTATTCCGGCAGGTGCCTGCAGGACTGCAAACCAGAAGTATATGGGCTCCTCCGGATGGCGAAAGATTCCAGGCAATGTATGCACTGGGGGGAATAAGGACGACAAGGTCGTCAAGTCGTGCTCACGGGGTATGTATCTCCCCCCACGTCCGTTTAAACGATTTTTGACTTCAATCATGGTTCAGCTCCGCCAACGGAAGGAAGCGTTATTCATCAAACGGTATGTTGAGCTATATCCTCCAGAGATCGCAGCATCAACATTCTTCGTTTCGTTAGTTTCAGTTCCCGAGTCAAATTGTTCAGCGCTCGTACTTCAGGGATTCGACGGTAGGCAACGGCCTTGCAGCCGCAGTGCAAGTACTAATTATGTCGCTAGACGCTCCTCGTTCGTTTGGTGGACAACAGTATATGGCAATCGAGCAATGAGGGCTACACATGGGTCCAAAAATTCCCAGAAGAGCGCTTCCTCGCATTCTATCACCACAAATACAGTTCCAACCGCGCGTACCTCATCACAAGCACCAGCAAGTTCTACAGAACCACTGACGGCGGGCGGACTTGGAATCCCCTCTTCGCGCCGACTGCCCCTAATACCTTCCGCGCTCCAATCCTTCGATTCCATCCCGATTCGGACAAGCTTATCTGGACGGGGAACAAGGATTGCCCTGGGCCACTAGCGCGGAATTGCCATGCCGAGGCGCAGTATTCGCGAGACAACGGCCGCAAGTGGACGTTCCTTGAAAACTATGTGGTTAATTGTGTGTGGGCAATGGACCTCAAACTCGATGCGGACCCCACTGAGGTTGTGTGCGAGTCGTATCGCGACAAGGTCGGCTCGCAGCGATTCTTCCAAGCCGACAATCCATTATCCCTCATCGCGGGATCGAAATACTTCACAAAGCAAGAAAAACTCTTCGATCAGGTTGTTGGCTTCGCAAAATTTTCTGAATTCCTGGTTGTTGCAGAGGTGAGGTTGTAGAAATTTGCGTACTCAGTGGGCCGCTGACGCAACATTTCCCAAACAGCTCTTGTCCCCAAAACGGTCGCTAGATCTTCAAGTTTCACTCGATGGTGTCACATTCGCCACTGCACTGTTTCCTCCGAGCATGCACCCTGAATCCCATGTAAGGCCCACGTCCAGTGCTGTATCTTTGTCCTCATCATTTTCAGGCCTATACTTTCCTTGAATCGAGTACTGGAGCCCTCTTCCTACACATGACAACGTCCGAGCCGCCCAGTCCATATTGGGGCAATCTCCTCAAGTCTAACTTGAACGGAACCTACTTTGGACTCTGTGTTGAGAATGTCAACCGAGATGACCGTGGTTTCGTTGATTTCGAGAAGATGGTGGGCCTGGATGGAATTGCTTTGATCAACGTCGTCGCGAATCCCCACGAAGCGGTTGTAACGGGCCAAAAGGTCTTGCAGAGTCGCATCACTCATGACGATGGTTTGTGTCTTGCGCGCCGCAAGCCATCTCTTACGATGCATCTGCAGGCGGATCGTGGAACTCTCTCATGCCTCCAGCAAAGGATTCGCTCGGCAATGAATACGAGTGCCGGAGCACCGGCTGCGCACTTCATCTTCATGGTTACACTCAACGGACCGATCTTCAGGCGACTTATAGCACTCCTTCCATCTTCGGAGTCCTTGTGGCCGTCGGTAATGTCGGCGAATCTCTGGCGCCGTATGACCAGAGCGACACTTTCCTTAGCCGCGACGCCGGCCTCACATGGGAGGAAGTGCACAAGGACGCGCACCTATGGCAGTTTGGCGACTCTGGATCGATATTAGTTATGGCAAACGACGAGGAGCCTACAGACCATGTGTTATTCAGCACGGACGAGGGGCTGAGCTGGTCGGTGTACAAGTTCACCTACGAGAAGATGCGGGTGCATGCGATCATGACGGTAGATCCAGACACCAGCCGGCGTTTCACTCTCCACGGATACATCCCTCACTCCGCTGGTTCCACTGTCGTGCATCTGGACTTCACGTCTCTAACCGCGAGAAAATGTAAGCCGCTGAACTATCTGCATATGGTGCTCGTTCTGATGGCAGGACGCAGGTGTGATCAACGATGAGAATCCGGGGCAGGATGATTTTGAGCTCTGGAGTCCCGCTGGTCCAGGGCAGCAGGAACAATGTTTGTTTGGAAGACAGGTACCATATTGCACTACTTCATCGCAACGAACTCACAATCGGTCAGACTTTCTATCACCGTCGTGTCCGTGACATGGACTGTGTTGTCGGCACCCAGCCCCACGCCCAGCCGCATATCATAAGGAATTGCGCCTGTACCGCGACGGATTTTGAATGGTTTGTTACTCCCTTCCCAATGAACTTGGTACTCACGAACCTCTGTAGCGAATTCAATCACTTTAGAAACAACCGGAACGAGTGTGTCCTCGCTCCTGGAACGACACCACTTGCCGACGACCCCTCTGCCGTTTGCCGAAGTGAGGAGGACTACTGGTACGAGCGAACGCCATACCGCAAGATATCCTTCTCGAGCTGTGACGGTGGTGAGCGGCCCGATCGTGGGCTCCGACACCGGTGCCGCGATTTCGCGGGCAACGGCGGCTACTTGTGGTTCCTCCTTGTCGTGTTCTCCATAATATTCGTGTTGCTAGTTGGGTTCTGGTGTTATCCCCGGCGTGAGCGTGAGATGGCCCAGGGGTACGTTCTTTCTAAGTTCCATCAAGATCTGTCTGACCAGTGTTGCAGGGTCATTCGTCTGCCAGGCCCTGACCCGATAACTCGAGTGGAGACGCCTCAAGTTGAGACGTCTCGAGTTGAGGCGCCTTCTTCACAGTGATACTGTCGGGAGGAGCGTCTATGTTAGCCCTGTAATACGGACATTTTCGAGCCTGGTTGTAGTTTTTGCTGGGCACAGTCGGTTTTATCAGTCAGTATTCTACACGAAGCACGAATCGAAGTGAAAAACATAATCATTATCATCAAGCAACGAAACCAAGTGGTGCCGACATGTAATAGTATGAAGGAAGAATCGTTCATGCCCAATCTAAGCGCGCCCTCTCCTCGGTCGCCACACGCCTTTCTTTTCGGACGTCACAGTCTGGAAGCCATCGTCGTCCTTTGGCGGCTCGTCTCTGGGCGTCGCAGGCGCCAGGGCGGGAGATGCAACGCGCGCCGGTGACGCACCTCCACCGGCGGCGGCGGCAGCCTGCTGCTGTCGGCGCAGCGCCCCCGGCACGTACTTTTGCACCGCCGGGCTGGGACTCTCTGCGCGCGGCGGCGTCCCGGTGAGCGTCCCCGCGCGCGTCGGCGTGGCGGGTACGCTGGGCGCAGGCGTTCCGGTACCGCGACGCCACACACCGCTGTCGCCGTTGGCGGCAGAAGCGGCGGCGGCGGGAGGCGCGGCGCTGCGTGCCGCGGGGACGATAGGTTTGCGCACGGGGGCGGACTTTTCTGCGGCGCGGGCCTGGCGACGCGCCTCGGCCTCCTCCTCGCGCTGCTGCTGGAGGCGCGCCTTCTCCATGGCTTCTGCGCGCTCGGCCTCGCGGGCCTTGCGCAGCTCCGTAGCCTTTGCTTCAGCTTCGCGTTTGGTGGCCTCCGCAGCAGCTTCTGCGGCCTCTTCCTCGGCGCGGATCCGGTCTTCCTCTGCAAGGCGCTCTGGGATGTATTGTTAGAGAGACAAAGATTATGAGTAACGATAGCGCAAATACCTTCTTCCAGCCTGCGCTCCTCGTCGAGTCTTTCCTGCTCCTTCCGCTTGGCCTCCTCCACAGCGCGCTTCTCCTCCTCTCTTTTGGCCAAGATCGCCTTCCTCCTCTTCGTCTTCTCCTCCTCGATCTTCTTTTTGGCTGCGTCTTTGTTCTTCGCAAACTCCTCTCCCTTCTTAGCGAGAACAACTGTTCGGCGCGCCTCGTACTCGCCCATCATCCGCGCGAGCCGTTGCTTCGTCTCGAGATCCTCTTCATGCGCTCTGCGCGCAGCCTCTTTGCGTGCCGCCTGCACGCCCGCAAACGTCTCGCGATCGACGGTCTGTTGTTGCGCGTAGTCGTGTGCGAGAAGTGGACGCTCCTCCTTGCGGTACGCGCGCTCGATGTGGTCGACGCGCTTGGCGACGATACGGAGCCGTTCGTTGAGCTCTTTCTTCTCTTTTTCGAGCTGCGCGACTTGCAGCCCGATGATGCCTTCTGTGTCGAGGGAAGCGATTTTCTAGGGCAAAGTCGTTAGCTGTATTCTCGAGTAAGACGAAGAAACAAACCTCGTGATCCCCGGGCTTTAATATCCCCTTCTCCACCAACGCAGCCTTGTATCGCTCCGCATCCTGCTGTTTCATGTCCACCTGGATCTTGTGGATCCTCTCGAGCTCCCTCTTCCGCGCATCCTCCTTCGCGCGCCGCGCGTCCTCCTCCTTCTCGCGGCGGCTGGCATCTGCGCGCTTCAGCGCCTCCTCCTTCTCCTTGCGCACCGACAGCTCTGAAAGCAGCTCTCGCCGTCTTGCAACCAAGGCCCGGCGCAGCTGTAACGCCTTGCGCTCGGCGTGAATGGCGGGCAAGAGCGCAGCAAAGTGCGCGTGGCCGTCCTCGTCTGAGGTGGGGGGTGGCGGTGAGATGACCTCCAGCGAGTTGTGGAGGCAGCGGGCGACACTTCCCAGGCGGGTGCGCACGAGCTCTGCGATGCTCGGCTGCACCGCGGCCTCGGCACCCTTCTTCTCGGCGACAGAAGAGAAATCGTGCTTGGAGGACGACGCGATGGGCGGCTCGTCGAGAGCGTCACCGAAAGGATCGTCGACGAATGCAATGCTGCCGTCCGCGTGGTCGACGCGGACAGCGAGCTCACCGCGGCGCGCGCAGCCCATGATATAGGACTCGACCTGTTCGGGATCGAACGCGCCTTTGATGTCTACCTTCGGCGTTTCCTCGGTTCTCTCGGCGCCAGTTTCGCCCTCGACCGGCTCGGTGGGGGCGGGAGCAGCGACTTCGCGGAGGGGGGCGACGAGCTCCATGATGAAGCTGATGCGCACGCTGGCGTACACCTGTGCGAGCTGGCTGAGGAGCCGACTGAGCACGGCGCGCTGCAGGAGGGGAACATAGGCCTTGTAGTCTTCACTGCCGGCCAATTCCCGCAGAATGGGGGCGACCTCGGAACAGAGAGTGAGTGGGTCAAATGACACCTCGAGGACGTTGTAGAGGCGCGTGATAGCGGGGGGTGCGCGGCGGAGGACATCGCGCGCGAGGGCGTCGGCGAGGAGGGAAGCACGGGTAGGTGGGCGGGGAAGGCCAAGCAGCGCGGTGAGACGCGCCTTCGCGGGCTCTTCTTGGGAGGACGAGAGTCCAACAGGGACAGCGAGCGCGCTTACGAGGACTTGGCCTGCGAGGCGGGCAGTGTCCTCTGGGTCCTTGTCCTTTCCTGCGGGGATGGTCGCGGAGACGGCGTTGTATCGGCCCCAAGCGGCGGCGTGGTAGAGGGCGTTTCCGCTCATCAGGAAGATCTTGGTGAGCTTTTCGTAGTAGTTGGCCATCATGGAGGGGCGGGGGGCCTTTTTGGCCATTGTAAGCAAGTTGTGCACGTCCTCTACGGAGCGGAAGGCTTCTTGCCATAGCTCGAGCTCGACGGCAGCGGAGAGTTGTGCGAAGCGGGTGTCGAGGTGGTGCTGAAGGGTGTCTGGGTCGGCAAGGTTGATCGAGTGCGGCTGGTGCGAGTATTTGGCGACATTCGAGAGATGGAGACGCAGAGTTTCGCAGAGGCGGCGGAACTCGACTTTGCGGTTGTGCTTCAGGCAGAATTTGAAGGCTTGTTGAGCGATCGTCTGGTTGTGTAGATTCAAGATCAATAAAAAATCTTGAAGCTTTGGGGATGGAGACACACCTGGTAAATAACCTCGAGCCGGGCATTGTTTTTCAACGTCTCCAGCGACGTGCGGTAGCTCTCCCAGAGGAACTTGAGCCATGGCGTAACCAACGCTCTGTCGGTGCGGTCCTTGCTCTGGTCACCGCTGACCGCACCGAGCAGGATGCTCTCGGGCGTCTCGCTAGCCTCGAGATCGTCGACGTCGACCGCAACCTTGACGGCTGCTTTTTCTTGGGCCTCGCGAACCTTTTGATCGGCCAAGTAGACAAAGCGTGTAATGACGGCCTCGATGCTCTGGACACTGGTGTTTTGTGCGATGTTTTTGTACTGCATGAGTCCCTCCTTCGCGGTGCGGCCCTTGCGCATGTCGACACAGAGCTCGACGAAGCGATGCATAATGGGCTCGAGGGACGCCAGCGGCGTTGAGCGGAAGCGTTTTGAGGAGAACATCTCGGTGAGGGACTGGAGGGCGGCATGGGTCTGGCCGACGCTGACGAGGCCTTCTGCCTGCTTCAGCACCGTCTCGGGCTTGGAAAAGGGCGCCATGACGAGCAACGAGCAAAATTCGGCTTTGCACTTGTTACCTTCAGACGCTCTCGGAAACTGACTCTCAACGGTGCCGACAGACCTCGACATACTTCAGTCTTGAGCTGCGTTTGCTCGACGGCGGCCTTTGAATTCAAACGGATGGTTCGCCCTCGAAAAGCATCAAAGTCCTTTCCTCATTGCGAACGATCTCAACGCATTACAGTATTCCACCGCACAACTAACCGATCTTTACAGTTTTCGCGTACAGACTCTCTACGACCTTCCCTACCTGTTGCAGCGTGTCGATCGCGGTCGCGTATGTCGTCTGGATGCATGGCGTCGTTAGGTCACGTCAACTAAAGGAAGAAGGGCTTGCTCACATCCGCCTCAGTGTCGTCAAAGACGAGCAGACACCCGCGCCCCTGATCAAGCACACCGTGGAAGACCTTGTCCAGGATCATCTGGGAGAGTCTACAGGTACATGGATCAGGAGGGAGCGGAAACGGGGGAGAAGAAGTGCACTGACTTGGCCTCGACCGCTTGGCGACCCTGCCCGACACACTCGCTAACGTACTCGAGCTCGACGACAGAGTACGGCTCGACAATGCGCAGGAGATTTTGCTCGAGCAGGGTATCGTACAGCGCGGCCAAATGGGATCGGATCGTCGGGTCCGAGGATAGTTCTGTGTGGAGTATGAGTGTTATTCGAGGATGGACTCTGACAATACGAACCGTCCTTGTAATCTCGCAGCGCCTTCTCAAAGTCGGCAAGGTTCCGGTCCTGGTGCGCTCGTGCAATGGCACGCATGCTCTCAACGTCCCGTAGCTGCGCGTATTTGAGTGCGAGCTTGATGCTGAGCAGCGAGTGCACGTCCTCTGGCTGTGCGATGACAAGCTAAACGCATCGTCAAGAGAAAGTGAATACGAAAAGGCGTACAAGGTTAAGCATGACCTTGCAAAGGAGCATGTACTTGAGCGCCTCGAGCGCGCCCTTGCCCTCGGTGTCGATCTGCTCGCCGGTGGACAGCACGGGGACAGCCCCATCGGCGGCGGCGGCACCCTCCCGCTTGGCGGGGGTTGTAAACGACGCGGCGGAGGCCTGGGACTCAAATGCCTCGAAGAAGTAGCTGTATGCAGTCTTGTAGTCCTTCTCTTCGGCGTGCAGGATTCCGGATTGGATATCGAGGGCAGACTGAAGCGGCGGCGGGGTGTAGATGGATGCGGCGGATGTGCGGGCGGAGGTTAGACCGGCCTGGAACGCGTGTAATTGAGGACGACGAAAGTATCGAAAGTGAGGGATGACGGACCTTGGCCTTTGTTACATTCCCCACACCGCGATAGACCTTGCTTTCCAGCAGATGCACTTCGGTCAGGATGAGCTTGTCGTCGAGCCGTTTGAGCTCAGTAAGCAGGCCCTCAATTATGGTGAGAGCGGGGCGGTAATGGTGGAGGTCAAGGTGACTGGCAGTACTTCAATATTTGCGCATCCGTTCAAAAATGTGACGCACATAGCAGCTAAACGCGTTTCAAGACTGTGCTTTAAGAATATGCGCTTCTCGGCTTTTGCCCACGCGATATTTTCCTCGAGGACACGGATCTGGGTTTGTGTGCTGTTCGGGATCGCGCCAAAGTGGTTGAGGAGTGTCCGGACTGGTGGTACACAGAGTGAATAAAGTTAAATACGGCGCCGGGTGATTCTTGAACGAACTGAGCTTGGCAGTCTTTGCTTTCGCCGTGCTGGACATGAAGAAACCGCGCGAGAGGGTGATAACCTGGGCCAAACCGTCCGCGTTTCTGGTACACCATTTAGACAGATATGGCAGGCAGACGAGGAAACACTGACTGTTGATCGCGATAGAGACTCCCTAGTCGTAGCAACGCCGTCTCTTGCTCGCGCAGGATCTGGGCATGGGCCTCGGGGGTGATATTCGGTGGTGTGGCTGCATTTCGAGTTTAAGTGAGGTTTGAACGAGAAATGACCAGGAAAAGCGCACAGCGTGAGAGGACATCGCGATATATCTGCTCCGCCTTTTGTGGTGTCGTTTCTGGGGCGGAGGCAAGGGCCAGAAGATCGGCGGGTGTTTGCGATACGGACGCCATGAAGGACGCGTAAGTCTAGTTTGGCTTTGTTAGAGTCAGACCGCGACGCCGGTTTCGCACTCATAATTTGCTCATAATCATAAATCATGCATAACTAGCTACATCCCGAGTAGATTTAAAATTGGTCGTCGTGAAAAGGAGCCGTGGGGGACACAGGGGAAGTCTGGGGACTGCGCAGTGCCATGAGGGCATCTGTGCAAACTCGGATATAGGATGTGAGTAACTCATCTCGCATCCTCCGCAGCACACCTGTCGGAATCCCAGCGGGAGGAGCCCAACCAAATATAATTTTGTGCGTCCCGTTCAAGGCAAACTTCGCCCCTGCCTTGAATTCAGGAAAGTCGACAAATGTGGGGGGAAATAACATACCCTCTACCTGAAGCAACTCCGCGAGCCGCCAACAAGACCAGCAGCATTTTCTGCTGACGCCTATCGACCATGCCGTCTGATGGAATTTCAGTTGTGTTACAAAATAGCAAAAACTTGAAGGAGACTCACAACGGAGGATGTAATCAGAGCCGGGTCCTTGTTGAACAGTAGGGCCATGATACTGGCCTCGCAATGGACTGCGCTGTTGTCCGAGGGTTTTACAAAGTCCTTATCGAGCTTACTTATATGCTCTGATGTCTTGCTGTCATTGGGAGATCCATCCTGAATTGTATCCATTGCTCTTTGGAATAGTTTGCTGTAGATTGTATCGAACATTGGCTTGTTTTTAGTGGGTGGTGTAACCCAGGCTACTTGCATGGCAACCTTCTGGGCCAGACGAGGCTTGAGCAGAAAGAAGTTGATACCGTCTAGCCATGTCCCAAGTGTTCGCACTTGACGTAGAAGTACATGCCCGGCTGAAATGGGTAAATGAGCTATCTCTTCAACGAAAGGTTGTTACTGACATGTTGCTGCATCATCAGCTGTGCCTTCTGTGTCCTCTGCGTCTTCTTCGGCACTGTTCTCTGCACCTTCCTCGTCGGTGTTGTCTTCCGTAATGTGCTCTGCGGCCGTTGATATGTTGTTCGTGGAAGGTGCACCTAGGATACATGAATATGGGTGTAAGGCCAGAAGATAGGATAGATACTTGGGGGCAATTTGCGCTTGAGATTGAAGGTGAAAAAGGGAACTGAAAGTATCTCGGAAATGATCTCGCAGTTCGAGATCATTCGGAGAATGACCATCCAGTCGTGGATGTCATGGATCTGCACAGCCGAAAGGTGGAATGGTGGTGGGCCAGGAACATTGGGGTCAGGAGGAGGAGGGGGTTTCACAAAAGGGACGACAGATAACATCTTCCCAAGCTGAGCGAGACCCTCAGCGAAGAGACAGATCCACGCGACGGCGTTGGAGGTGGTCACATTGTTGACAACGGTATCACCGTTAGTTGTCGGCTTGACAAGTTCTGGGCTCGTCTGTCGGACTTTCTCCACCACCTCTTGGCGAGGAGGGAGCTCTAACTTCCCATCGATGACGAGACCAGCAAGATGTGAGGCTTGGAATTTCCGCAGGACGTCTACGACAATCCCTTCGGAGCTATCCCACCTAGAAGCCAGACTTCGCAAGCGGGCTCGAATTTTGGAGAACCCGACAGAGATGAGCCAGACATGGAAAGCATGCGGTTTGAGCTTATTTGTGGCCATCAGGCGCAAGCCTAAATGACACAGTTGCGCGTGCCGTAGCAACGGGGGCGCAGACGTCGAACCTCGGACGCTATAGCCCGTAAAATCTGTCTCGGTAACCCAGACGTCCCGGTGATCCGGGCATTCGGGTGCGAATGATGGAGGCGCAGAGATCACCGGAACGTCTGGGGCATTTCGTATAGGAACACCCCCCATGCTGTCACGTCACACCCGCGTCGAATTTCGCATTGCAGCGACCTCGAGTTGGTTGAATATTCATTTAGCAACCCAAAAGCACTTTCAGATGGTTCACAAAGTCAGGCAATTTTTTTTCGGGTTTTTTTTTCGGGCTCCTTACCAAAAATGTTCTCGGGTGGCTAGAATGCCTGCCAAAACACACCGACTTTGCGTCCTCCGCCGAGGTCAGAAAAAGGACAAGGAAATTCGGGAAAAATGGGGAGTAACATCCCGGGATGTTGACAAAGGTGACAAAAAAAAATCCGGGCCCGAGTCGAGGGGAGGAGGAGCAGGGGAAGGGTGTGACAGCATGGGGGGTAGGGCAGGGCAACTGCCCCAGACGTTCTCAGAGCACTTGTGCACATCAAATTTACCCGAACTCGCGTGGCAAGGATCAATAGGGTCAATCCCGGGCCGCAGGCACGGGCGGAAGTGCGATGAGAACGTCTGGGTTACCGAGACAGGTAAAAATGTACTTTGTGAACGTGCTTAGTTGACTCACGTGAACAGTGCTGGTCCTCCTTCGATCGGCGGCACGACCTTGAGGGCTGTTGGACTGGACCCACTATTCGCCAAAACCAAGACGGAGATGAGATCGTTCTCGAGGGTGCCAGTAACGGCCACGGCAGGGCATGCTTTCGTTCCCAGACATAGCATGCTCGATAGGTGGGTGTAAGCCCTCAGACTGGCCAAGAGATGTTCTTGGGTGGGTAGTATTGGGGAGACAACCGGGAGCGAGTGCCCGTTTAGAGCGCTGGTGAGCACTCTGATCTCGAGTGCGAGTTCCTCTTCTGTCGACATGAGAGGGGAGCAAGAACAAGAGTGTAAGTAACTTGTTTACTAGGTCGATCGTCCCCTAATCGACGTTACTCCCACGCATCACCGAAAACTTGCTCAATGGTCGGATATGCGTTGAATGAAAGTGTGCTACTATACAGAGATGCATAAGTAAATAATCTAGTATTAACCGTCCATGACAATGAGTAACATCGTACAACAGCCGCACAATACAATGAGTGTTATCGTTTCTCTTCCTCCTCCGCTTCTATCATGAGATCTAAAGGTTCTCTTGTGAGCATCGCGGGTGTAAAACGGGAGTCGAATCACTCACCACCCCACACCGACGTCTCCATAGCTTGTAATATCTGTTGCGGATCCTCGATTGACATCGACGAGTCGCGCGATTTGAAGCCAATGTCGCCAGAGAGCATACTGATGTCGCTCGTCCGACGGTTGGCGCTTCTCTGCAGTTTCGGCGTACTTGATGATAGTGAGATATCCGGCGTGAAGAATCGTTGGGGCGTTGGGCTACTCGGCGTCGATCCGTAGCCGGCAGTTGAGATGTCCCGTGTCGTATTTGGCGGGGTGGCGGGCATTACATCGACGACAATCGACGGGATATCTGAGCAATGATGGATGAATTAACGGTAAGGGATGGAGGAAGAAGAAAAAACTGTACCTGGCTCTAAAGCCATAAGCTGCTGTTGTTTGTAGCGCAGGAATCGCCGACGATGTGATATGGTCTTGAGAAGTGACCGTACGCGATCCAAATTTACGAGATCGGTCACCAGCTTGTTCGTTTCTGTCCGAACGACAAGATCCTTCAATCTGTTCAAAGGCGGTGAGCGCCAGTCGGCTGCGAAAGTAAAAAGGACCAACACAAGGGCTTCGCGATCGACAATGAGCTTGTGGTGGGCGAGCAAGAGAAGCATATCGGTGAACGACATGCCGCGCCCACCCGAATTCGAAATGGTGGCCTCGTGGTACAGACGGGCGTAGACAGCCCGACGCTTCCGGATGGCGGAGTAGTCAATCTCCTTTAGCACTTTGTCTAGCTTGTTCAGGTCGATGCCGGCGACCACTCGCCCAGGCCAGGAGTACTGCGAGTCGTTCGACGGTGTACACTGGGCTTGGATATTGGGTATACTAAATTCTACGGGGTATATTCGGGCTTCAAACACGCCGCTCAGTTTCTATGGCCATCATGTCAGGAAAGACATGTAGAGGAAACGAAATACTCACCCCAAAGAAGGGCACAAAGTGGCTGCGCTCGAGGTGTCCCGTCTTTGGGTTCGCAAACTCGGCCCAGACCTTTTTGAAGGATCGCATCTGGGCTCTCGTAATCGATTTTGAGCTCCCCGACGTTTGGAACACGTAGGAAAAGTTCTCGACGACCACACCTATGCCGACGTCAATACGAATACTGAACATAAAGATCTGGTACTCACCAGTAAACATGTTTACAAAAATGTACTGTGATTGGGTCAGGATTGATACAGTCAAAACCCGAAGAGCGACTCACCATGCTGAGCAGATTCCACGCAATAAAAAGAGTGAAGGCCCATCCAATGCTGCCGCAGTCGGAATTCTCCGCCGTGTCGGAATTGGTGCAACGCGGGTACACAATAGCGCTGAGGAGACGATCAGAACGTACTGCAACGAAGGAGGAGTGAAGACGTACTAGTCGTGCATGTACTGATTCCATCCCTCCCTGTGAGCAGCAGAAGTCAACGATGGCTCAAGAGAGAAGGTAGATAGATGCTCACCCGGTCGTGAAGAACGTCAGCATGACCAACGTCGATCCCATCGTGCTAAAGTTCTGGCTCCGCGACTCGCCCGTATTCCACTTCGTGAGCGCGAAGATCTCAAGGAACAAGATCCCGAAGAAGAGGAACAGGATGAACCACAGGCCGAGCAGGCTGAAGATGACGGGCAGACTTGCGCTGCAATTTGAGTGAGCGACGAGTTGTGAGAAAAGACAAGAAGACATACACAGCGGTCTTGAACAGCTTATTCAAACTGTTGGTGCGCTCAACAAGCTTGAATGCAATGCACACCAGAAACAGCTTCTGCAGCTGCTGCACAAGGAACCCAATCGAACCGAACCGCACGATGAGCGTCGTCACAAAGCTGCCCCCGGCAACGACAAAATCAAACACGTTCCAGCCGTTGGCGCGGAAACTCAGCCAGCCGAGCCCAAAGAGGCGCACCAGCACATCGACGACGTAAATCAACGTGCTAGCAAGGAAGAAATCATTCCGCAGCTCGTCAACGACGTGCTGGGTGGAGAACGTTTGTGTCCTGCGAGGCATTTCAGTAAACACAGGCAAGGAGGAACGGCGGTACGCACATGAGCACGATAATGTGGGTAACAAAGACGACGGTCATGCCCCGCGACCACCAGCCGTTCTTGCTGACGGCGCGGTCATAGCACCATGCGCGGAGCGCCCACGTCGGGCGTGTCCGCGGCCGCTTCGACGGCCGCTGGCGCGTAAACAGCTTCTGCAAATCGATCCACTCGCGCTGCGGCGCCGTCAAAAACGCAGAGCCCGTCTTGGAACTAAAGTTGCCGATGATAATGCTGAAAACCCAAAGGTCAGTACATGTTTGGTTGGCAGAGAACAGGAGGACGACGCACGAGACAAACAGCGTGAGGATGACGACGGCGCCGAGCAAATTGTAGACGAGGAAGAATATCGCGTTAATCTGCGCCGCGTTGGTCTCGGGCTGACTGTTCACGCCCGTAATGCCCATCGCGATGCTCATAACGTCCACCCAGCCCTCCAAGGACACAATCTCAAACAAAATGAGCAGCGAGGACCGGAACGAGTCGAACGAGAACACCGTCGACGGCGCAGGGTTGTCCCAAACGCGCGGAACCGTGAACCCAAACGCGTCCCCATAAACGGTATTCTGGAACTCGTTCACACAGGTCGTGGCGCCCGCGACGCTCCCGTCGTTGCACTCGTTCATCTTGCCGTTGAAGATGTTGAGCCCCCACACGGCGTACGGAATCATGTACAGGATCGCAAGGATGCCCGCGTCAATAATACGCATCGCGCCGGAGATGATGAGGCTCTCGAACGTCGTGCGCATGCGGTCGATGAGCGTGATGAGCCGCAGCGCACGCAGCGCCTTGAGCGAGCGCGTCAGACGACTCAGCCCGCCCGCAAACACCAGCGTCGTCGTCACATTCACGAGCAGCCCAACCATAATCACGAGGTCAAGCAGGTTCCAAATACTCCGCACATACGCGTTCGGCGTGAACAGGAACCCGTCCGCGACGATCTTGATCAGAAACTCGACAAAGAACACAAACCCAAACGCCGACTCGGTGAGGTCGAACCACGAAAAGCGCGTGAGGCCGTGGTCCTTGAAGTAGTTGCGCCGGTAGACGGGGTTGGCGACGGACTCGACGACGATGCCGGCGATGACGATCGCGAGGAGGGTGAACTGGAACAGCGGGTACATCGCGGTCGACTGCTGCGTGCCAAAGATACGCGGTCCGCCCGCGGGCTGGACGAGCTTCTGGCAGAACCGACGCAGGATGTTCTTTTGCGAAAAGACCCAGAACGTCTTGTCGTAGGAAGGGTGGTCGCGGATAAAGTCGGCCTTTTGCGCGCGCCGCTCATACAGCGTGTCGCTCAGCTCCTCGTTCGGCGTCGTCGCCTCGTTCCGCACCGCCGCAATCAGCTCTCTGTGGTACAGTTTTAACACTGAAGAGGAAGGATGAACGAACGACGCACAAATGCCGCTCCGTCTCCTCATCCTGCGGGTCTGCCGGCCCATGCCCCCCGCCCAGCGTCTCACTCCTCACATGCCTCAGCGTCGCCAGCGGATACTCATTCTTCGGCTCCCCCGCAAACAGCTTCTGCAGCGCCGTAAGCGACTTGTTCGAATAATGCCGCGCAGCGCCGCCTTTAACGCCCGGCGTCCCCGCCTCGCGCTAAATCACCCGCCCAATCAGCACCGGGAACCACGCAAGCGAAAAAGCTCAACGGACCTCAGCGAACGCCCCCCCATCCGCGCGCGGGACACTATAGTCCTGCACCAAACTCTTCTGCATCGGCAGCACGAGGTTCGCGGGGAGAGCCTCCACGCGCACCTCGACCGGGCTCGCACGGATCCAGCGGTACGGATTCAGCCGGCGGAGGAGGGCAGCGGCCGCCCCGCGCGCGGCAGTACCACTCCCGCCCTGCGCCTCAGCCCAATACTTGCTCGCCTGCTGCCCCTTCTTCGCCTCCTCCGCAACGTCAAAGTTCTCGTTGATCACCGCAATGAACATCTGCAGCACGATGACTGCGCCCTT
This sequence comes from Mycena filopes, assembly GCA_029281495.1. Lineage (NCBI taxonomy): Eukaryota > Fungi > Basidiomycota > Agaricomycetes > Agaricales > Mycenaceae > Mycena > Mycena filopes. The sequence goes on along the minus strand of JARIHR010000068.1, from coordinate 372,605 downwards.
TCAATCAGCAAAGCGAAAAAGAAGAAGAAGGGTAAGGCAACGACGCACAATTCGCAAAAAGCATCCACCCGGCAACGAACAGGACCGCCAGCGCGCTCTGCCCGAACCCCACCTCCGCGCCCGCGGTCGAGTAGAGGATGTCCGTCCAATTCTCCGACGAGAACACCTGGTAGACGGCGAGGAACGCGTTGAAGAGCGTGCCAAAGTTCATCGTCCGCCCCGCGTCGAGGTCGCCGCGCAGGAACTGCACCGATACGAGCGCGGCGATGAAGTTCACTAGGATGAGGAAGAGCGTCATGTTCGCCAGCCCATACATGTTGCCGAAAACCGCGAGCTGTCGTGTATTAATAACAATAACAATAATGAATTGTTGAGAGGACACACCAACAACGGCTTCATGCGCGGGACGACGAGAATGACGCGATAGAACCGCATGAGCTGAAACACCGTGAACCACGCATACACCTCCGAGCGCTGGATCGCCGGGACCTGAATCACGCTCGCCCCAATCGCCAGCCCCAAATCCAAATAATTCTGCGCCGGACTGTACTCATGCCCCCTCCCCCCCTCCCCGCGCCCCGTCACGCCCGACACCATCGAGCCGCGGTTCCGCGTGCTGGAGCCGAACTTGCCAAAGCCGAAGAACGCGCGCCAGTCGGGCAGGGCGGCGGCGAGGCGCAGTATGATCTCGAGGTCGAAGAGCGCGGTGATGCCGAGCTCGGAGAGGTACAGTACGCGCTCCTGGTGCGGCGTGATCGTCGGCGTGCGCGTCGCCTGCAGGGCGAGCGAGGCGAGCGCGAGCGCGACGAAGAGCACGCGGAAGGCCGGCGCAGAGGTGAGCTGCGCGAAGGGGTTGCGGCGCCGCTTTGCGAGGAGCTGCTGCTGCTGCTGCGCGGCGGGCTTGGCATGCCACCCGTCGTCGTCGTTCGCCGCGATGGGCGTCGTGACTGTCGCGCCGAACGCGCTCTCCTTGGTCTCGGCGCGGATCGCGGCAAAGGTGTTGGTGATGACCGCGACGAAGAGATTGATGAGCCAAAAGTTGAGCACGACGACGCAAAGGATGAAGAAGATGGACGAGACAAAGTACTCGGCGTCGATGATGCCATACATGAGGGGGCTCCACCCGTTCGCGCTCGCGACGACGATGACCTGGAGCGCGGAAAAGTAGATCGTGTCGAAGCTCTCGACGCCGACGAGCGGGTTGCGCGGCTGCTCACGGCAGACCTGGCCCAAAGGACACGTGTAGCCCTTGATGTCACCGCTGGGGCGGCCATCGAGCTCGAGGTAGCCTGTCTTGTTGAGGGTGACGGGGTCGATGTACGCGCCGCAGAACTGGCCGTCGAGGACGGTGGGGGGCTCGCCGAGGGTAGGGGCGAGGACGCAGAGGCGGCGGAGGGAACCCTTGAAGGTCTGCACGCCGATGATGCTGAACAGCACCATGGCGAACAGCACAAAGTACGCAACGCTCGCGAGCAGCGGGCGCGCGGTCTTGAGCGAGTTGAGGATGGCGGAGGTGCCGCTGGTAATGGCGAGGAGGCGTGCGGTGCGCAGTGCGGAGAGGGCACGGAAGACGCGGATGTGGGTTGTGCCCGTTATCTCGAGGTTGAGGGCGGAGAGGGTGAAGGAGGCCCAGAAGGAGATGATGGCGAGGAGGTCGATCCGGGACCAGGAGTGGCGGAGGTAGGGTGCGTTGCGGCGGGTCTGGGCGGAGGCGGCGGCGATGGAAAGACGGAAGGGGAGGGCGATGGTGTCTGCCGGCTGCTTCTCGGTGAAGGTGGGGACAGGAAGAGCGAAGGAGGAGGCGGCCTCTGGGTCGAAGAGAAATCCAGAAACAAGGATACGGGCGAATGCCTCGAGGGTGAAGAGAATGAAGAGAATAAAGAGGGCGGTGTCCTCCCAAGCGTGAAAGTAGCCCTTGACCACTGCTGGTGGGTCTGCGAGTGTGAGTGGACGGGCTGCTTGTATGGTCAAGAGGACGGCGTTGAGAATGATAAGCAGCAATATTATTGGCTCCGTCCAGGGATACACGAGGAGATTGAAACACGCGAGTCGTATTCGACTGTGCGGGCCAAATATGCCGAGTGTCCGCCCGCGCAACGGCAGCGACTGGGACAAGTCCGGAAGGTGCTCCTCGACCGGCGTATCGTCTGGCAGTCGATGCGCGCCACCATGGTTTGTAGACATGCTGACGACGCGGACACTGGCGCGACGGAGGTTCTGGGAGACATGCTTTATCGCGGTGCCCGTCTTTTTGAGCGGAGACGGGGAGACGCTATAGCGGACTGTCTTCTTGCGCTCGCCGGTGAGGCGGACGTCGTCGTCGTCGCCGTACATGGATGCCGCAGCAGAAGACGGGCCTGCGAGAGAGGAAGCAGGAGTGTCGTCTGCCGGGGGAGTGCCGTATCGGACAGTGTCGAGGAATGGGTTCTCGTAGAAGTTGTCCGTGTCCTGGCCCCAGCTGTTGCGCTTCCTGGTCGGACTTGCTGGGATGTCGACGCCCGACGAGGCCATTAGGGACATTAAAAGAGTGGAAAGATACAAGTTTGTGATCGGTATGGTTACTCTTTCTGATCACCGGACACAACTCCGTGTATAGACCTCAGGAAATAATGGGATGCAGAATATTTATATGCGAGACCAAGGAAAAAGTGTTACACAGAGGCTACTACAGAATATTACTTGATGGTCATGGTAAGACAGTCAACTCGCGAGTTCGGAAACTTATTTACACGGCACTGTCTAGACGAGAAAGCAATGGTGCACACACCCGCACATCCACCGCAAGGGAACACGTTGATGGCCCATCGACCAGCACTCGGGACGATGGAAGGAGCAAGTCGAAGATGGTGCCGCACGACGCCCTACTCGGTCTTCATCTCCACCTCCTTCCCTACGCCCGCGCCGAGATGCGGGTCAATAGCCTCCTGCGGCCCACCCCCGCCCGCGCCCGACGCCTCCCCCTCACCCTGCCCACCCCCACCCTGAAACGCCCCCTCCCCTCCATTAGCCACATACGTCTCCGAGCGGAACGGCGTGGGGTGCGACACAATGCGCTGGAACCGCGTCCGGATGTCGTCCGTGTTCACGCTCACCCCGCCGACGTTCACAGTCCCGTTCGGGGGCGTATGCGGGTTGGAGATGTTTGCGTGTGGGTTGGTGATACCGGCGTTGGCGTTGGGATTCGGGTTGGCGAGAGGTGGGGGCGCGGGGTAGCCGGGGGGTGGGGGGCCCTGGTATGCAGAAGGGCCGCCGGGAGGCACGGGGCCGGGGGGAAAGCCATCGGGGTGTTCGTAACGCATGCGGCGCTGCAAAAAGCGTCAGTAAGGTAGAAAGAGAAAGGGGAGGCAGGAGAGACACCCACCCCTTGGTCCCAGCGGTCCCAAGCTTCAGCAAGAACAGGCTCGAGAGACGCGAGCTCCTCATTGGACATGTTGAGCGAGCTAAGGAGATGTTGTTTGAGGAGTGGTGTGCAGGAGAACGACAGCAGCAGCGTCGTAGCAAAAGTCTGTCCGCCATGTGCGCCCTGCGGAAACGGGGGCTCGTTCTGCGCGGTCTGCGCATGCTGGCGCTGGAGATGATGGGCATGTGCGGCCTGCGCCTGCTGGAGTTCATGCGCGAGGACCTGCTGGTACTGCCCCTCTGCATTGACGCGGTAATGAATCTCGCCGAGCCCGGGGCCCATAACCTCGTTCCCCATATCCATCCCGAGCTCGCGCATCTTGCGCTGCTTGACGAGCTGGCGGTGCTTACGCTGACGCTCGCGGGCGGCGGCGCGGACACGTTCGCGGCGTGCGAGCTCGTCAGGGGAAAGGTTGTCGTCGTGGGGCTGCTGGTCGGGCATGTAGTCTTGGGGTGCGTATGGGTCCTGAGGCTGCTGGGAGGCAAAGGGCATAGGCGGGGGGCCGATACCAGAGGCTGCGCGGTCGCGCTCGCGTTTTCGGCGCTGGCGCTCTGCTGCTTTTTCGCGTTTGAGGCGTTGACTGGGGGTTTCGTTCTCGCGGGGTCGTTTGCGAGGACTGTCCTTTTCCATCACACGCGCCTTTTATCCTTGTGACAACGCGCGAGGTCACTGAAGTCACTTTTCAGGTAACAAGTAACAGCGGGGGTGGAAGCAAGAGCGAGGAAAGTAAACACCTCAAAACACACAGCTTCTGGTTGGTTCAAACCCCGTGTTCAGTTTTTTTTTTTTTTTTTTTTGTATCTGCATTTCTATACCGCAACAAGTACACGAACTACTAAGACGCGGTGCCCACAAGTGAGCGAATAAATAGGTACATCATGTGTGGATGGGGTACGCGTGTGTAGGTATAGGTGTCCGTCCTAGGGGGGGAGTTGTGAGATCAGCAGCTCGACGGAGCTGCTGCGCACAGGTATTCGGCGCCGGCGCATAAAGCATATCCATAACCATAACACATAGAATAAATAAGGGAGAGGGTGGGGGGAGGAGCGGGGGTTATCGTATGGATGGGCTGGTGCATGGGCCGTGTGGCCTATTCGTCTTCATCGTCGTCGTCGGACTCCTCAGGTTCGGGCTCATCGTCAAACGACGGTAGGGGATTTGGCTGGCGTGGCCTTCCTGTCTTGGTGAACGCCCCGGACTCCTCAAGGAACTTCGCCAAGGCAGCGATGCCGTCCTTTGTGCCCAGTATTTCAGGCAGGGATATATCCCTGGAGACCTCCTCGAGGATGTGCCGTTGGTCCTCGTATCGAGGACACTCGCGAAGGATGTGTTCGCGCGTCTGGAAGTCTTCGCCACACGGGCAGTCAACGCCCTCGGATGGTACGAATTTGCTGTAGTACTCGCCGGTGTAGCAATGCCCGATTCGGCATTGTGTTACTCGCCCGAACACTTCGCGTTTGAGCTCCTTGAAGTGCGCTGTCGGTTTGAGTGAGGGAGGGAAGCGATTCGCCATCGCATAACACCCCGTCTTTGGCGCCGCCTTCCATTCTCTCCTCCACGCCCTCTGCACCTTGTCCTTTGACTTCCGAAGCGCGTGTGCCCGGGTCCCGCCCCCGGGCCCGGCCATCTCCACGCCTGCCTTCGCTAGCTCGTCGGCTCTGTCGTTGCCCGGGATATCGCAGTGGCCCGGCGACCAGGCAATCTCGACCGTGTGTTGTGGGTTGGTGTCCAAGAATGCGCAAACCATCTCGTGGAACTTGTGCGCGTACAGTTGTCCGGGGCGGGGTTTGGGGTCGAATATGGTCTGAATTGCAGACGTGTTATCTGCAAAGAAGTGAACATCTTTAATCACGGGGTTTTGCTTCGCTATCGCGAAGGCTTTGGACGCGCCGAGGCAGAGGGCCTCCATCTCCCCATCATAAACTTCTGCTTTCGCGCCGAGCCCACTGCTCTGTGCAAAGACCTCGATGCCATCGTGGTAAATTACCACCCCGGCTCCCACTCTCCGTACTCGGTGAAGTGGGCGGAGCGAACCATCGGTGTACACGGACAGGTGTTTCGGAAGGTACGCAAATCGACTTATCTTCTCCTTATGAGCCCTCGCGGCGGCTTTCTTGTCCATGCCCATGGAGCCGTTGATCTTCATGCGGCCGTCGAAGGACGCCGCCGTGCGGCGCCATGGTGCCGTAAGGAAGGGGAATATGTGCTCGTCTTTCGGGCTCGATAGTTGGGCGAGCGTGTCGAGTTGTGTCGTTTTGCGCATATCCTTCTTGTTTAAGTTTTTCGGCCGAACTGGGAGCGGGGGGGGTTTGGCCGGGGCCGCCCCTCCCCTCCATGCGTCAGGAAGACGTTGTACAATCAGGCTGTGTTCACTCAGCTTGTTGAAACGAATCACAGTACGTCTGTTGACCTCGTCGAGGGCGAGTCGGATCGGCGGGATTGATGCCTCGATTTCCATAGCATATATCGGCGATGTTTTGAATGCTGCGCAGATCAACCGGAGCGCGCGGCGTTGGACCCTCTCCAGTTCTTTCTCATGCGCTTTTTTGCCCGTCCACCACGCGGCGCTCGCGTAGGTCATGACGGGGACAACACAAGCCTTGTACAAATGTCGTAAGTGCGACTGCGACAAACCGCGCACCGTGTTCGAAAGCATGGTCAATCCATTGACCGTGTTCTCAGCCCGGGCCGCCAGGGTTTTAACGTGGTGGTTGAAGAGCAGCTTCCTGTCGAGGTATATTCCGAGCCACTTGAGGGTGGGCATGGCGACAACTGGTGATTCAACCCCGTCCTTATCCGGGAGGCGGATCGCCGGGGACTTGTCCTTTGGTCGGCGTGTGTAGTGCATTAGTTCGCGTTTGTCTGTGTCGATTTCAAGCCCCGCTATCCCGAGCGATGCCCTGGTCTTGAGATATGCCGACCGTAGTAATTGCACGTTTGTTTCCAGCGATTCCGAAGAGACATAAATCATGCCATCGTCGACGTACATAACAATTGCGGTGTCAGTGGGGTCATCCGGAAGGGGGAGACGGTTGAGCACCTGGTTCCCTGGTTCAAACTGCTCCAGTGTTTCTGCGCTGTAGAACGCTGCGAGGATCGGGGATACCGGTGATCCCTGCGGGATCCCGTTCTCGACCGTCTTCATCTCGCCGCGCTCGCCGTCGATGCATACGGCCGCTTGTCGCTCTTCGAGGAAGGAAGCGACCCACTTGACATATTCCAGCGGTATTCTCTTCCGACGCAGCTCGCATAGTAGTCGCTTGTGGTTAACAAAGTCAAAGTATCCCTTGATGTCAAATGTGAGGGCAGACGTAACTTTTCCGTGGTTCCACGCCGCTTGTACATCATTGGTAAAGGTGAGGATGGCGTCTGAGGTGGAACTCGCCGCCCTGCCTCCAAACTGCGACCCGGGGATCAGGTTGTGGCGGCCGACAAGGTACGTGAGACGCCGCGCGACGATTTTCTCTAGGATCTTCCCCATGCATTCCAGGAGTTGAATCAGTCGGTACGCCCTTGGATTTGAGTAGTCTGGCTTCCGGAGTTTGCGTAGGGCAATCGCAATGGCCTTTCTCCACTCCCGCGGGTGGAAACCGTTGCGCAGGCATTTTTTCATCAGCATAAATATCTCCTCGCTCGCGTCTGCCCACGCCCATCTCACAACCTTGTACGAGACTTGGCTGTAACCGGGCGCAGTGTTCGTGCTGGCATCGAATATTGCTTCGCGGACTTCCTCCAATGTGGTGTCCTGAAACTCGAGGTCGTTTTCATTACGGTTTTGGAGGTCAGGTAGGAACTCAGCGTTTAAACGCGGCGGTGGCTGGAACAGCTCGTCGCGCAGGGCGTCGCATTTGTTGGCGTGTGTCACGGCGGGGCCTTGACCGTTCTTCCGTGTAATTGCGGGGGTCGGATAGTTGCGCGCGCCCTTCGACCACTTCCGGAACCCCCATATGTCCTCTGTGTGCGCCTCCTCAAGCTTCCCAATCGCCCACTTGGCCTTCGTCGCCTTGCACAGTCTCTTGAAAAAGTTCGCGGTTTTCTTGACCTGCGATCGAAGTGCGCGGCTGCGGGAACGGGTGCGAGCCTCGTACTCGGTGAGCTCAGATTGGGCCTTACCGAGGTTCCCTGCCGCCTCCTTCAACTCCTTGTTCCACCACGGTTTCGCGTTCGAATTAGGTTGTCGGATCTTCCCGACTCTCGCAGTCGCCTCTTGCATCGCCGTTGTCAGTGCTGAGGCCGCCTCTTCTAGTTGGTCGTTTGTCGCTGCGTTATCTTCGTCCATGATTGGGTTGATGCGTCCGCGTTGCTTCGCGAGCTCCTCGCGGAATGCTCTTCGCCAGTCGTCTGGTTCCACCTCCTTAAGGTTGTATCGGGTCCCGGCGATGTTCTCAATTTCCGTTCTTCCGCCATCGTTGACCCAACGGATCCCCAAGTGGTCAGAGCCGTACGACATTGACGCATCGATAGTCCAGTCCTTCACGGTGTCGTTGTTGACCGCCGGTCCGTTTACGAATGTCAGGTCTATCACCGATGGTAAGCTCTCACTCGCGTGCGGAATATGTGTAACTTCTCCTTTTTTATTCAGGAGTATATACCCCTTGTCGGTCAACCACTGTACAAAGCGCCTTGCGCGTGCGTTCCCTTGTACTCCCAATCGCGACCATAGCTCATGGTGTAGGTTCCAATCGCCAAACAGGACGACCGGGCGGTCCGTCGGAAGGTTGAGGGCCATGAGTCGGTCGACGGCCGATATCCGCTGTCTTGAGTCGTTGTACACATTCACATAGGTTGTTGTTGGGGCTCCAGGCTGCGCGACGTCCAGCACCTGGATGTCGAGGTCCTGTGCAATGTCGGAGCGCAATGTCACCGAGAAGTCCGGTCGTGTTTTGTAGTATGCCATCACGCGCGGAATCTTGCCATCGGGAATGTTTGCCACAGGCAGTACTGGCGTCCATGTTGCGTGTCCGATGGGCCCAATGATCGGGTCGCCGCCCTCGTCTGTCCCTATCCGGGCCCAGCTTTGCTCCTGTAAAAATATGATGTCAAAATTTCTAACGCGCGCGTTCAGGAGCGCGTGTGTCGCTGCCGGTTTTTTGTTGATGTTTAGTTGCCCAATGAGGATCGCTTTCGTGAAGAGGGTGCGGTCCGGTTGTTCAGTCATGTGGGAACGGGCGGCAGGTTCTTCTTAGTGGCGTCGAAGGCAGCGCGCGCGGTCTCGCGTGAGATCTGCTGTCCGTTTTTTGCGGCCTCGCTGACAATGTTGTCGATAGCCGCCTCGTCGTCCAGCGGCTGGAACCGGTTTATCGAGGCCATAGTCGATGTCGGTTGGTGTTGGGGCGCCCTGGCGTTCTTCCCTCCTCTTGGTCTCGCAGTCTTCCACCCATCGTCGGGGGTCCTAGCCGGGGTGTTGTTGCTGTCATTCGCGCGTGCAGAGCCGTATTTGGCGATGCGTTCTGGGCATCGGCGGGCGTCCGCGGGGTGGTCGCGTTCCTCGCGGCCGATACAGTGGACACAGCGCATGTTGTGCGTGCAAGGGGAGCCGGTGTCGACGTCCATCGCGCCCTCCGCGGCCGCTTCAGCTTTACAGTTGGTGCAGTTCGTCCGGTGTTCCTCTTCCGTGTGGGGTTCGCCGCAGAGTCGGCAGGTTTGCTGGGCGTCGCCGCAGGCGGTCGTGTGGTGGTCGAACTTCCAGCACCTCCTGCATTGGATTACAGGGGGTCGGTCAGCGTAGTGCCGCATGAAAACGTTCCTGCCAAAGGCAGCCATGGACTTAACTTCTCTGAGCAGGCGATGTGCCTGCTCGTCGTCTTCTACTGCGAATACCACCGACGAGTATGCTTGGGCGGCGAGTTCTTCCGTTGCGCGCATCCAGCGGGGTTCCATAACAATTTTGAGTCGCGCGTACGCGGGGTTCATGGTGCGGAATTCGGTGTCGAGTGTGCCGGGGGTGTAGATGCCGGGGATAGAGTCGAGCGCGCCGGTGCGGACCCCGTTGACTTGGATTTTAATCCACTTGGAGTCGACGCGGACGACTGTCTGTTTGCCCCTTCCAATGATGTCTGTGAATAGGTGAGCGTGCTTTACGAGTTCGGCCGCCGTTTGGTCCTCGCGGGTGAAGACGATACAATTGCCGTGCGTGTTCCACTTCGTGGACACGACGAGCATGTCTTTTGCCTTCGCGTCCCCGGCGAGTCTCGCATTGATTTCCTTGCATAGCTCCATCGGCTCGGGGCGTTCTTCAGGTGCTAATCCCTCCGGGAGGATTTGCACGATTAGGCGGGATGGGTGGTGGGCGTCCAACGGGTTCGTAACGGCTTTCTTGGGTGCTGGGCGTGGGGCAGTGGGCTGCTGGGCCTTCCTGGTCGGGTGTATGAGGGGGCCGGTCGCGTATGAGGCTGTCGGGGCCATGTTGTTCGTCGTGGGCGTGTTTGAGGGATTGGGCTGTTCTTTAATCGCGCGTTCAACGCTATCCAGACGTATTGACAGCCTGCCCTCCAGGCTTTGCACCTGATCCGCCAGCCCTGTAATTGTGTCCTTCAGCGTCGCTAGGTCGCGTGTCGCGTACCTCGCGGCTCTCATAGCGGCGTCCTCCACCATCTTTTCCACCCAACTGCTTCCGTAGATCAACTCGTACGTCGTGTCCACCATCCCCCTCATCTCGTTGTCTATCTCGAAGTGTCCGGTCTGGGGGTTCTCGCTCATCTTGTTGAAGCACTGAATAGCGTCGTTCAGCGCTTGCTTGACGTTGGCGGCCAATTGTTCTCCGGGTAGGTTTTGGAAGGCGTCGTCGTCGTAGGGTTGTTCTTGGTAGGCGCTGTTTCCGTCGTTGTACGATGCGTAGTTATCCTGTTCGTCGTTGTGGCCAAAGTCCATTTCCGTGTCGGCTCCCAGATCGGCGCTTCCCAAATTGGTGCGTACGTCCGACACGGGCACGTGGTCGTAAACCTGGGGTCGGTTTTGTGAACCTTGGGGGTGAGTCGGGGACCGTGGCTGGTGTGTGCTGGAGGACGTCGTCGTCGAGGTGAACGGGTCGGGCGCGTTATTGGTGCTCCTGGGAGGTGTCTTGCCGAACAGGGACTGTTTGATGCTGTCGAACGTGGTCCTCCTCCTAGTCGGTGTGGTCTGCTCGGGGCCCTCGTCCTCCTGACGAAAGGAGGAGGAAGACCTCCGGTCGAGCGGGTACGGCGCGGCGGTGGTGCGGGCGGTGGCGATAACGGACTCCTGTGAAGCTCGGCCGGGGCCGTCTTGGTTAGATCTCTTATCGGGGCCTTTTCTTTGACTCAATGTTCTCCTGGCACTGGACAGTGCTTTTGGGGAGCCTGTTGGGCTCAACGTTGCCATTTTCTTTCGATTACACTCTCCTTCACTGTTCTATCCTGGCGGCGAGCCGTGGGAATACGATCAGAGATGGAGGTAAGGAAGAAGCCGGACTTCGCCCGTGTTCAGTTATCCAGTTCCTCGAGTATATACCGCCGCTCTGAATCGTCTCCGACCCGACGGAGAAGGACCAACTTATTCTACGGCAATTTTAAATTTCCTCCGACGACCGTCTTGAGAATATCAATCCTCGCGCGACCATCCACTGGTTTAGTCTCTCTTGACAGACGCTCTATCAGTACGTCGCTCGTACCTCGCGTGATAGAGTCTGTTAGTTACCGCGCTTGTTACCCGGTATCCTGCCTTGTTATGTAAGCTTTCCATTTTGGGTACTTACCTCCGACGCAACTTGACGCGTCGTGGGATGCCTCCGGTGGCTGGACCCGATCTGAGAGCCCAGTTGTCTTCCCCTTGGAAAAGGGTGAGTCCTCAATTTTTCTCAGGCTTTTTGTGACCGTCCTGTTTGCGAGATGAATATTTTTGGTGTGTTTTGTGTGTTTCTCGTCAATTCGACCGAGGGCAGGGTCCTAAGTCCACAGAAAATTGCACACGGGTTTTTTGGAGTACCAGGTTGTGCCTGGAAGGCCATTTTCTGCTGAAGGCGACGGGGAACACGAGAAACGCGTCAAGTCGCGTCGGAGATGAGTCCTAAAATGGACTGCTTACATAACAACGCAGGATACCGGGTAAGTGGGCGTGGTAACTAATAGACTACCACTGGTTCATTGTCTGAGCTCGGCTTCACTAAACATACTTCCGTTTTCACTGAACATACTTCCGCTTCGCCGACTCATTCATTTCTGATTCTACAGACGCGCCGGTCGACGACGAACCTCGTTCTCAAAGACCAACTCGTCACGCAAGAGCATCCTCAAGTCCGAAACTCGGCAGGTATCAGGGTTTACACTCAGTGGTGACGGGACTACGCACAAGAAGATGAATCCCGAGTCTCGACGCGACACCGTAATTGGTGGATCGGAGGCCGCCGCGCGGGGAGAGGATGAGTAGTTTGGATGGTCTGGTGAGCTCCTCTTTTATAGTGACTGTACTGCGGCCAACCATAGGTCCGGCATCCTTCCCGCCCGCCACGGGAGCTTGCTGGCCTGCAGGGTAGGAGCTCGTTACCTGCTGGGAACGTGGATTCCTCCCGTCGGATTCCTAAAACAAAACTCACCCTGCTCACAAGTTCTAACCAATGATGGCGGAGTCCGCCCTTCGCACTGCGCCGCCAGCTCGGCGTGTCGTTTGGATGAAGCCAACAAGGAATCAAGGATATTCCAACTAGTTCAAGACTGGAAGCCTTTGAAGGTCCAAGGACATCTGGTGTGTGCTCATTCTCTGACATGAACTGACCCACATCCGTACGACACAGGCGATACAGAACTCTCGTGGCAACAAGGATGATGTGTGAGATGTAGCTGAACTTGGTTCATCCGCCATAGGTATAAAAGCTAGGCTAAAACTCACCAAACCATCCAGACACATCATCTTCTCGACGATGGCCACTCAACAGGAGCCCTCCCTTGCAGAGCCCCAGCTCTCTCCTTCGGACCTCCCCAAGACCATGAGCGACTACCCCCCGCATAGAGAAGGCCTGCGAGTTCTCATTGGTTCGCTGTTTTTTCCAACTCACGATGGACTGAAGTAAGGCTGACCTTTGTTGGCAGTACCACGATCGCCCCCGCACCTACGCGTCCTGGATGACACGGACTATGTCGCCGTTCCCGGCAGGATCCGCCTCACCAGTGGCGCAAACCAGTGGTTGATCAACTGGGGTGGTAAACACCAACTCGCGTGGGACGGCAGCTCCGGCGCAAGCAAATATGATTCAATCTGGGAGGCGATTCCAGATGGTTATGCGAACGGTCACAGCTTCTACAGATTGAAGGCCCGGGACGGAACCGTGAGTCCCTCTGGCTGCTACATGAAAATCAGGCCTGATACACTCCTCAGTTCCTCTGGTACTGGGAACCCAGTCCTAACGGCTATGACTCTTATCTGGGACTGAGCACCAGATCGGACCATGTGCGTTCCTTCGCTGGTCGCCGATGTCGGGTGTGAGGTATATTAAACAATCCACAGGAAAATGCGACCTCCTGGGAAGTCATCCCTGTGAACAAGGAGCTCAATATTTTCTACCTCCGAGCCTGGACTGCGCACCATCCTTACATCTCCACCTACCGCTCGGAGAATCATGAATATCGTATCGTTGGTACACCCCAGCCTGGCCCCATGAACGAAATAACCATCTCCGAACCAATCCGACACAAGGAAATCTTTGACATCAAGTACGAACTCGACGGCGGCGAAATATCTGACACCAATCCTTATGTTGCGATCGATGTATGGGTGGACAACAAGAGCGACATCACTCAAACGAAAACTATAAAACATGTCGTGAAATCGTCAAATGTATGTTGGAGGTTCTTTGCGCGGCGCGGATTTTAATCGTTTGACAGACCTCCAGTTGGAGTAACAAAGTGGGAGCCACAATCGGGGTCAAGGTCAAATTCAACGCGGGGATTCCCTTCATTGGCGGAGCAGAAACCGAGGTTTCCGTCGGTGCGTCGTACGAGCGCGTCTGGGGCGAATCAAACACGGAGGAAACTACCATCGAGATCGACGAGGTTGTGACTGTTCCTCCCAAATCACGCATGCACGCAAACGTCGTCGGCACGCAGTCCATTTTGACGGTCCCGTTCACGTACAAGGAGCGTCTTTTCTACGATAGTTCGTGCCATACCCGCTCAGCTTGGCTCTTGTATCGATGCTCACGGTTCTCATAGCGCAATCTGAGCCAACGGTGCACGAACGCAAGGGCGAGTTCACGGGTGTGCAGCACTACAATTTCCATTACACCGTTGAAAAGGTCGAGCCCCTCCCGGGCCGTCGCTCCCATAAAGAAATTGACGGCTAGGTGTCCACCCAGAGGCGACTGCAGTATGTAATTGTTATTACTGTCCATAGAGTTATGTGTCAATGCATCTAGAGGTTTTCAGTTTTCGTCTTGACTCCGAATCTTTTGTCGTTCGTCGCGACTCAGAGCTCCCTAGGCGTGGGTGTAAGGACACTTTGGCACGGCTCCTTCCTCAAGCCCTTGGATACGTCTGAACTGTCGCCCGAGAGCATTCTCAAGTTCGACACTCCGCATTGTCAACATTTTAAAAAGCTGAATCCTTTCGACAAAATCCATATCACCCCGGTCCCTGGTCCACCCCATGACAAGCTTCCACAACGCCTCCCGTGCCTCATATTCGCCATTCAATTCACCAATTTTTACCCGTCTCATCCGCGAGCTCAATCGCGCTCGCTGGAGCAATGACGATCGTCCCCCCTAGTCCCTGCTCCGTCTCTTGTGTTTACCATGTTATACCGACCACTCCCCGCGAAGTCACGCGAAGAGCACGACTTGCTCGCGAAACGCGCGACCTTCAAGAGGCGAGACTCGCACGAATACCTCCACCGGAGCCGACTACGATGATAGCGAGCTGCCCGTCGCGGGATCGAGAATTGTGTTTGGCCAGTCAGGTGGGCGCACGGACGGCACAGGTTCGGGCGGCCACATTGTGTCAGAGCTCGTGGAGAGCGCCAGACGGAGGAGCATGAGCGACGGGTCTTGCAGTGTATGTACATCGACTCCAAAATGGAAGCTTTCTTCGTGATCCTGGAGGGCACCAGCATTGCGAAAATACAACTAAATGCACCACACTCTGAAAAGCCATAGAAACATGCATTTGGACGAGGTACATGCGCATACGGTAATGATAGCAGCTGCAGCGTCGCGTCTCGCGCGTACGGACTACTTGAGCTTCTTCTTCCTACAGCGGTCGTCAGCAAACAAATCCCTTCAATTCAAATCAAGAGACGGGACGCACGGCCGGAGCTGGCTGGAGTGACCACAGCTGCGCTTGCGGCAGTTGGTCGCGCGAGGGGGGAGGCGGGCGTAGCACTTGCGGCAGATCTGCTTGTCGCAGTTGTACTTGCTGGCAAGCACCTTGAGCGAGGGCTCGATGATGCCGCCGCGGAGACGGAGCACGAGGTGGAGCGTCGACTCTTTTTGGATGTTGTAGTCGCTCAGCGTGCGGCCGTCCTCGAGCTGCTTGCCGGCGAAAATGAGACGCTGCTGGTCCGGGGGAATACTGGCCGTAAAAAATAGAAAGTTAGCGGTGCGGCGAGGGACGAGGCTAGACGACGCACCCCTCCTTGTCTTGGATCTTGGCCTTGACATTGTCGATCGTGTCGCTCGACTCGACCTCGAGGGTGATCGTCTTGCCCGTTAGGGTCCTGAAAAATAACTTGGTCAATAGTTTTCGGAGGAAAAAGGGTGGTTGCTCACTTAACGAAGATCTGCATCTAAAATGGGCAGGAGAGGGTCAGTAAGGGTCTGGGAAGGTGACGGAAAGAGTATGAGAAGGACGAGAGGGCGTGCATCAGCCGTCCACTTTTCGCACTCTACGGAGCGACACGGTATGCCCTCGTCATAAAAACGACGGGGGGGAACGCCGGGGCTGACCCAGAGTGCCAAACGGAGGCCGCCGTGGACGTCCGCTTGGAACCAGAAATGAACGGAAGCAGAGGGGGGACGCCACGACGAGAACGCCCTCTTCGTCGAAACGTGTGGACGGCAGTGGACAGCGAAGAGGGGACAGCGACAACTCACCCTTGCAGTTGGTGGTCGAGAACGATTCTTGAAGAAAGCTGTGCTCTCACACGTGACTGTATAGCTGTTTTGTTGGCCGACATCGACTCGAAATAACAAAGCTACAAGGAAATATGGACGGCTCTACCCAACCCACTTCTCCGACCGTGAAATGTAAACTGTCATACCGCCCTCCTCGAGCGCCTTTACACGCTCCAAGAGCGCAGCAGAACCTATCAGGTCTTTCGTGTGGTAGTACTCGAAACGGTCCAGCTGGGCAGTCCGACCCGAGTTGCGCCTCATCTCAAGCGTATCGACAAGCAACTCCGCAAGTGCCGCTCCGTGCTTCAAGCGCTTTTCGTAGCCGCACGGGTCCTCGACAAACGTTTTGAGGTTGGGTAGGAAAGTGGGGTCGTCGTGGAGGAGACAGAGGATGCGGGGGAAGCCCCTGCCCAATCGCCGAACCTCCAAATTGATCACTGAGGGAACACCGCCCAGATATTCTTGGTAGGAAGACGTCCAGCCGGCGCAGGTTAGGCGTTTCAGAACACATCCCGACCTATCGAGGAACCCCTTCCAAATTTCAACGTCCACCTCTTCAATGTCGATATAAGTGAGTGCGGGCGTCGTGAGCTGTCGCATGATAGCCCCCGCGGACTCCACCCCGCGCAGCGTCAACGATTCGAGATGCAGAAGGGGCGGCACCTCGTGGGTCCCGTGGGCGCCAATACACTCGAACCAAGCGACGACGAGGTTGGGTGAAAGCGCCAGCACCTGGAGACATTGGGTGACGGACATGGTTTGCGCTCTGAAGTTGGTGAGTTGCGCCCATGGAAGTGCTATCGAGTCCGGAGGGAAGTTGCCCAGGAACCTGACCTCGCGGAGGGCCGGGGTTTCGCTGAAGGCGGTAAGCTTCCTCCCGTAAGCGCCGAACCCTCTGCAGGTTAAGAATACGGTTTTGAGAGCAGGAAGCGCCCCCACGGCCTCGTGGATGCGAAGGTACTCGAGGGGCAGAGTGTCCAGAATAAGGTTCTGCAACTGTCCCGAATGACGCTTCAATAACTGAAGGAGGCCAGCGGAGGAGGTGTCGGGATGGGTCTTGTATTGCAGATTGATGGTTAAAGGAAGAGAGCCGGTCCTGCGCAGCCAACGGTCGAGGTCGGGGATTATGCTTTCGATGATATAGGGACAAGAGACCTGGATTGAGGTCCAAAGCTCCGGGGAAGACAAGGCTACGTCCTTCCATTGGCGGCAGATCCTCAGCAGGAGCAACGGAGCTGCGTTCTCGAAGAGCCCTGGCAAATTCTGACCAGACCAATCGCCGATTTCGCACAATACACAATGCATGAAGATTGCAGAGGTGATCTCGGAAGGAAAGTCGAGAATTTGAGTGCGTGAAGCCATATTGAGCCACTGCCTGGGTACAGTTCAGGATTGCCGATTTTGTCACAGAAATGGAGGATAATTACGAGGAAGCTGGCGCGTACTGCGGTAATAGAGCACGAAGGTGACGAGGGGTTCGGTGTATGAACGCGTCGATGTCGCGTCCAAGTCGCGTTGTGGGCGCGTCGTGGTTTGATCCAAGACAAAGGCAGTGGCGGTGCACGTTCCCATTCGGAAGTTGCCTGCTTCATGTTCAACTGTCTCGTCGTACATGCATACACTGGGTCAGAATCTGGCAGAATCTATGCATCGCCGTAGATGTCGGCCCCCGAAGGGCGTCCATGTATGTATAAGGTTACTCGGACACTAGCCAAGAATCCGTTAACCGCCCAGATCTCCTTTAAATCCGAGTCAGTAACCGATCTTTCTCACACCTTCACTCTCCCAACTGGTCTATGTCGCTGTACACCAAGTCGTCTGTGGCGTGTGCCCTCGGTCTCGTCTATCTCTGCGCTGTCAGGTCTCTGCGATGGCGCCGCTACAACGCCATCCACCGGAAATACGCCGCGAAATTTGCTGCCAAGACTCCGCTCACTCCCGGGGAGGCGCAGGAGGTAGTCCAGCTTGCATTCTTCTGGGACATGCCCAAACTATCCACGTACTCTCTGGCGTTTGCGCTCTTCAAAACATATGCGATTGTACGCAGTTAAACCATGAATCTATTTCAGTGCTGACCGTCGATCTAGCCCACCATATCCCAGCTTCTCTTGGACACGAAGCAGCTTGGATCTTCGGGACTGGTAGCGAAACGGTACGCCGATGTGAGTTGTGAAACCTGTCTCGTAGTAAACCTTCGACTGATGGAGGAAAAGACGGAAATTCTCATCGGTACGTGCGCAGTGAGCTCTCATTCGGCCGCGCTTAATTTGTTTCACTCCAGGGAGTTGGGTCGCCTGTCCACTTTCTGGCCGGTCGTTCGGCGCCAAGCCCGGAACACCTCTGAACGATCCTAGAGCCGCAATCGCCCTCGCGCGCGTCAACTGGCTACATTCAAAGTACAAGATCGTCAGTCCGGAATTGCCCTTTTCGAAAGATCATCTTACTGAGAGAAAAATCACAAGTCAAATGAAGACTACCTCTACACGCTTGGTTTATTCACATTCGAACCTGAAGTATGTTCAACCCTCTATCTTTCCGCGATGGAATGTTGAAATCATGTTTGATTAGACTTGGGCTGCGCGGTATGGCTGGCGCCCGCTTTCCCCGCTTGAGCGCCATGTGAGTGAATGGGTCGAGCTACCTCCCGTGTCTAATCTCCGTTCGTAGGCCTCTTTCGTGTACTGGAGCGAAATCGGAAGGAAAATGAATATACAAGACATCCCGAGCACGCCCGAGGAATTCAAAGCCTGGATCCTCGTAATCCCCTCCCCTTTTCAGGAATTCGGCCTAAATGCTAACTTCTGCACTTCAAGGCTTACGAGCAGGAACATGTCGTACCGGCGCAAAGCAACCACGAGGTTGCCAAACACACTACCAACGAGCTGCTCTTCATGGTACCACAAGCCTTCGGCCTGCGCTCATTCTTCGAGGGCCTCACACGATCCGTGCTCGACGACCGGACCCGCATCGCAATGATGCAACCACTCGCGCCAACGTACGCCGCTCCGCTCGTCCGCGGCGCCCTTGGCCTCGTCGCATTCATCGAGCGCCATCTCCTCCTCCCGCGGTCGCATCCGGGCTCCTGTGTTCAATTTGATCTCCCCGAACTCGAGCCGGACAACTCGGCGCCCCGCCTGTTCCCCACCAGGTATAGTGCATTGTCCAATGCATTTAAACACTGCGTTATAATTATCCGCCATTTACTTAACGGAGTTTTTCTGGGTCTAGGTTCACATCAAAGCCGTGGTACAAGCCCCGCGGCAGCTACCTCCTCGACCGCTTACTGGTCTTCGTCGGCATGCATGACGACGTTCCGCGCCCCGAATACAGGTGCGAAGGATACAAGATACACGAGCTGGTGCGGGTTCCTGTTCCTTTATTTATCCCTTTTGTGGTCACATTATTCACTGTGTCATTGGATTAGGGACCGTTGCGATTTGAACAAGGTCGGTGGTTGCATTTAGAAATATGAATCCGAACTCAAATTTGGCGCAGAGGGCCGCGAACAGGTCATGGAGATGGCGGCACAGCTGCAGGGGTGTCCGGTGGCGGATGCATGGCGGGCTTGAGGGTGAAGTAGTCGTGTATCGTGTATCAAGTTCATCTTATTCGCCTAAACCGGAGGAATTTATATATATCTAAAGTTCAACCGTGGTACCCGTGGGCGCGACATCTGATCCTGCGGCGATTAGCGCGGCCGGGCAAGAACACTGCCAGCCTTGCGCTTACCTCTCACCTCTCGCCCACATCGCATGGATTACTACCCAGACGACTCGGATTCGGATGCAGCATCCCTCCTGCCGGAATCTTCGCCGACGACACGCAAAACCAGCTCCGTGTTCGCGCTCGACCAATTCGCCATCTTATGTGTCCTGCGGATGCTGGATCCCATTACCTTCAACCAGATAGTCCCGTATATCAACCAGCTCGTCATGGAGCTCGGGATTGTGGACGACCCCGCGCAGGTTGGGTTTTATTCGTAAGTTATTCAACTTCAAGTTGACGCGCCGTATGTATCCTGAGGACCTGATCTCAACTTGACATTGCAGTGGCATGATCGAGAGCATTTTTGCGGTGACGGGTCTCGTCGCGGTTCTCTTCTGGGGGATCCTCGCTGGTGAGCGCATTATTATTTAAATTGTGTGTGATCGTGTGAAAATTGTCGCTGAGCGCGCGGGGCACATAGACGATATCGGGAGACGACCCGTTATTCTCGTTGGCTGCGCTGGCATGGCCATCGGGACCTTGCTATTTGGCTTTGCGACCACATACCCCACTATACTCATTTGTCGCGCTATCGGTGGGTTCCCAGTGCAGTTTCATGATGTCAACATCCAGTTAATTTCCTTTAGTCGGATTCTTTGCTGGGAACGGCGGCGTTCTGCCCACAGCGGTTGGAGATATCACAGACGCTTCAAATAAAGACACTTATTTCCCTATCTTTGCCGTGGCCTGGCCTCTGGGGCTGATCGCTGGGTTCGTAACTTTGGTTCGAAAAATAGGTTTGAACTGGAACCTGAACTTGAACATCACAGGCCTATCATCGGAGGACAACTATCTAACTTTGCTAGTCGGTTTCCCAGCCTGAAAGACTCGGTCTTCTTCCAACAGTTCCCCTACGCACTTCCCAGCCTCGTGGTCGCAGGACTCATTGCCGTCGTTTGGTGTTTTGCTTTCTTCCTTCTATCAGAGGTGGTTTCGTCAGATTCCCAACCCGTACAATTTTTTCTAACTCTGCGTTCAATCGAGACTGGTCAATTTGCTACGTACAGTCACCCTGGGTCAGAGAAACGGACGATCTCGCTTGCCCTCGTCGCTCGACGATTTCTCGACAAGCCCGGAGCGATAGTAGCGTTGCTGTCGGGACAGAATCCAATGCTTCAAGCGCTCTGCTATTCTGGGATAATAACGGGGTTCCTCTCCGTCGCGTTCGATGTCGTCTTCACGCTCTTCGCGTACACGCCGATGGAGTCCGGCGGGCTGTCTTTCCCAGTATGTAACCTGGGCATCAATTTTTCCGGATACGCTGCTTAAACGTCTGTGTGTGATATCCACAGCCCGAGAAAATCGCCTCCTGCTTCGCTGTCGCAGGCGTGGTCTCGACCCTCCAAGCCTTTATCATGCCCCGCTTGTTGCGGCGCTATGGCCCCGAACGAATATACTGGATGTGCACATGCAGCTGGCCCTTCGCCTTCGTCGCCATCCCCTTCTTGAATCTCATCGCGTGGTTGGCAGTAATCGGGCCTTCGCCTATGTGGATGGAAATATTCCTGTGGGTGTGCATCGCTGTAATTTTGACCGTCGTGAGGATTGGAGGTGCCGCGTTTTTGTGAGTTCGTGTCTCCCGAGAGGCATTGGATGACGACGACTTGGACACCGTGCGTCAGGTATAATACAAGGATCCTGTCCGATTATTTACCCTCGGAGACATTGGCAACTGGGATCGGACTTCTCCAGGAAGGTTTCCCCGGCTGTTGTATTCTGCGCCACATTGATTCGTTCGGTCTAGGTCTGCGTTCAATTCTCCAGAATCTTCGGACCAATGGTGGCCAGGTAAGTCTCAGGATCTCTGACCTTGTCTCAACTTTATAACGGCTATAACAAGTGCCTTGTTCGTTGCCTCAAAGGAATACAACCTGGTCGGTGGGCATTTGTGGGCCGTCGTGTTGGCTCTGGGCGGAGTCGGCGCGGCGTTCACTGGACGTCAGGTTGATCTTTGCGCCTCACGGCAGGATAGATTGCATGGCCGCGGTCGCGACTTCCTGATGACGCGTCGCGACAGCTGAAGAACGTGAAGAGTATCAATATCTTGGTTGCGATAGAGCTAGATGAGTGCGGATGGAGGGAATTCTCACTAGATGTACATTTTATACTGGGACTGGGGGGCCATTCATGTATCGATATTCATTTTTCTTGGTGTTTCATGCTCACTAATTCGAACAACCTCAGCGCCGTATTAGCAGGCAAAGTACTTGAGGCCAACACACCGTTTGAACGATGCCTTCGCCTTCAACCACGAATTATTTACGTGGACGGCGCATGTGGGCAGCTCATACAATATTTGGCGTGCCATAGTGTATTAGAAAGAGCCGCTTCCGGGCAGAAACCTTGCTGAGCAGTGGCGATGCTTATGCCAGATGCATCCCACGAGGTCGAATAGGCTGGGCCACATCCGGCCGCTCAATTGAGTCTTCTGAGGCCAATTTCTGCCGCATGCAGGATATCATGGCCACTGGCAATCCGGCCCTCGATGTCCGATCTTTTGGATTGACTTTTACCTTCGCCCGGAAGCTGTTTCAGGTCGGCGCTGATCGTGGAGGGAGGAGGCTTTTTGTAATGACCATTGGGAGGGTATATACAGCAAAGTCCAGCAGCGAGAGGGGCCTAGACTGGGTTCGAGGTTTTGGTTGACTTCAAGTTGACTCGGTCATTGCCGGTGTTTGGCTGGGTCCTCTCGCGTGACCACTTGTTGACAACAACTCCAACGCGCTCTTTACCCGCTATGCCTTCCCCCGCTCCCTTCTCAAGTCCACAGAATAATCTGGCCTTTCCGGCACTCTACCTGTACCCGCTAAATGACTCGTTCGTCCCCAAACACATCTCCCTCAACCCCCCTGGCCAGCGTGTAAAAATCGGCCGCCAAACCAACGCCAAGACGAGCCCTGGGGAGCGCAATGGCTACTTTGACTCCAAGGTGCTGAGCCGGCAGCACGCAGAGGTCTGGGAGGAAAACAACAAGGTCCGTGTGATGCCCCGTGTATGATTTGCCTAGCGCTTAGCTCGGAATTCCGTAGATATTCATCAAAGACGTCAAGAGCTCGAATGGAACCTTTATCAACGGCGACCGACTCAGTGCAGAAGGCGCAGAGTCGGAGCCCTTTGAGCTCAAGACCGACGACATAGTTGTAAGTGTGGTGGAACCCGCGTTTACCCGCCGTTCTCACACAGTCCACAGGAATTCGGTATCGACATTGTCGGCGAGGACAACAAGACCATCATCCACCACAAGGTCGCCGCACGCGTCTCATGCATCTTCACAGAGCAGCAGGCCCGTACGGACCAGCAGCAGAATCAGGGGCAGTACTCCCAGTCCCCCATGCTTTCCCAGTCGGGCCCACCAGGCTCTGCTTTCAACTTTTCCCCGGGCGGGCCCCAGACCGGCCCACGTCGTCCTCAGATACCACCCCACCAGGGTCTCAACGGCATGGGTATGGGTGGCATGGGTGGCGGCATGCGCCCGCCCGGCAAGAGCGGCCTCACCTTCGATCACATCCTCAGCCGGCTGCAGGGCGAGCTGACCAAGAGCCGCGAGACGGGGCAGGATCTTCAAACCCTCACTGGGGCCATGAACGAGATCCAAGATACACTCAGCGGCTCATTGGTCTGTCGTCATTTACGCAATTCAATATGTATCTAATATCCTTACAGCCCCAAGACCTCCCGCCTTACCCGCATGTGCTACCGCCCGTGCGTCCACCACAGCCTGAGCAGTCTGCTCCGTCGGGCGCCTCCGCACCTCCACCGCCGGAAAGTACAGCCGCGCTGTCCGATTTGCAATCACAACTCCTCACGACCCAATCTTCCCTCGCAACGCATGTGGACAAAATCCGCGCGCTTGAAGGTGTATTCGCGGAGCAAGAGGCAATAAAGCAAGAAGTACGGACGCTTCGGGACCTTGTCGGGGTTTTACGCCAAGGTTCAACGTCTGGCCACCAGCGGGAGCCGAAGGGTGGTTTCGACGATATCCAGGATGAGGACGGGGAGCCAGACGACGACGATGATGCACGAAGTGTGTCGACTGTTGTTCCCCACTCATTGGAACGGGTAGACGAGGAGGACGAGGAGGAAGAGTTGGCCAACGAAGACGACGATAAAAAGACCGAAAACGCCTTCCGGTCCGCTTCGCCCGACCACGAAGACATCTTCCAAGAACACGACGAAGATCGTGCGCAACGACGGGCAGAGCTCGGCCGGCCACGAACACCCGAACCGACCAACATGGGCATGACTCGCAACCTGGGACGCTCATCGACCCTCCGCAGTCCCCTTGGCTCCTCCTCCTCCTCCGATTCGCCCTCCTCGCCACCCAATCCCACCTCCATCAACGAGCTGACCAGTCGTCTCACACTCCTTTCCACACAACTCGAGTCAGCCCTGGCGATGTCGGAGACGCTGCAGGCGCAGCATGCTGCTGCCCAGAGCACGATTGGTGCTTTGGAGGACAAAGTCAAGCGCTTGGAGGGGCTTGTCAGCGCCGTCGTTGGTTCCCCGCCGGAGAGCAAAAACGAGACAGTAGTCGGACCGGAGTCGGAGTCTGTCAGCGCGGCGCTGCTGACCCTGAAAAACTCACTTCAAGGCCAATGGTCGACTGTGCAGGAGGAGTGGGCCCAGGAGCGCGAACGGCTCAAGCGTACAAGGGACGATTGGGAGAACCAAATGCGCGGCGTGGTGGATGAGAGGATCAAGGCGAAGCTGAGCGCGCACGAGGGGTTTACGCCGTCGTCGGGTGTGTCGTACGGTAACGGCGGGCTGGCGACACCACCTAGTCCCCGGAGCTTGTCGGCGGATTCGGCGCCTGGGAGGCGGAGGCGGAGACGGAGCGGGAGCCGGGGGCGATCAGGTTCTCCGCGCGGGGCGGCCGTACCGGGGAGTCCCGTCTCGGACGACGCCATCACGGAGCTCGCTCCCAACGGCAAGGGACGAGGCGGGGTGCTGGCGACGCCCGAGTCGTCCGTCCACGCGTCGTCCATCTCCTCCTTCGACGGACGGGCGCTGGGGCCGGGCTTCGCCTCATCAGCGGGAAGCCCCACGGCTGAGGTACGCCCTGCTTTCTCGCCCCTGCTGGTGTGCGTGTTCTTTACGATGTTGATTGTGGATTGTTGTAGAAGTCTGAGCCTGGACTCAATGGGAATCGTGCCTCGCTAACTGGGAAGAATGCAAACGCGAATGCGAATGAAAATACGACGATGCACATACAGACGGCGATAGGCGTACTGGTGCTCAGCGTCGCGGCCGCGGCAGTGATATGGCGGGTTAAGCCCGAGTGAGGATCCTCATGAGGCGGATGAGCTTCTTTATGACATGCATGATATTAACGACTTCGGTCCTCTACTTTCTTTTTTATTGTTTTTTTTTTCCTTCGCCACATCTTGTACGACTAGCACTGTTACTCCTTACATATCCACTATTTGGCTCGTTGCCCGTTTGGCTGTTATACGCAAGCGTCGATCGCGGTCACACGGCCACTTGATGTTCCTTGCGCCTCGATGTCGAAAATCTTTTTCGATAGTTTTCCGCGCCTATTCCGACTCCGTCCACCAAAGACCGCCTGTGAAGTGGCACTATCGGCGTAGGAAACCACCCAACCGCCAGCAATTGCGGGTTTCACGCGACCTAGCACGTCTGCTGCCCCAAGGCGATTTTCCAACTCGATCTAATGGCTATGTCAGCGTCGAGGCCCTGGTGTGTGCTGGCGTCTTCTTCTTGCTCGAGCCTGGCCCGAACCCCGTGTGTGTAGTTGAAGCACGCCGCGTTCCGCACTGTGGACTTTGCAACGTTGGAAAAGGTCATACGGTACGACCGCAAGCCGCAGTATCATCTTGTTTATGAGCCATGGGATGGGGTGGGGAGTTCTTGGTGGATTCGTGGCAACTACGCGTCGGGGCGCCGCGCACCTGAATACTCCGCTGTGGTGAGTGCTTTTGTGTCCCTCCCCGAGCACAGTTGACGAAAATTATAGGACACTTCACTCGACTTGCGGCGCCTCACTTCGGCGACGCAAGTTCCCACTCTTGTCCATGGAACGACATTAAAAGCATGGGAGGCCATCTGTACGCACCCTTTCTCGGCTGTTCTTACTTCTGCTCAACCTTCGTAGGCCAGCAGCCCGGACTGCATCGCATGTCGCAAAACTATATCCATCTGGCCGATGAGGTCGTCGGAGACACCGTAAAGGGAATGCAAACTGCCGCAGAGGTCCTCATTACCATCGATGTTGCACGGGTGCTCGCGGCGGACGTCAAGATCTACGTCTCGCGCGACGGAGTTTACCTCTCGCCAGGCAACGCAGACGGCTTTCTCGAGCGTCGGTTCTTCCGGCGCGTTGAGCGCGTGAGGGTCAGTACGACGCCCGTGTGGGATCGGGAAGAGCTGGACAAGCTGCGGCGTATCGTGTCGGCGGAGGAGGTTTCCAGCCTGGTGCATGGGACGTCCCTGCGCGCCTGGGACGTCATTGCTACGCAGCCGGGGATACATCGCATGTCGCGAAACTACATACATCTGGGGCAGGGCGTCAAAGGCGACATCGTGAAAGGTATCTATTTCCTTCGTACTCCATCAATGTTGCCTTAAACCTATTCCTGCCAGGCATGCAGCGCTCTTCCGAGGTCCTCATCTCCATCGACGTAGGCAGCGCCCTCGCAGAGGGTATCGAATTCTACGTCTCGCGTAGCGGCGCGGTCCTCACGCCCGGCAACGCCGACGGCTACCTCGAGCGCCGCTTCTTCTCGGCCGTCCAAGCCACTGTACGCCGGCGTCCCTCGCGGCTAGCGCAGTTGCGGGCCTGGGAAAGGAGCAAAAGAACCGAGGTAACCGGAATACCAGTTCGGTTCCCCATTCCACTTATTGGGCCACCGGTGAAGGGACTGAGGACGATGGCGGTGTTCTTCCAGCATTTACAAAACCCACCGTCGCGCAGCCGCCTGAGGTTGTAGAAAATATGTAACGTTTCAACTTGTACCTCTCTGTATCTTTTCCTATCTGGAGATTTTTCAAAAAACGTATACCGAGCATCCTTGTTCCTCTTTTCCGCTCTGGAAGTCCATGACCTTTGGCGCACCTGTCGAGCCCTGGAACTGACCACCTTCCGACCTTCAGGCAGTTCGGTTTCCGGCTAGTTGAATCTCCGAACTCGGGGGGTCGATGAACCACAATTCTTCCAGGAGGGACTTCACAACCAGCGAGCATAACCATAAAGGTCTACTTTCCACGCAGAGGCCAAAAAAACTTGATTGCAATAGTCTTCTTGAATCAGGTGTGTATAGCTGTATGCTAGTACAAAGGGCTCGTATCTGTCAATGGAGCCGATTGTACCAGGAGGAAAATAAATGACTGAAGACTCGATGCACAAACCCGACGCGAATTTCGTTCCGAAGCGTGCTGCAAACCTCTGTGTGAGATTTGCGCCGTACCTGTCCAGGCAGTTGCTAAAAACCGGAGCAAGGTCGTCTGATTCAAGGGATTTCCTTTCGCGGCGATTCAACGCCCGTTTCCACATCCGGCAGGATGACGTCACCTCCAAAGCCAGCTTTGAGGTTGACTCAAATCGGGGTTTACCGGGAAAGTTTAACTCATAGTACAGAAGTAGGAGAAACGAACAAGAGAGATGAGATGCAGATTAAGCGGCGTAGCAGTATGAAAGCAAGAAAAGAGCGCGTGAGTATGTAAAGTGAGCAGTCCAAGATATGTATGTACATGTGGT
This sequence comes from Mycena filopes, assembly GCA_029281495.1. Lineage (NCBI taxonomy): Eukaryota > Fungi > Basidiomycota > Agaricomycetes > Agaricales > Mycenaceae > Mycena > Mycena filopes. Next base: position 345,671 of record JARIHR010000068.1, on the reverse strand, counting down.
CCAAATGATCGTCCAAGCGCAGTATATACCCAAGAAATAAAGAATCGAAAGCGTCCATCCGTCGCCATGCACATTTATTTACCTACACCGAAAGCGCCGAACACCAAAACTTTTCACCTCACCTCAGCCCTTGCCAGGAACTCTATAATTCCTCGTCGCCCCATTCCCATTCCACGTCCCCGTCCCGCCGGTGCTCCACCCCGTCCACGTCCCGCCCCCTCCCCCGTGCCCTCCAAAGTCCCGCTTACTCGGCGACTGCGACGACTGCAGCATCGACACCGGCCTTGCCACCTTCTCCGGCCCGGGCGAGCGCGACCCCGACGCCTGCCGCACATGCGGCGGCCTCCCACCGCCGACCTGCATCTGCGCAAACTCGCCCGAAAGCCCATTCACCGATGCATACCCCGGCATGAGCGCCGCCCCACCGACACCTCCAAAAGGGACTCCGTTCACGCCCATTCCGTTCATCCCAAAGCCCGACGACACCGGCCGGCCGCCCCCAGGGGCGCGTTTGGGAGGAGCGGCGAGCGGCACGGGCGGCTGCGTCCCCGCGGGCTCGAGCAGCAGCTGCAGCGCATAAAGCCCCATGAACGCGTCGTTGCCCGCGTTGTGCAGCGTCACACCGGGCACGAGCGCGCCCTGCTGCGGGAACAGGCCCGGGACGCTCGGGGCCTGGAGCAGCTGCTGCTGCTGTTGCGGAGGTGGTGGGATGTGCAGCTGCGTGGGGGGCGTCTTGCCGGGCGAGCCCGAGCCGGACGCGGGGGACACCGCTGGTGCGGGGAGCGAGCGCAGTACGTTCTCGAGGCTGAGCGTCGAGCCGTGGGTGCGCGCCTTGGGGTTGCCCGGGACTGAGGTGTGGGGGTCGACCATCGCTGGGCGGTGGCCTGCGGCGAAGAGCGCGCGCTCAAAGGACGCGGTGTCGAGGATGAGCATGTTGTGCGGGAGTTCTGCCGGTGCGTTGAGTTTTTCGCTTGGCTTTCAGAGGAAGGAAGGGTCTTACTGATCCTCATTTCCTCCATACGCGCGAGGTCGCCGCTGATGCCGTGGGCGACGAGGACGAGCGTGTTGGGGACGGTCTCCGAGTCAGGGGAGGCAAGACTGCTGTAAACAGGAATGCATTTCAAAAGTTGATAGAAAAAGAAGGAGGGAACAAACCTGATCATCGCTTGTATGATCTGCGGTAGCTTCGCTTTCGGGCAGACTTGGCTCTCGCCAAACTGCAACGTTGCATTAGGTACCGCATAAGCAGAATAAATATTAGACTAACAGCGTACTATCGAAATAATCAGAATTATGTATGTGAGACGCGTATGTAGCACCTTACCTCCCACGGATGAGTCGGACAGTGCTTGTTGACAACCTTGTCGACATACTCGGAAACAATATAGTGCCCCTTGCGAAAGTTTGCGTCTGGAACTGGCGGCCAGTGTCCCAGCCTAAGTAATTCTCCCCGTCAATTTTTTCAATAAGAAGAGAGAGAAACAAGAGCCGAAACGCAACGCACGCCTCCAAATGCCCACACCGCACCGCAGCATACCCCCACTCCAAACAGCTCTTCTCGTTGCGCTCACTCCACTCAAAGTCGATAGCAAGGAACGTGCGGTCGCGCGCGGCCCAGAGCTCCCTTATAGCCTTTGGCTCGCCGGCGCGGACGCGGAGCTTGAGTGCAGAGAGGACGGCGGCCGGGAGTGTGGAATGCAGCTTCTTGTACGAGGCGTAGTCGGAAACGGTGCGGAGGTGGCGGGTGGTGGATTCAAATGGGGTCACTTGGAGGATATTGGGGGCTTGGGGGAGGGTTTCGCCGAACCTGGGCGGCGCATGAGGTGAGGTACATAATACTAAGGAACACAGGTCCAAGGCCACGCACCGCGTCTTGATCATCTTGAGAAAGGCGCCGATGGAGGTGAGGCGGGTGACGATGTGTGCGCGGCCTGTCCAGACGTCGGTGACGGTGATGACTGGCCATGAAAACGCCAAAAACTCCTCGAACGTCGAGAAGAGCGGGCCCCACGAACGGTCATACCTGCATTAGCAAAACAATCATCAGCCCACTGCCCGACGTTGACCGACCGCGAGAAGAGAGAGAGATGTAATGGGCTAGACTGCCTTGTTCACGCAAGATAAGGGCCCGACTTACCAGGGGATATTATACAGCTGGAAGTAGCCAATATACGCAGAATAGACCTGGTAGACGTCAGTCTTGCACTCTCCCTCCAAGACGAAAACGACGCACGGAATGCAAGTCGTACTCCCACCCTCTGGGGTCGACGAGGGTAAAGTCGGACATGGGAAGGAAGAAATGAAGGACAAGGGTAGGCGAGCAGTGACGTAATGGATGCAAGGTCCAACGCGAACCACAGCGACGGCCACCGACGAGTGCGAACCACCAAGGTCGACGGCAGAGAGTGCGCAAGACAAGGCAAGCTTTGCCACGTAAGTTCTACCTCAACTGGCACTTGTTCCGCGAGCCGCGAGCGGCACCTATATCCGACGGCCAAGAATCACCGCCGTACCGGGATCCAGCCTCGAGGGATGGGCGAAAACACTGGCCAGCGCTAGCAGGGAAGACGCAAAACATTCTTCCAGGACAGTCCTGGCAGGAGGAACGACTCGGATGCGATGGGCGTGATTGCAAATACGGCTGTCGCGACATAGCCGCATTCACCTCCATCTTTCCCTTCAACGCGCTTTGGGACTCTGTATTCTCCGTTCAACGACCTCTGGGTATGCATTCTGGAGATAAATTCAATTCGCGCTGTCTGTCCTTCGCAGAACTTGCAAGGACTCACCCGCACCAAGTTTGTTCGTCTCAATGGCAGCTCCTCCGCGTTAACGTTTCTGTCGCCTGAGTTTTCTGCTCTCCGCGTTCATGGTGGCACTTAGCAAGAGAGCAGCAGCTATTCACCGCTCCCGCGCATTGCATTTGGGACTGTGTCGTCATTCTTCAATCACAGCCATCTGTGGTTTCTCCGGTTTCCATGCGTTCGTCCTTGGAACTTTCCGTTCCACAGGACTAATTCTCGAAACGCTCATTCCATCCCTCTCACGTTTTATAATTACGCCCGGGTTCAATTTGCTTCAAACACCCCGATGCGTTGAGCGTTGAGCGCCAACGGAAGACTCTGAAACATAATGCGGCATTTCAAGTAAGATGTCCCATTATCGCCGCCCCAAGTTTATTTATTTTGAACGCGGCAGTGCGATGGCGTTGAAAGGCGAACAGGATTCGCACCGACATCGCTTCTCTGTATAAAAAAAGGTAGCCCTTGCGCAAACCGTCCTTTCTCTGAACGAACACAAGGGCCTATGTATTCGCCTCAACTCATCTCAACTCGTCAAACGGAAGATGATCGCAGCCCGCATTTTCTTTGGTACAGCTCATCCGAGTCCGTTCAAATTGGACTCTACGCAGGGAATCTTGCTACTGTTTTTAGACTTCGCAATTGCGGGGTCTCAAGCTCGTCCTGATCTGAGACAAAGTGCAGTCGACGCCAACATCACTTCCGCTTCTTGCATGAAGACAGGACACAAGGGTACCAAAAGGGCGGTTCGCTTCGATGTCTCGCTTCCGGGTCGGGGTTGTAGTTCAACCGTGGGAATAAAATGTTTCTCGTGAGTTGGGGTGCCAGACCGAACTCATACGAGGAACATTTGAATTAAGAGCGTCACCAGGAGCGTCGTTAATTATCCCAGCTCCAAACCCAACCGCCGACAAATAGATTGCCGGCTTGCTGCGTACTCAACTAGCTCTAACTGCGATCTTGTATCAAGAATTTGCCGTTCTCGACTCTTCACTGTAAGGACTCCCGATCCGGGTCCTGCTTCAAAGTCATACTACTGATAGCAGCTTGCTCCTGCCCAGTCGAAATTAATGGGCCCGGGATCGATGGGGCACGAGACAGTCAGTCAGATAACCGTACATACCATTCTGCGCTGTGTCTCGGAATCCGTGGGGTCCATCGTGACGATCGCCGTGCGATGGATTTCTACGTTCATTCAGTATCGTGGGGGGGAGGACAGAGGGACGGGACTGACGAATACCACCCATGAGGATGTTGTTCCCCTCCGCGCGATTTCCGGAGCTTTTCGAGCCCGAAAGGAGCCCGGGGGACTCCCGGCGAACGTTGAAGTTGAGGAGCAGAGTAAGTGCGTAGAGGGGAGCGAATTGGAATATGAAAAACGTGGCGACTAGAAGTAAAACGAATGAGATTTGAAGCCGCTGGGTGAGCAGTACTAGCGCACCGTTGCTTTCTGGATTATTCAGGAATGTGACCAACAAGAGGGCCGAGCACAGAGCCGTAGCCGAACCCGTCTGCAAAGCGCCAATCATGATGCGATTCAGGAATCTATCGTATGTATTTGTGAATATGAGAGTAAGTATTAAAGTAAGAGTCAGCGCCAGAAACACGGCGTACGAGTTGGTGCGAGAGAAATTGGATTTCATCGATCGCAATTTCCAGACTAGCCCGGCCGCCGTGAGGAGATCTGATAAAAGAGTGAGTTCAGAAAGTTCGGAGTTGTAGTTGTGCCTAGTAGACGATCAAATAGGGATCCCCACCGTAACCGTACGCCGCCGTATACGGTACGGCTTTACGGTCAACCCGTACCGTACCGTAAGGCCTGCTCCGCGGATCGCAACTTTACGGTTTCATTACGGGCTGGATTCAACTCGACGAGGAGGGGCAGTGAGGGATGTCTGCGTGTTCCCGTGGGTGGAAGGATGTAAAGTCAGTCATTTTGCACTTCATTTGAACTTATCTGACCTTAGTTGCCTCTTGCTGGACACCGTTTGTTAGCCGTATATACGGTCCGTAACCGTATACGCACCCGTAACCGTACGTACCGTATGGCTCCAAATCGGTCTATTTTACGGCCGTATTTTATACGGCCGTAACCGTATACGGTACGGTGGGGATCCCTACGATCAAAGAGTCAACTCACCCACCACGACCACGCCGATAAAGTTTATCTCCGCCCCAATTAAAGACTGGTCCCGCTGGAAAGTTGAGACTGTGCGTAAGTTCTGCTGTCGCGGGCTGAACATCCAGTGAGTGCGGCGTACGTCAGATAAACTCCCGGTTCCACGGAGCAAGGGTATGAACCCCATCAAGTAGCCCGCAAACTAATCGGTCAGTCAGTTCTGGGATCATAGATAGGCCAAGCTGGATGAAGCGCGACGACGTACTGCTGCTAGTAAAATTGCGTATAGGACGAGTGCGACGAAGATGTTTTTCCACCTTCCGCGAGCGTGAGTCTGTACGTCTGAGAAAGAAGTTTAATTCGAACTCACAGGGAGTACAGCCTAAATATCAGATATGAATCGACGATTACGGCCAGGAGGGTGTTTGTGATGGAATAGAGGGGAAGCTGAGTCGAATTTAGCGGGGTTGGGACTGAGGGACTCGATGGAAGATTAAAGATACGAACGGGCCAATACTGTATGTATGAGCGAACATCATCAGAAAGACAAGATTGGGCCAAGGAAATATAAAGGGCGGACGGACCGTCTTCTGGATTGCCGCCGTGTTGCCCCAGTAGGTCACCGTGGGCTGGACATGACTCGATGAGCGTCGTTGATTCCGTGCATTTGCATTGGATTACTACGACCATAACTTACCAAGTAGGTATTCGCATAATCACCTATCAATGCCGCCACAGTGAAGACCAGAACCAGGATGACGAGGCCTTTGCGCGTCCATGGTTCGTTCGGGAAGTCGGTGAAATACTTGTAGGCCTCTGAGACGACCAGTCCGAAGAGGAGGGACGCGGCCCATGTGCCCAATAGCAGCGCGCTGAGTTGAGTTGAGGTGTGTGTCAATCGAGCATTCAGTGAGTGGGGATGAATGAACGCTGGCTGACAGACGTACCCGAATATATTGTCCAAGCCAGGCATCGTCGGTGGGATAAGTACAGAAGAATGGGATCGGGACGGCGGTCGGGGTGCACGTTCTTATTGTATTCGGCCAGGGGTACACGGTGGGGCAACTTGAACCCCTGTGATTAATTCAATGATATGTAGTAGCCTGGAAACATGGAGTCAATCGACTTGAGGAAGGATTAGGGGACACGTTACCACCGGGCGGAATGAAATGACCCAGAAAAGTCATTGGAAGGTAGTAGTATCGGGATGCCATGTTCGGGACTTCGACCTGTTCGTATGCGCACCTACGGCGAGGTGCTTCAAGTTGAAGACGGGAGCAAAGTTCCAATATCACAAAGAGGCCCACTTGAGCAGCTAGGAGCTCGAATGTCCTTCCCCTATCCAACGCTTTGAAATTGAACAGCTAAGAATATGCACAGCTACTGAACTTCAACCGTGGGAACGTTCAGGAGGAACCCTGATTGAGGCACAGAGGTGCGTTATTCCAGCTCGGGTGACACTGTCATGGAGCACACCAAAAGTGTCGCCTACTCTGCGACGATCCATAATTTTAAAGCTCAAAATTGCAGTTTCAGGTGAGCTTTGCCGGGTGGTGAAAAATAATGACAAGTTCAGGCGGCTCGAGATGGTTAAGTTGTAAGTAGCCATCACTAGGCTCTAGTTAAAGCCATCGAACCAACCTGGAAGTAATATAGAAACACGTTAGCCCGATGCTCTATTTTTTTGCTGTGTTTTGGAAGAGAAGAGCAAAAAGTTCAACCGTGGGAATTCCGGTTTGATGCTAGTTTTTGAACCACGAGCAATCTCGCTCGGAGACGTTACAATTTCACCAATATTTACCGCCCCACTGTCCTTTCAGTTCCTGGAAATAATTCACGCGCTGAGGAGGCATCGGAAGAAAGCGGCAATCCGGTTCATCCGGTTCCGAATCACGTCCCGTCACGCCTTTGTGACACGAACTCTGTTGATCCTCGTCTCATACCATTGAGAGCGGATTTAAACTGTCCCTTCGGGTCCTTGGGCTCGCGTGTTTAGATGGCGGATACACCGATCCACTCTCCTAACCGCCATATCCCAGGTCCTGCACTCGCCTCGCGTCCTGCAGTCCTTGTCCTCAAGTTGCCTGGCACTCACCGCGGAAGTCGGACGCGATAACCACACACCGAGTAGTCAATACTCCTCCTCCTCCTCGAGCGTATAGGGCCACGGGCTCGATGGGTCCAAATCGGGAATTCATTCTTCGAAGCACCGACCCCGCGGAACTATAATGTTTCGCTCTATCCGCCGCTCTCAAACAGCCCCATAGATGGCACTATAAATCCAAAGGCCATCTGCAAGACATACTCAAGGACTCTTCCTTCCTCACGAGTTACGACAATTCACGAAATCAACGACGCCGGCCATGAGGCCTGCTCTCGTTTTGGCCGCTCTATTCCTCTCGGTCGTCGAAGCAGCGCCCCGGGACACTAACGCCCGCCGTTTTGCCCGCGGCCTACCTCCACTACCGCCTGCTCGTCGCGCCACCGGTGCGCTATCCGTGCCCGTTTTATTTATTTTCCCCACTCACCGCATCTTGATTCAGGCGTTAAACGATTCACCCAGCCTTCCACGACCCCGTTCCGATGCGACACGAAAAAGACCTTATGTTGTTCCGGCTTCACGTCCTCCAGCAGCTCTGCTGCTCACGATATTCTTCATGCTCTTGGCATTGCCCCCAGTAGTTGTGGGGAGCAAATTGGGAGCAATTGCGTGGTCTCCTCCGGCGACTCATGGTGCGTTGCGCCCTACCTGCACACCGAGTTTAACTCATCAAAATTCCCGTTAGCGTTTCCGGTACGCCTGCGAAATGCTGTGGGAATGTGGTTGGGTCGAACCATGTTGGTATCGACTGTGTACCCAGTAAGTACCCTGCTATGGGTTCAGTAACACAGATATCTCATATTCACTTCAGTTCCAGTCTCGACCTCCTCAGCCTCGCACGCCAGTTCCTCTTCGGCTTCGCATGCAAGCAGCGCCGCATCCTCGTCGGTGTCGCACTCCTCACCAGCCTCCTCTGCGCATTCAGCCTCGTCGAGCAGCAGCGCATCGGCCCACTCCCGCAGCACCTCCACGCCGGCGTCGTCTTCGCGCGTTAGCAGCTCTACCTCTGCTTCCCATGCCAGCAGTGCCCGCAGCTCTGCTTCGTCAGCCAGCCACTCGTCTGCATCGCGCACCAGCAGCGTCGTGGCGTCCTCTTCAGCACGTTCGGCGTCTTCCGCCTCGTCGGCCTCGCATGCCAGCACGTCGCCGTCCCCGACTCCGTTTAGCTGCGCCTCCAAGAAGCCCCTCTGCTGCTCCACCTTCATGTCCGCCAACAGCGCGCCAGCTCACTCCATCTTGAACGGCCTTGGTATTCATGCCAGCAGCTGTGGGGAGCAGATCGGTACCGGCTGTGTCGCCAGCAGCAGCAGCGACCATTCATGGTACGTTGGTTTTCCCTTCTCTCTTTCCTTCCCGCGTTGACCTCCTCGCCCCAGCTCGTCCGGGAAACCAGCCGAGTGCTGTGGTAACGTGGTTGGTTCAGACCTCGTCGGTATTGACTGCAAACCTGGTAAACTCTCCTTGCCGCCAGCTACATCGCTCGACGTACTTACATCACTCTCAGGTACCACCACTGCGACGTCTTCTCACTCTGCAACTTCGAGCGTCGTTGCGAGCTCTGTGTCCCGCAGCGGCTCCGCGGCCTCGTCGCACTCGAGCAGCGTTCGCAGTGCGTCGGCTTCGCATTCGAGTGGGTCGGCTTCGAGCGTGCGCAGTTCCGCGTCTGTCTCGTCGGTCCACTCCAGCAGCAGCGCATCATCGTCGCTCCGATCGAGCACAGTACACAGCTCGTCGGCTTCGTCAGTCTCGGGGCCCAGCAGCTCTGCCTCGCGCTCTTCTTCGGCGCACTCGAGCAGCGCACGTAGCTCCTCCTCGCGCCCTGCGTCGTCGGCGTCCCGTTCCGCGTCGTCGGCGTCGGGCGCGAGCATCTCCGTTCCGTCGGACTCGCGCTCAAGCAGCTCGGCCTCGCGTTCTGCGTCGTCGGCCTCGCGTGCCTCTTCGGCACGCTCGAGCAGTCCGCCGGCCTCTTCGTCGTCGGCTCATTCGAGCAGCGGACACAGCTCTTCCCGACCATCGTCCTCGGGGTCCCGTTCTAGCAGCTCCGCTTCCTCGGCGTCGCGTTCAAGCATCTCCGCTTCGTCGCGTTCAAGCAGCTCTGCCTCCGTGTCGCGCACATCGCCGTCGGCTTCCCGTTCTGCGTCGTCGGCCTCCCGCGCAAGCAGTTCTGTTCCGTCGGCGTCGCGTTCAAGCATATCCACTTCCTCAGCGTCGCGTTCAAGCAGCTCCGTCAGCAGCTCTGCCTCGCGTTCCGCATCGTCGGGCTCGGCTTCTTCTTCGAGCGGTGTGCCGGTCTCATCGTCGGCTCAGTCGAGCAGTGCCCGCAGCTCCTCCTCGCGCCCTTCGTCGTCGGCTTCTCGCTCTGCCTCGTCGGCGTCGCGCGGAAGCAGCTCCGTCAGCAGCTCTCCATCGCGTTCTGCATCGTCGGCGTCGGCTTCCGCTTGGAGCGGTGTACCGGTCTCATCGTCGGCTCACTCGAGCAGCGCACGCAGCTCCTCTTCGCGCCCTTCGTCGTCGGCTTTCCGCTCTGCTTCGTCGGTCTCGCGCGGAAGCAGTTCATCCGCTTCGTCGGCCTCGCGTTCAAGCAACTCTGTCTCGCGTTCCTCTTCGACACACTCGAGCAGTGCACCGCCCTCATCGTCGGCTCATTCGAGCGGTATACACAGCTCCTCGAGCCCTTCGTCGTACGCTTCTCGTTCCGAGTCTCCGTCGGCCTCAAGCTCAAGCGCCTCTACCTCGCGTTCTGCGTCGTCGGCCTCGCACTCGAGCAGTGTACCGGCCTCCTCATCCGTTCACTCGAGCAGCACACACAGCTCCTCCTCGCGCGCATCGACGTCGGCTTCTCGTTCAGCGTCGTCGGCCGGTTCCTCCGCCTCGCGCGCAAGCAGCTCCGCCTCGTCCCGCTCGTCAGTGTCGGCATCCCGTGCAAGCAGTTCAGCTTCGCGCTCGGCTTCGCATGTCAGCAGTTCCCCGTCACCGACTCCGTTCCAATGCGAAACGAAGAAACCTCTCTGCTGTTCCAGCTACATGTCCGCTGAAAGTTCCGCCGCTTCCGCTATTCTCAACGGGCTTGGCATTCACCCTAGCAGTTGTGGGGAACAAATTGGTACGGGGTGTGTTGCTAGCAGCAATGGAAATTCATGGTGTGTTGATCGTTTATCTTCCCAACTTATGCGTTGACGACTTTCGCTTTACAGCTCCTCCGGGAAACCTGCGGAATGTTGCGGAAATGTGATTGGATCAGACCTGGTTGGCATTGACTGCAAACCAAGTAAGCAATCCGCCTCTTTCGATTAGTGCGCCGCCTTGCTAATCTCAATTTTCAGTCACAGTTTCCTCCTCGAGCGCGTCGCACAGTTCGAGTACCGGAACCTCCATATCGCACAGCAGTGTCGTACCTTCTTCGTCGACGGCACGCTCGAGCAGCTCTCAGACCGCGTCTTCCTTGTCGTCGGCACTCTCTAGTACCGCCCGCAGTTCCTCCTCAGGATCAAGCGTGCGAAGCAGCAGTTCGGCGGTTCCGTCAGTGCGCTCAAGTAGCTCCGGCATTCGCTCATCGTCGTCCGCTTCCTTGCGGAGCAGCTCTACCCCTTCTTCGTCAGTTCACTCGAGTAATTTGCATAGCTCCTCCGTATCGGGCTCAGCCGCGGCCCACTCGAGCAGTTCTGCAATTCGTTCTTCCTCTTCGGCCCATTCGAGCAGTCTACACAGCTCATCAGCCCCTGCTTCATCCTCTGCCTACCGTGTGAGCAGCTCTGTCTCTCGCATTTCCAGTTCTGCTGCCTCCCGTTCGAGCGTCAGTGCGAGCAGTTCCGGGCTTTCCTCGTCGCACCTGAGCAGCTCTTGGCGTTCCTCGTCGTCCGTTCACTCCAGCTTCACGCCAGCTTCGTCATCAGCGCATTCGAGCGGCACACATAGCAGTGTTATCGCGACTTCTTCATCGGTCTCGCACGTTAGTAGCTCGGCTTCGGGGTCCCGCTCGTCGGCCACATCGTCCGCATCCCGTTCAAGCGGCTCTACGTCACACCCGAGCAGTTCTGCGTCGTCCGGGTCGGCTTCTCGCTCTACTTCTCGTTCCAGTAGTGCAGCGACCGGATCACGCTCAACCAGCGCTCGTAGCTCGTCAACAGTGTTTACTTCCAGGGCTAGCAGCTTAGGGGGTAAGCGTTTGACCTAAATTTATTTTCGACGGATGTTAATCGGGTTTCACTCAGTTTCGTCGTCGCACCCCAGTTCGACGGGGTCGATCTCTTCTCACTTAGGTTCGTCCGCTCCTGCAAGCTCACGTTCCAGCTCTTCAGGTTCGGCCTCCCGGTCCGGCTCCGTGTCCGCATCAACGTCGGCTTCCCACGTTTCGGCATCTCTGAGCGCGTCAACTTCCCACCCTTCTGCTAGCCCTTCGTCCAGAGGTATTCTATCCATCTTGTGGCTTGATCCATGCTAAAGCTTCTTTAGTCTCATCTCGCTCTACTTCGGCATCGACCAGCTCCGTGTCACGTGTCGGAAGCTCGTCTGTCTCTTCGTCTAGCAGGAGCTTCGCGCACTCGGGGTCCTCGAGCAGCACGCAAAGTGCCTCCGTTTCAGGCTCGCGTTCCACCTCCTCAACAGCCTCGACATCGCATCCTAGTAGCGCTTCGTCGGCTTCGCACTCGGCGCCTTTGAGCAGCGTACACAGTACTTCGAGTTCCTCGCGCGCTGCGTCCTCGAGCAATTCTCACAGCAGTACTGTTTCCTCATCTCATTCGGCATCTTCGAGCAGCTCCGCCCCTCATTCGAGCAGTCTCTCCTCGGTCTCGCGTTCGGTCTCTGCTTCAGCCTCGCGTTCGGCTCCTTCGAGTAGCTCGGTGCCCCATAGCTCTTCATCTGCATCCCACCTGAGCAGTTCGCCGCCTTCGCATTCTTCATCTTCGAGCATTGTCTCCTCGTCTGCAGGTACATCAACGCCTCACTCCGCCAGCTCTTCGTCGGCTTCGCGCTCCAACAGTGTCGTGTCTACCTCGCATTCCGCCTCCTCAAGCAGTATACACAGCTCCTCTGCATCAGTGTCTTCGCGCCCTGCATCGTCCAGTGGTGCTCACAGCTCTTCGGCATCAACATCGCATTCAAGCAGCTCGAGAAGCCCCGGCAGCAGTTCTGCCTCAGCTTCTTCGCACCCTGCCTCGTCCGGTGGCGCTCGTAGCTCCTCGCCATTGGCGTCGCATTCAAGCAGCTCACACTCCAGTTCTCCCTCAGCATCTTCGCACTCCGCATCTTCCAGCAGTGTCCGCACATCGGCATTGTCATCCCATTCAAGCAGCGTCACTCCCTCTTTGAGCAGCGCGCACAGTAGCTCCGTCAGCACCCATAGCACCTCCATTCCGCACTCCAGTAGTGCTTCCTCGGTGTCGCATGCAACCAGTTCGGCTTCCTCGCACCCTTCGTCCTTCAGCAGCAGCCCGAACTCGTCCCGCGCCAGTTCCGCATCCTCTATTCCACATGTTTCCTCGAGTGCTCGGCCCAGCTCTTCCACGATCTCGCACTCCGCGTCGTCCAGCAGCGCTCATCTCAGCTCGTTTACGTCGCACTCCAGTTCAGCAGCTCGTTCGAGCTCTGCTTCGCGAACTGCGGTCTCGAGCTCTGCTTCGGCTTCGGCTTCCGCCTCGGTCTCTTGCAACGGTCAAGCAACCTTCTGCTGTGACACTCTGGAGATTTCCACCAGCCCTTACGGCAGCAGTTGTCTCAATGATGCGGGAATATCCTCCTCTCTGAACGTCGGCAATAATATCGGCATCGCCTGTGTTCCTCCTTCCACTGCCGTTGACGGAAGTCAAACTTGGTCAGTTTTTTCTGCTTCCATTCCTCATTTACTAATTTTTTGACCCACTCCGCAGCTCTGCACCCAAGAAACCGCTCAAGTGTTGCAAGACCTTGTTCAGCAGTGTTGGAATTGACTGCTCAAGTGAGACTCGAACCAACCATAGTATTGAGCCAGAATCTGATATTACCTCCAGGTGCTTTGTCGAGCGCTTCAGCTTCGCACTCGTCGACTCGGGTGACCAGTTCGGCCACCGCGCACTCATCGTCGGCGTACAGTTCAAGTTCGGCGTCCCGCTCCGCTTCACGCTCGACCACTAGCGTCGCCTCTTCTTCGCACACTCTCAGCTCCGCTCACGCGAGCAGTTCGGCAACCCATTCGGCGTTGTCCGGATCAGCCTCGGCATCACATACTTCGGCACCTTCGGTATCTACCGTTCGCTCATCAGCATCGGTTGTCCATTCGAGCAACTCGGGCTCTCAGACTAGTAGCTCAACAGCCTCCCATTTATCGTCGGCCGTGTCCAGCGCTCGCAGTTCTACAGGTTAGTTTTATCTCCTCCCAACGTGATTTTACCTCATTTCTTTTTTCAGTGTCAACCTCCGCTTCACGGGTCACTAGCTCAGCCTCCACTTCGCGCTCTGGATCGTCTGTATCCCGCGCTTCATCATCGGCGTTGCATTCAAGCGGCCCCGCATCCTCGGCCTCTGCATTCAACAGCGTACGCAGTTCTTCCGCTGGACGTCCCAGCTCGGCGGTCCCTTCTTCCTCTGGCCATTCCAGCTCGGGTTCGGTTCGTGTCTCTTCATCCACAGCGCGAGTCAGCAGTCCTGCAGGTTAGTTCCCTTTGAATTCGATCAGAGTTACCGTTGATAACGTTTGGCTAGTATCATCGTCCGTATCCCGTAGCCTTGCATCCTCTGCTTCACATTCCAGCAGCTCTGCATCTGCATCTGTGCCCCGCTCTTCGTCGTCAACTTTGCATTCGAGCAGCTCCGCGTCGGCCTCGCATTCCGCGTCTCCCTCGTCCGTTTCTCGGTCGTCTTCGTCGGTCGCCAGCTCTGTATCCCACACTAGCAACTCGGCGTCGTCCTCTGCGACTCACTCCTCTGCCCCACATTCAAACTCGGCGACTCCGTCATCCTCGCACTCGAGCAGCGTGCACGTTTCGTCCTCAGGGCCTGCGACTTCGCACTCCGTGTCCAGTTCAGGGGCTCACTCCAGTAGCACCTCCTCGCATGCCGCCTCTTCGAGCAGCGCCCAGAGTCACAGCAGCTTGCCGTCATCCCGCTCTTCGTCGACCAGCTCACCGCCCCACTCCGCGTCTCATGCGAGCACCTCGGTCTCGACTTCTTCCCATCCATCCTCAAGCAGTTCAACACCTCATCCCAGTAGTACCTCTGCGTCCCATGGGATTAGCTCCGCCCCAATTTCGTCGCACGCCATGTCATCGAGCAGTGCTCATAGTAGCCTGGCGACGTCTCACATAACGTCTGCAAGCAGCTCGACACTCCACTCCAGCGCCTCATCGGCGTCGCATGCGATCGGTCCGGCCTCGGGGTCTTTGAATAGCGTTCACAATTCAGCGTCTGCTTCGCACTCGGTCTCCCCCATTAGCTCGGCCCCTCACTCAAGCACTGCATCTGCTTCGCACGCAGGCAGCTCTGTCTCGGCCTCATCGCATGCCGCTTCCTCGTACTCGGGACTCTCTAGCAGTTTGCACAGTAGCGTCGTGTCCTCATCAGTGCACTCAAGCGGTGTACCGTCCTCTTCCGCTCACCAGAGCAGCTCGCATGTCAGTAGCTCATCAGCGTCAACGGGTCACTCTTCCTCGGCGCGCCCCTCCACCAGTTCCACGCGCCCGTCTACGAGCTCAACTGGTAAGTTTCCGCCGTCTTCTTCCAACCGAGCACTCATCCCTTCGTAGCATCCCACGCCTCGGCTAGTTCGGCATCTCGGTCCATATCACTCTCGACCTCCCACGGTCCGGCGTCCTCCGGCCCGTCATCTGCGAGCTCCGTCTCACGCTCTGTGTCGTCAGTCCACTCAAGTAGCACCTCGTCGCCTTCGCATTCTATCTCGAGCAGCGCGCTCAGTAGCTCCGCCTCTTCGCACACTGCCTCACCCACTGGCGCTCACAGCAGCTCTGGATCGGCGTCCCGCTCGGGTAGCTCCTCAGTGCCATCCTCGACGGCTCACCCCAGCAGTGTTTCGTCGCATGCAAGCAGCTCGGCTTCGATTTCATCGCGTCCCGCCCTGAGCAGCAGTTCAGCGTTGGGCTCGTCGCACGTCAGCTCCGCGAGTAGCGTTCACAGCAGTTCAGTCTCGGGCTCGGTTACAGCGCATTCAAGCAACTCTGGCTCGCGTTCTGCATCCTCGAGTAGCGCGCGCAGCAGTTCCGCCTCGGCGCCTTCCAGTAGTGCCCACGGCAGCTCCGTATCGACGTCGCATTCAAGCAGCTCGTTGCACTCTGCCTCCTCTGGTATCCACAGCAGTTCTGCGTCGGCATTGCATTCAAGCACCTCCGCGACATCTTCGCATAGCACTGCCGCTACAGCGTCCTCTCGCCCAGCGTCCTCGAGCAGTGTTCACGCCAGCCCGATCTCTGCTTCATCCAGCTCTTCGCATCCCGCGTCTTCGAGTAGCACACACAGCTCGGCGTCGGTATCACATCCGAGCAGTTCTGCCCCGTCTTCATCGCGCCTTGCGGCTTCAAGTAGCGCACACATCAGTTCCGTTTCAACGTCTTCTCGTCCTGCGTCCTCGAGCAGTGTTCACGTCAGCTCGAGTACTGCTTCATCGCACGCATCCAGCCTGTCGCATCCCGCGTCTTCGAGCAGCGTACACAGCAGCTCAGCTTCTCGTCCTGCATCCTCGAGCATTCATCCCAGCTCGGTCTCCGCTTCATCGCATGCATCCAGCTCGCACGCTAGCTCTCCCTCCTCTTCCCACGCCTCGTCAAGTTCCCACACTGGCTCTTCCTCGCGGACTGCAAGCTCGAGCGCGGCCTCGGCCTCCGCTTCTGGATCCATCTCTTGCACTGGGCAGACGACGTTTTGTTGTGACACCCTTGAATCCGCTACCAGTTCGTATGGAAGTAGCTGTCTAAACAACGCTGGTGTTTCATCCTCTTTGCACGTCGGCGATGAAATCGGCATCGCGTGTGTGCCAATTACAACGGCCTCGAACGGGGTTCAGTCCTGCTCCGGGAACAAGACACCGCTCACTTGCTGCAAAACCCTTTTTGATACCATTGGGATCGATTGCAAAAGTGGTACATTTTTTTTCTCATCAGTTTGAAGATGTGTTAATCGTTATTATTATCAGCCTCGCTTTCGAGCGCCACGGTTCACTCCTCGGCTCACGCGAGTTCAGCCACATCGTCGGTGCCCCGCGCGAGCTCCTCTATCCGCTCAAGTGTCGCTTCGTCGTCCGCGGCTCGTTCAACTTCATCGTCATCAACCCACTCGAGTTCGTCGAGCACTCATCCCGTCAGCGTAATCTCGTCCTCCGCGGCTCGCTCCAGCTCAGCGTCTTCCACCCGAGCTACCTCCTCGAGTATTCATCCGAGCAGCTCCTCCGCAGCGCACTCCAGCAGCGTCGCTTCCTCCTTAGCACACGCATCTTCCTCGAGTGCCCACCTTAGCTCTTCGTCGTCGGTAGCGCACCCGAGCTCCTCCAGCGCACATCCCAGCAGTGCCTCCAGTGTGCATTCGAGTAGCGCAGCGACGTCGTCTACCGTTCATTCGAGCAGTGTCGCTTCCTTGACACACGCAACTTCTTCGAGTCCCCACCTTAGCTCGTCGTCCGTCGCGCATTCCAGCTCCTTCAGCGCGTATCACAGCAGTGCCTCGAGTGTGCATTCGAGCAGCGCAGCGACGCCATCTACCGTTCATTCGAGTAGTGTCGCTTCCTCCTCAGCACACCCATCTTCCTCGAGTGCCCGCATTAGCTCGTCGCATTCAAGCAGTGCAGCGACGTCGTCCGCCGGTCATCCGAGCTCATCCTCGACACACACAACTTCTTCGAGTGTCCACATTAGCTCGTCGTCGTCGGTAGCGCACTCGAGCGCCTCCAGCGCGCCTCGCAGCAGCGCCTCCAGTGTGCATTCGAGCAGCGCAGCGACGTTGTCTACCGTTCATTCGAGCAGTGTCGCTTCCTCGACACACGCAACTTCTTCGAGCGTCCATCTTAGCTCGTCGTCGTCCGTAGTGCACTCGAGCTCCTCCAGCGCGCATCCCAGCAGTGCCTCCAGTGTGCATTCCAGCAGCGCAGCGACGTCGTCTACCGCTCATTCGAGCAGTGTCGCTTCCTCCTCAGCACACCCAACCTCCTCGTCATCTCCTGTCACTCATTCAAGCAGTGTCGCTTCCTCCTCGCCACACGCGACTTCCTCGAGTGCCCATTCTAGCTCGTCGTCGTCCGTAGCACATTCCAGCTCCTCCAGTGCACATTCCACTGCTTCTTCATCCAGCGCTCGTCCTAGCAGCGTGATGCCCTCATCGAGCGCGCACGGCTCCACCTCGTCCACCGCGCACACGACCACCACTTCTTCCACGCCATCGAGCACGCATGCCGCCACCTCGTCCACTTCCTCGTCCACGGTACACACAACAATCACCTCCTCCGGTCACGCCACCACTTCGTCTTCAGCGCCTCATACCACCACGTCGTCCTCGACAGCTCACACCACCACCACGTCGTCCTCAACAGCCCACACTACCACTTCGACTGCTCACACCACCACTTCTTCGACCGCTCACGCCACCGAGACACCCTGTGACGATGACGATCATGATCACCACCGGAAGCGCATGGCGGGAAATCGACCGGACGCTCGAGCTTTTGGAATACGGGGACGTGGTGTCTACTACGTGAGTTCGCTAATTTTTCACTTGAAATTGATCCTAAATGCTGAATACCTTTCTAGCGCAACGAGGTCTAAAAACTCAATGAAGCACGCGTCCAAATACACGACGGAACGCGCCTCTCCATTTCTTCCCTTGCTTTCGACCTCTGCACTTGTCCTTCTTAGATCGTCTTCGCGTTAAAGATGTACAATAAAGCACGACTGTATCACCACCATCCTGTAGAAATAGAAAGATGCAATAGAATCTTTGAATCCCTAGTCTGCAGCATCTGTCTGTGAAGCTCTGAATTACATTTGATTCTAGAATGCGGAATTGACACGATCTACAAGTACAAATGAAAAAGAAACAAGATGTATCGATGCGATGCAATATCCCGGCTGCCTACACCTCCTGCTCATACCCATCATCCCAGCCCACGTCCTCCTTGTCACTCCCTTCCTCGGCATCCATATCTTCGTCCCCATCGGCATCGACAGCGTGCCCAGCCTTTGCTGAGACGCGCGCGGCGAGATCTTTTTTGGGTTTGGCCTTCGGCGGGGCGGATCCGACTATCCCAGGCGCTTCCTCGATGACGACCATTCCCATTCCCGCTCCTTCCCCGTCGCTCTTGTCGTCCATGGTGTACAGCTGGTCGTCGTCTTTGTCGTCGAGACTCGGCCCCTCGACGAGCAGGTGGCGAAGAGCATCATAATTGATCCGTTTGCTGTATTTGTGGTTTTTGTTGATTAAATTCTTGACAGCCTCCGCAGCGGTATTTCCTGTTGGATTGGCCGTATCGCGGGGTACGTTCGGTTCGTTGTTTTTTCGACGCTGTGGAAGGGGAGATACGGTCAGTATGCCGAAACACGAACTGAAAACAATGCCGCGAAAAGTTGCCACTATCGAGATACGAACCTTCTTCGGTTTTTGAGTCGGTTCTGGGTCGCCTTTGGCTGAGGGGACGATAACCGTTCAGCAAAAGGAATGTGATTGGAACGAAAAAAGGGTGGGGTATACTCACCAGCAAGGGCCTCGAGGTAGTCTTTGTTGAGTTCCACCCAAACACGTTCTTTAATCTTGACCTCAGCGTCGGAAAGAATAAACCTATCCAACTCGTCCTCGTTGAGCCCAAGCAGCTCGTCAACCACCTCGATCTGAGCGAGACGCCGTTCATGGGCCTCGTCGAGCGCGGAGGCCAACATGGCGCCCTGGGGGTTTTGAAGAAACGTGGAGACTTCCTCGGTCAAGACCTCGGACAGAGAGGTCTCAAGGGCAGGAAGAGAAGGAGGAAGCGAAGGCATGGCGGGGGTGGGAGATGTGGGGGGAGTAGCACCGCTGGTGGAGGGGATAGGTGCGTTCGAAGCAGCAGAAGGGGGAGGAAGTGACTCGAGTAGTAAGGCAGGGTCGATGTTAGCGTTCGGGTCGTCGTCTGGGAGGAAAAGCGGCTCCGATGTACCAGCGAGGATTCCGTCATTGAGCATTGCTGGGTCCAACGGGAGTCGGGGAGGTTCAGCGTCGCCAGCTGCCTCTGGGTTCGGAACTTCCGGGTCGTGTTCATCGTCCTCGTCCCGCTTTCGTTTCCCTTTCTTCTTCTTCTTGCCTTTGCCCTTTCCTTTCTTGGTCTCCTCCTTTTCCTTCACCACACCAGTCGCAGCGAACTCGGCTGCATCTGCTGCTGCTTCTTCAGCCGCGACCCGCTCCGCCTCCTCCTTCACCTTGTTCCGCGTGTACGCAGGGGGATCCACCTCCTCATCCAGCCAGACGCTCCGGAAATCGGCCAGCGTCAAGGCACCGCTGGGGGTATTCTTGAATTCATCCAGCCGCTTTTTGAGCGTTGTATCGGCGATCTTAACGACCTGCACGATTTCCTCGACGGAGCGGCGGAAGTTGTTCATGCGGGCGGCCAGAAGTAGCGCTGCACCGCAAATACCGGCGGGTCGTCTGCCGCGCGTCATCCAATCGCGGTCGAACCTCTGAACGAGTCGCACCGCATCCATAGAGACCTTGGGCGTCTCATCACCAAATTCAAGAAGCGCGGCAAATCGAGAGATGTAGTGGGATGGGTCGACGAGGGGGAGCTTGAGGTTGAGCGTTTGGACCAGCTGCAGATAGGTATGGCCGAGCTCGAATACATTGACCTAAAGATCGGCATTAGCGGACGAACGTGAACAAGGCGTGAATACGGACTTGAAGCAGGTCGGAGAAATCGATTAGCATGTGCGTGTGCGTGTCCTTTTGCCGGCAGGCGATGTAAAGGCACACTGCGACTACATTCAAGCTCTTGCGACCCTTGGTGAATTTGTGCTCTACAGCGAGGGTGTACATGCGAAGAGCTGCGTTGGAGATCATTTCAGATAAGCGTAGCACAGAGGCAATCATGCGGATCTTCTTGGACGCTAGAAAGCTTTGAGGACGACGGAGTGGATGAATTGTGTGTGAACGGACCGTTTTCGATCGTCTGCGCCCTCGAGTCACTATTTCCTCCTCTATTGCCATAAGGCCCACTCATCCTGGCATGAGCTGCGCGAAGACGCAGACATTAGGAGATGGAGGGGCAGGCGAAAGATCATACTCACTCGCGCCTTGACCAACGAAGGAACCCTGTACCATCGCTCCGCCTGACGAAGTCTCGCCAAAGGTGAGCTCGCTGACCATGCCATTCTCTTCAACAACCATCCCACATGCCACGCAGACGCCATTGCCGGCGGCAGGGTCGTATTCGAGGACCGTCCCCCCGCACTCCTTGCAAGCAGGCTAAAAACGGTGAGTGAGCTCGCGCAAGCCGAAAGGAGTCTTCGTAGCGCACCATTGCTCCAAATACACCGGGGTACTATTCGAGCGAAGCGTATAAATGATATTCTAGCTGCTGGGGCCGTGAGGTCGAGCCAAAGGTCGGGAAGAAGGGGAATAGTGACACGGATGCAACCCGCCGACGAATGGCGCTTGGTCGAGTCAGAATAGACGGGCCCTCAAGGAAAGAGTCCTGAATAGAATAGCGGATAAAATTTAACGTCGAGGATTAATTTCCAGCGCGAGGGCCGAGCAAGGAAGAGGAAGAGTGCCGAGTAGGAGGAAGAGCCGTGAGAACTAACGCGGTCACGGCCCATCGCAGAATGACTCACACGCGTCGCGTTCCCTCACAAAATATGTATTCGACGCCTCTACGGACAGAGAACTCATATTATCTGGTCAGCCGGCTTGCATCGCCGTCCTTGAGGGACACGATGCGATTCAAGACAAGCTGCACCTGGTCTGAGGAATGGCCCAGTTCCAGGAGAGGAATAGCGCTGTCGCTATACACACAAAAATACCCCACTCGTGTTCCCTGAAATCGAACGCATTCGGGACCTACGAGGTCGGCCTCCGTAATTTGAGGAACTCCGGTTGAAATCGACGTGGCCGAAATATGCTTCCTGGCAGCTTCCCTCGAAGCCCGCAGAGCCTCTTTAGCGACCTCCCAGAATCCAACGTCAATCAACGCCTCCGTAAAGGTGCTCAGACTATTTTCATCGATTCCTTCTTCGTCTGAAGGGCTGGAAGACTCAAACAGCGGTCCCACCAGGCACACTTTCTTTACGCGGACTGGGCTCTGCTGCTCTGGACAATCCGCGACCCAATGGATGAAGGCCTTGTGTTTAGGGATTGGTTGACCATCGTCGTGATAATGCGCGACAATAGTGTGAACGTTGCCTGCAGTATCGGCCTCGAATGAAGTGCATGTAATTGGATGCGGCACATGTAAGAGGCCGACTGAGCCGCCAGGAACCAGCCGTAAATACCCTTTGGAGACCGAGACTCTGAAATCGTCCGCGTCGATGTACACAACGCGGGTGAAGGGTACAGTGCTGGTCCCCATGCTCGGATTCTTCGGGTGGTGAGGCTTCTCCACCATCAAAAGAAAACCAGTAGGAAGATTTTCGAGGATGACTTTGACTGGGCGGAGGACGAGGAAGAGTCGGGGAGTTGAAGGTTCCAGATATTGACGAACGGACTCTTCGAACTTGACGAGATCGGTGACCGTCATGGCTGTCGTGACCCCAAGTCCACGAACAAAGGTCATAATGGCCTCCGGAGGTACCCCTCGGCGTCGTAGAGCAACGAGGGTGGGAAGTCTAATGTCATCCCACCCACCGACTCGACCATCATGGATAAGGGCATGAAGACGCCGCTTGCTCATAACGGTATGCGTCAAGTTCAACCTGCCGTATTCGTATTGTCTCGGTGTGTAAACCTCGAGGGCGTGGCAGAGCCACTCATACGACTGGCGCGAGGCTACAAACTCGCTGGTGCAGAGCGAATGGCTGTAAATAAAGTAAGCAATAAGTATTAAACGAGGGGAAGAGCAGGGGACCAACCTGATATTCTCAAAACTATCAACCAAGCAATGGGTGAAGTCGTACGTGGGATAAATTCTCCAACGAGTCCCAGTACGCGGATGGGGGTGGGCATGAGAGCGATAGGCCACGAGATCCCACATCTGAGGGTTTGGATCCGTCAAATCTTGCTTCATGCGCAGAGTCGCGGTGACAAGATCGGGATGCCCGTCCTTCATCTGTTCGAACATCGCTAGTGATTCCTCGACCGGGCGGGTCCGATGGACACATTCTTGACGAGAATTTTCCTTTCCTCTTGATCCTCGTCCCCGACCGCGTTCCTCATCTGAAAAAAAGTGAAGTCAGCGATAGGTTGAAACATCGCGGACGGAATGAAAGACCAACATGTACACAAACAGACATACGCCTTGTCCTTCTTAATCAGCTCTACAGCCTTGTCGAACAGCGCGTCGAAGTAATCGCTCGAATATGTCACTTTGTTCGGTTCGATTCCCAGCCAGCGAATCATGGTAAGTATGTTGTCGAAATAGACTTGAGCTAAGCGAGGAATTTCAACCGTGGGAAGGAAGTAAAAGATGTTGGTTTCGCACCTTCTTTGCTCGGATTCGTGTCGTCGTAGCGTAAAATACACAGTCCGCCGTGATAATTCGCGTACCCAAAGTTGATTGCGATAGCCTTTGCGTGTCCTAAACGAGGAACAGGTTCAGGGAATAGAGAAGAACTGGGAGCGAAACACCAACCGATATGCTGCAAGAAAGGATTAGGATATAGTCACTACGAACGGTGTCTGAGCACTTACGAGGAAACCGTTTGCTGTGATCCAAAATGATTAAAATGTGAACAGTTGAACATTTTTGGACCCACATACGTTCAGGTGGGAAGCGGGTCACAACCTTGCCTCCTGTAGCTTCGAGATGGGCCAAGCGCAACTTGTCCTCGAGCTGCGGATTCTCTCCGGGCTTGTGGAGCGACGCCAAAAATCCTTCCTGGAAAATATTCGTTGGCAGGGAAGAAATTGACGTACCCTCCTGCCAACGAGCATAAGTATCACTATTCAACGGCAAATGAACCACGAACCGTCGAAGCCTTCTTATCCTTACCCTTACCCTTCGTCTTATTAACCTGATCCACCCGCGCCCCAAACCGACCCGCAAACGCTGCCTCTGTCTCCTCCCTCAAAATCGCGGGATCGGCCCATTTCAACTCCGGCGCCAGCTTCAAAGCCGCCAAGGTTGCGCGGAGGTCTTCCCAGCCCGCCGCAGACGCCTCGACTTCAGGTTTCAGGACCGCAGATATATCATCACGAGTAAGCTTTATTCCTGCGCGGCCGAACATCCTTTGAGAATAAATGAAGAGGGGCATGGAGGAAGAGGTACCTGCACCACAGGCAGCGCGAAACGCCGCTTCGTCGTTGATGTCTACGCCCCGCTTGAAGTAGTCGAGTGCTTCTGTTATGAGAGCACAAGTCAATCACAGGAAACGGTAACTCTTCAAAATCCGACCTGCGAGTTGAACCTGCGAGCCAATTTCGTCCGCAAGCACGTATCGCAGAATATACGAGCGTTCCCCAGCCTCGACACTCCCGCCATTTAGCGCCAAAGCGGCGACGAGACCCATTTGATGCGCCGACAATGTATTTGTTTTCCCAAGCCCGCCTGCGTCGGCGAGCTGCATGACGCGGGAAAGCGCGTCCGGATCGCGGCATAGATTTGCGACTTTACTGGGCGCGAATCCGAGACCAAGGAGGATCGATTCGGAGTTCATGAGTGGCGAAACGGAGGTGTAGGTCCACAATGACTCGACGTGACTCAGACCAAGTACCCACGCAAACGAACCAGCCAGCCAAACGCAGACATCAAGTCGTTTCTGCAAAGAACTCCGCCAGATTCAATTAACAGTGAGAGGGTAAAAGTCAGTAACAACTTGAAAAGCTTAGTCAGTGCGCGTTCTCCATCATCCCTTTCAAAACCTCGTAAACGTCGTCCGCCTCGAACACCTCTCCTTCGCCCACCAAAACGGACTCCCCGTGGCATTTGACGGCGTGCTTCCACCTACCGCATTTTCCTCGTCGTGAGCGAATATATCACGAAATATATATATAACGCACCAAGTGAGCTCGGGAACCTGGGATGAACGACGATGAGGCAAACACGAAGGGAGGTAAGGTAACGAAGGGCACCTTGACGTCCACATCCTTGACTGTCTGGAGGGCGACCCAACGGCGGCACTTGTGGCACTTGCCCTGCTGCATCTGCGCACGCTCCGACTTCTTGACCGCCGCAAGCGCCACGACGCGGAAGTCGACCGGCGGCGAGAGAGGACGTCCGGTGGCCGCTGAGATGCCTGAGAGGAATTGGGTACGGTAAGCAAGATCTGGGAAGGGCGAGACGCACCGTGCTGGTACTGCATATGATAGCTGCAGGAGTTAGCGATACATTGGTGTTTTTAGAGCAAAACTCTGAGGATAAAGTGAGACTGGGAGAACAGGAGGACGAGAAGGAGCTGCACGCGACGGACCACTTGAAAGCGGAGAACTTGGTACCGAGCCACACCTTCTTTCCCTCTCCGCCGCGATGCACCGGCTCGACGCAAATCGGACATAGTCCCGTCTTGTCAGCAGCGCTACCCTTGACGAACCGCGCACTATACAGATCAAGCGCGTCGCGCGGAGCCTTGTACTGTCCACCGGGATGCCGCACCCCGAAGAGCGCGCAGGGCGTCCTAGATTTCATATTGATGAACGGCGGCATAAAAAACAAGCAACTAAATATTGCGCACTTGGATCCGGCGTCCTGGAAATACGAGCTGGCTGGGAAACGGCGATAAAAGAGCGGAAAGTCCGGCGAGACGATAAAGTCGGTTGAGGGGAAGGCGCGAGTGCTGAAGAGTGGCCCAGACGCCGACGGGGCGCTGTACCGCGCGCGCTTGACACGCATCGTCGGGGACTCAGCAAACTCTGTCATGGAGAGGCGGCGTTTCTTGGCTTTGGCGCCGACAGGAGCAGGGGAGGCGGAGCTCTTGAAGGAGACGGACTTGTTCGGGGAAGGCGTCAGTGGACTCAGCGGAGAGATGGGAAGGAGGGCACGAGCGGGAGAGGCGGAAATAAGCGATTGGAAGGGGCGGCGAGCAGAGAAGTTTTCTTTTTTCGCCGAATGACGAGGAAGAGCGGTCAAGTTGCACGGGGAGAGCAAGGGCGGCGGCGCGCGGGCCCTGTTCTTCGGATAGCGAGGAGAAGCATTGGTACTGGGAGGGGAAGATGAATGCTGAAGTCGGTCCATGAACGACATCGAGGGACTCGAGAAAAGTTTCAGAGGCTGTTGTTTCGTGCGCTGTGTATGAATAACTGGAGAGATATAGGATCCGGAGACTAGCCAGTCGTCTGAGAGCTGGAAATTCTTTCCAAAAGGCGTGATGACATCGTTCGGCGAAATGGAAAAGTCTGCCGGTGTGCGCATGAGGCTGTCAATGAACGGAAGGGCCGGAGTATCATCGATAGAGGTGTTTGCTGCTGAACGGAAAGGTGAAAACGCGGATGGTTGCAGCGTCGTAGAGGAAGCAAAGGCAGAGATGGGCAAGAAGTCGGGGCTCTGGATGTGGGAATACTGTGATTCCATGGGGTAGTCTGGTTGGGGCTTTACGGTGCGTCGCCATGCGCATGGAGAGTCGACGTCCATGAGATCAGAAGTGAAGAAAAGGGCGGATGGGTTCCAAGCAGGGGATTCCGCCGTCACGGTCAGTATCGCGCCTGGAATGGGAACGCTGGAGATTAAGTTCAGCGCATATTCGAGTTAGCACTAGAACGACGTGCTTTTCAAGATTGCTCATGTCAGTAGCCTGCAAGGGACGTAGTGGTTGAAAAGGAGGGACGCGTTGTGATGCCGAGTTTGGCTGCGGCGTCCTCCGGCTCACGATTTATTTGTTAATCACTATCCCACTCTTCACTGGAGATGCTAGGCGACAAAAAGATGCAATAGTTTGCATGCATAGGCTACCGATTTATTAGGTACATTTTGACGCGTTTCTCCTGCGGCCCTGACCACGATCCCAAAGGCTGCCTCCAAGCTGCCTCAGCGAGGAATCGCCTTCATATAAACAGCCGGCGGAAGAGTCTGCGCAGAGAGGCTCCGTCTTAGATGCTGCGGCATTGAGGCGGCGCGACGACCGAGGCGCAGGACGGAACGCTTCCATTGGCGCGTCTGTAATTTGCCTCGGTGGAGATCCATTCTCAAAAACCTTGACTTTCAAGCAAATTTATTGGGTACGGTCGTCCGGATCCTCTAGCTCGTGAGGTTGCGCATGGAGAGAAGGTAGCGCGCCTCCGTCGTCGGCGGTAAGCACACACGCATCCACGGGAGGCGGACTGTGATTGACGGAATGCTGGAGGAGCCGACAGGTATAATTTTTCCAGGATCAGGGAGCGCAAAGTCAAACGATCGAAGCAAACAAAGGTTATGAGGGCCAAGCGTCGGACGAGATTGCAGATAGCGGGTCCAAGCGTACAGAAGGGGCACCGGTGCTTGCAGATGAAATCTGGAAGGTGGTTTTTGTGCAGGTCAACATACGCAGTGGCACGATTTGAGGGAAGCGGACATGGGCGGTGAACGTAAGAGGTGCGAGAACGGCGGTGGTGTATATAAGAAGCAAAGGGTGCGAACGACCGCGCCCTGAAGCAGCTTGAGCCCTGAAGCTACGGGCAGATGGAGGCCTAAAAGGAGGGGGCTGGGTCGCCCGATGTATTGCATGACAGCTGCTTGGTCCGTGGTGGAGCTATGGGATTCCATGGAAGGGGGCTGCTTGCTTTTCCAGGGTGGGACCGGGAACGTGCAGTGTGCGTGTATGTCGAAGGAGGGCCTCCAGTGACGACAGATGGGGTTAAGGACGCGTTGTTGTTTCCAAACAAGAGTCAACGGTTTATTGGTTCCTTCATCCCACGACAGCCTCCTCCCACTACAGCTCTGGCATCCATCGTCTAGCGTGGCCCCAAACCTCGTTTGACCACCCTGAGCTGCCTTGACAGAGCTCCATATTGTCCACTTTAAACTTCGTCCGACCACAGCATCCAAAAAACTTTGAAAATGGATGTTTTCGGCCACACGTATCGTTTAGAGGAGGAGATCGCGGTTGGAGGATGTGGTGAGTCCTCTGTAGTCTCCCTCGTTCGTTCGCTGATGCTTCGTAGGTCAGGTTTTCCTTGGTGTCCACAACATCGCAGGAAAGGAAGTCGCGATAAAACTAGAGCCAGCAATCGCAAAGCACAGTCCTCTCAAGCAAGAGTCGAAGATATACAAGACTCTGATGGGTGGCACTGGTGTGCCATGGGTGATGTGGTCTGGCCGACAAGGGGACTATAACGTTTTGGTACTCGACTTACTCGGTCCATCCCTCGAGGACCTGTTCAAGATGTGTAACCGCCACTTCTCGCTCAAGACAGTCCTCCTCCTCACAGACCAGCTCGTAAGTCGCGTTTTTCTCTCGGTGGCGTCGCCCCTGACCCTTTCTAGATATCCCGCATCGAGTTTATTCACACGCACGGTCTCGTCCACCGCGACGTCAAGCCTGCAAACTTTGTCATGGGCACTGGCAAGGCCGAAAGCCTCGTTAATGTCATCGACTTTGGTCTCGCTAAAAAATTCCGCGACTCGCGGACGTTCCTCCACATCCCCTACAAGCAGGACGACTTTCACGGCGTTGGCACGTCCCTTTTCGCCGCAATAAACACACACCTCGGTGTCGGTCAGTCCCTATCCCCTTGCTGCTTGTCACCTTACCCTTACTGACGCGCCCCTTAAAGAGTCCTCACGTCGCGATGACCTCGAGTCATTAGCGTACATGCTCATATATTTCCTGCGCGGCACCCTGCCGTGGCGGAAGCTCCGCGCCCCAGCTGCCCCACCCTCGACATTCGTAACCGGTTCTGCCCCGTACAACCCCGTCTCCGCAACATGGGATCTCATCCGGGACGCCAAAGTCGCCGCAGAACCCCTGCTCACGTGCGGCCTCCCGCCCGAGTTCGACGTTCTCTTCCGTTACGCGCGGGGGCTCGAGTTCGACGACCTCCCCGACTATGCCGGCCTGCGCGCGCTGTTCCGCGGGCTTGCCGAGCGACTAGACATCGCGTACGACGGCGAGTTTGATTGGAGTGTGGCACCACCCAAGGGCGGGCACGGATCTTCCTCCGCCGGCGCTAAGCGCTTTTGCGAAGCATGCAATAAGCGCGATATGGCGCGGCGGTAGGCCTTAGGGGGCCCTCCTCCCCTTGAGTGGCCCGACGAGTAATGTCACACCCCTGGGGTCGTTGCTTGTCGGCCTCCGCCACACTCATCGGTAAGGATTCCACGCCCCCCTCCCCCTCCCGCACGCGGTCTATTTCGACGACACCGGCTACGAGCCCACGATCAACACGACGCCCACGACCCTACTTTGCATCATCCACGATCAAGACCAAGGCACATACATATCGCTCCGACAGCGGCGTCCGTTGTATCCCTATCCGTGCGTCGCCCCCATTCCCGCCCATCTTTTACCCGTGCTGACGCGTTTCTTCTCTTCCACTCAGCAGCTCGCAATTTCAAACCATTTTTGTGTATCCTTATAGGTGCCCTTGCATCCTTCTACCTCTACCTCTATTATGTGCGCTGGCCGATTGCGTTCCCCTGCGCAGTCGGTTACATATATTTGCTACAGCCGCACCACCCACTCATCCTTCTCGTGTAGATATATAATTCCGCGCCCCGCTCGGGATTCTGCGCGTACTTGTAGACATATAATTTTGACGACGTGTACTTGCCGCTGTGTTTTCTTTTTTGCTTTGCCATGAAAATAAATGGATATTGGGTTTAAAGAGTCGGTGACGCGTCGCGTGAGATTGGTTCAGAGGTTTCTGGGTCGTCATTATCG
Source organism: Mycena filopes (assembly GCA_029281495.1). Classification (NCBI taxonomy): domain Eukaryota; kingdom Fungi; phylum Basidiomycota; class Agaricomycetes; order Agaricales; family Mycenaceae; genus Mycena; species Mycena filopes. The sequence goes on along the minus strand of JARIHR010000068.1, from coordinate 316,778 downwards.
CGGCGCAAGTGCCGGATTGACCGGGAAAACATAACATAACAACGCGTCGCGCTTTTTTTCTCACCACAACTTGCATAGCTGCAGAAGCCAGACCATCGATCCCATTCAACTCGGTCTATAGATGGCGCTAATACACTGATACGTATAAGTACGACCCAAAAAAACTCCCCAGGGGGGTGTGTGTATCCACTGACTCAAAGTCCTTCAAGCCCGGACTCGCCTCCCAGGCAGGCTCTGGGACTTCAACTTCTTTGCGAGTTTCCAGCGGAATTAATAACTGCGATTAATGGCCGACTCAGTCTGGATATACACTAGCACTCCTCACCTCGACTGTGTCAACTCGGGAAACGCGCTTTACTCAAAAGTTAAGCTTCGTTCAAGCACTCTACCCCTGTAGGCCTCAGACACTCAACGAAATTCCTCCACCCAAAACCGACTCTGCGCCCGGCTTGGCGTCTGCTCCCGTTTGCTCCCGTCCAGACCATATGCAGACGCATCTTCGCTATCAATAACTCTAATTCGCCCCACCCTCATCATCGTATGCAACCATCACCGTACAAATACAGCCCATGAGCATTTCCCTCCGCAGTCGCTGTTCAAAATAACGCCGCCGCCTAGGAGTTAGGATTCAAGCCCGACTTGTATCTTGAAGAGTTGAATGATTCACGTACAGGACAGGACAAGGCGTCAAACAGCCGACTCAACGCCTACGACTGCGACAACGTATTCAAGTTGACGATTGCTTTCACTCCTCGTGTGTGAAGTCCGCGCGGACAAGCTCGACTCCGGGGCTCCCAAAAGAAAACGCAGCGCCTTGCATTCCGCACCTCCCCTCATCCCATCCCACTTCGACCCAAAGGAGGCCGCCATGTCGAACGGCGCCTCGTCCTGGAGCTCCGATAGTTCGAGCTGCTGGGACGACTGGCCGGCAGACTTTGACGGGACGGGGCTATTCCAGAGCCTCCTCGCGCGTGATGATCCTCCGATTTTTAGGTTTGACGTCCCGTGCGTATTGCGCGAGGTGGAAGGGCGACTCCACAGCGCGGTGGTCGACATCCCGCGCGTCGGAAAGGGCGCTAATTATTTTGTGAGTCCCACCGTGTAGATTCCTGTGTTTTTATTATTTTTGTGACTCGGCGCCAGGGGATGCACCTCCGACTTGCCAACGACTCGGACGTCTTGGTACGGCTAGCGCGACGTGATGTCAACTGGCCGCGATTCACTGCGGAAGGAAACGCGGACGAGATACTCGAGCTCGTCGAGCGGCAAGTTCAAGAGGTCCAATTCGAAAGCGAAGTATACGGACTCCTCCGATCACAGCCCCAAATTATGGCCTCGAATCTGCTGTATTACCGACCCCCGACCTACAGGCCAGACACAGACGGATTACCTCCGGAAGGCATCCTCGGCCGTGCGTTTTTCGTTTTTGAGAACACGGAGGGTGTGAACAATGTGTGGCCGGATGACCTGGGCAAACGGGTAGGTACATAGCAAAATTTGTCGCGTCTCCGTCGCGGACCGAGTAATAATCGGTCATCTTCCAGCTCCGTCTCCTCGAACAATGCGCACGCATCCGAGCGGCGCTCTTCGCTTTCGTTCTGCCTCCAGACTTCATCGCCGCGTGGTTCGCACGCAGAATCCCCTGCGCGCAATCCATTCCGACGAACATGATCGCCCCCACGCGCGCCTTCGCCATCCGACTCCTCGCCGCGAAAATACACGAGACGATCCCAGACGAGGGCGGCCTTATAGGGTGGGCGGAGGATCACACGCCCGTTGGGCCAACCGCCCTACGCGCCAAAAAACTCCTCCTCCGCCTCCTCCCGCTCATCATGCCCGCCGAAGGCCAGTGCGATAAATTTTTCTACCGCCTCGTTCTAGACCACGGCGACTTTGGCATCCATAATATGAATATTACGGACTTGGCCACCGTCACGTCGCTGTATGACTGGGAATCGGCCGAGATCGTGCCCGCGCTCTTCTCAGAGCCGCAGATGTCCGTCTACGTGGATTTGGAGCTCAACGCCGACGGTGTGCCGGCAATTTGTCGGACATGGGAGGGCATCACCGAGGGAGAGACGGCGGAGTGTTTGCGATATGCGGAACATTACTTTCAGGTTTGTTGGAAACGCCGTTGTATCTCACCTCAGGACACACGGAACTGACGAGGGGCAGACGTTAGGCAAGGAGGCGCCTCAATACATGCAAGCCATCAAAGCGGGGAAGGACGCGCGGCGCATCTGGTTCGCACTGAGATCTTGGAGAGGGGATTCGGATGCCGAGGAGTATTTCGGCGGTCTGGCTTCATGGGCGGAAGAGAGGATGAGCGAAGTGCGGTCAACGAAAGGACCACGGTTGAGCATGTAGAGTTCGCGCGCCAGCCGGTGAATTGTATGTAGTATCGTCGATTAATCCGGGTCTCCGGAATATAGAATCCAAAAAAGAAAAGAAAACACGAATCTTGCCCAAGCCTACAGAGTACACATGCATTACACCTTGTACCGACGCCCGGTCTTTGTGAAGAATGTCTGTAGAACGTAGACCTGGAAACTATGTCACAACGTGAGTTTCGCGCTTCTGTAGTCGAGTGTGAGCACTTACACTGCCATCCCGACGATGCCCATGCTCTCCAGCACTGCATACCAGAACAGGCGGCTGTGAATACAACTGAGTAGGGACCAGGGAATGGCAACGAACTACACACTTTTGTGTCGATTTGACAATAGAGAAACCGCGATTTTCTCGTGTGTGGAAACTGCACGGACACGTCGGCGATAAGTTTGTTTGCAATTCGACGGACACGTACTGTTTCTGTGTTCTTTTTATATTCATGAGCATGCCATTAAGGCGGAACACGCTCTCCTCCAACGCGCTTGTATGCTCTGATATCTGACCTGGCTTCGCCGGGGCTTCTCTCCGGGGCTCGCTCTCGACCATGATGTCAAAGTCGACGAGTTTCTCGGTGAGCGTGGACATGTCGTTCTCGAAACAGAAGGCATATTCGCCGACGGTGTTGGCGGTCATCACGTAGTCGCCCTGGCGCTCCCGCACGCCGTCGAGGATGATCTTCTCATTTGGGTCCTTGACGTCAAAGTCAATGTCGAACGAGCCTCCAGATTGCACCTAGGGCGGGAAACATTGGAATACGCGGCAGCCAAGGGACAGCGGACATACTGCAAAGTAGAACTGGGGTGTCCGGTCAGCGGTTCAGGTCGTATGAGAGATATGAGAAGGCGTACGCCGAGCTTCTCGCCAGCCTTGTCCACGTCAGCATAGAAACATAGCCTCTCGTTTGCGGCGATTGCGGTCGTTAAAGCAGAGGCATGGGCGTGTAGAGAAAGATTAATAAGGTAGAATAGGGCAGCCGCGAATTGTAGCAGGATCATGGTCGAGGTGGCGGACAAGCCTTTCAAACTCAATACGTGTAAACACCGCGGCTTGCTCTCAATGACAACAAATGCCTTTTTCTCCTCGCACTTATGGGACTATGCAATGGCCACGACGTGTATGCGCTGGCTCCGCGTACCACTCCTGGAGGGCCGCATTCCACGACAATTGCTTCAGAGCTCAAAACACCGTGATCCGCTTGCTTCATACCTGCTCCATTTCTCGGTGTTGTCCAACTCACAGCCCTTCGTCTTCTCCACTGCCGTCAAGTATTCAGAGAAGCCCCTTGCCCGTCACCGATAGCGCATTAGTTTCGATCTATCCTCGGGCTCTTCAACTCCGCTGCTGGAACAACAGGAACGCACCAGTTCTTCCTGTCACTGCGCTGGCTGCTTTACCCCGTCTGGACCCAGTTGACCCAACTTTGTACGCGGTAGTGTGGCCAAATGTCGAGAACTGACTGGACAATTGAGGTTGCATTGTCCAACCCCGTGCTTATGTAATCCTATTGTGCGCCCACGCAATTGTTCTCCGTCGCGTACTTAATCCGCCCTGTGCGCCATGCTTCTGTCCCCTCACTCTCCCAAATGCGCCCCCTCCCCTCCCCTCCCACTTCTGCCTCTCTCCAGGTCGTCAACTCCAACGACGATGCCAGCTTTGTATCATCAGACTCGGATAGCATTTCCTCCTACGGCACGCCCTTGACCACGCAGTCCTTCGCTCTGCGGCTCCCCATCGGGGTCGAGTTCCCTAGGAGCGTCGGCGGCGGTGCCCCTCGCCTCTTGAAGGCACGCCGTCGCGAAGGGCGCATTTTTACGCACTCCCCTTCATCATCCATTTCTTCAATCGACTCAATGTCCAGCTTCGGCGGTGTAATATCCGCCGAGTTCTGGATGGCATCCCAGGACACGGCCACCATTCCCGTGAAGGTCGTCTCTCTCACCGACGAGCCAACAATAACGCCCCTCACGACGCCGACGTCCAAAACGAGCAAACCCAAATCCAAACCCGCGAACATAATCATCCCGCGGAACGTGCCCACAGTCGTGGTTGTATCACCCACGTCCCCTCTTAAATCCGCCACAGTGGCCTTTCCACCCAGTCCGCTCGATGCAGTGACTGCGTCATCCGCCATCCCCCAAACCCCGCTCTCCCCATTCTACCCTCTATCCCCACTCTCTCCGAACCGGCGAATCCAGACCCCCAACGCTCACATCCGAAAACTCGCGAAACTCACGCGGACGCTGGGCGAGAACGTCCCCATCGAGCTCGTGTTCCCCTCTGGAACCACCACCACCCGCGCGCCCACCGCCGTCGCAGCGCCTGCACCCGCACCCCCTGTACCCGCGGCGCAGAAACCCACCAAGCGGGCAAGGCTGCACCTGCGCCAGACACCCCCTGTCGCCCTCGGGCCGCGCGCGACCGCCCTCCTGCGCCCCGGCGCGCCCCCGGCCTGGCCCCTCACCCCGACGCCCGACTGCACCTTCGACCCGGCGACGCACACCCAAACCGCGGTGGGGCTGCACTACGCGCTCGGGATGCACTCCTTCCGCCCCGCGCCAGCTGCCGCCGTTCCTGTGCATGCCGCTGCCGCGCCTCAGCCGACGTCGCCCCCGCCCTTCTCGAGCACGTTCGAGATGGACGACGTCTCGTGGGAGCGCGCGCGACTGGCCGTGATGGGACCGCGTCCGAAGAAGTCCGGACCCCGGCGGGTGCTGGTGCTGGGCGGGGTGCGTAAGGCAGCAGCAACCATAGCAGCAGCTGGCTCGCTGCCGCTGGACACTGGCCGCGGGACGTGGCGGAAGAAGGAAAGCACGTGGAGTGGGGAGTGGAACGTTGAGGATATGGAGGAGCTCCAGGTGCAATTGCGGAGACTTAGACGGGGATGATACCCGCCATCCTTTGGCATGCCTTGGTTTATGATCATGACTTTCTCTCGTTTATTGTATTTGCTGACTACTAATCTGCGCCCGCTCCTGTAACCAATCACGTACTTATGCCCTCAAACTGTAGCCTGTCTTTATTTTTCTTGAATCTTAGTTTACGACCGTTCATGTTTACATACAAGCCGGGACTTGCAGATGTTGTAGCACACAAAAATATATTATATGACTAGTTACGCTCTTTTTGCTGCGCGACGTGCACCGCGACAGCTCCCAAGAACGCTTCCCAATATGCCATCCTGCAAGCGAGAAAAATGCAAATCAACAAGGACTCGAGACCAAAAAGGAAGTGTGCAAAAGCGACGACGTACAACTCATCCTGCGGGGTTGAGGGGCTCAGGGCGATGACCTCGGGTTGGAGATAGAAAGCCTGCAGCACCTGCGCGGCATTCCCCGACGTACAGTGGGCGTTATTCGTAAGGTGTATCTGCAGCCCCGGCGCCGCCCCGAACACTGCTGGGCACCCGGTACAGCTGACGTGCTGCCGGGAGTGCACGAGGGCTTTGCGGGGACGCGCGGAGGGAGGGTTCAAGGCGCGTGCGACGACCGATTTCTTTGGGGAGCGGGGAACGGGGGGGTTCAGCGGCTTGCGTTTTTTGGCGTTGCCGCCTTGCGGCGCGGAATAATAGTCCGATGGAGGGTGAGATGGAGAGGGAGCCAAGGAGCGTGGGGCGGCGGCGCTTGTTTGAGCACGGGCAGGAAGTTTTATCGTGGGGCGGGAAGGGGAGGCGGCGGCGATGGGACGCGGCTGCGGAGCTTGACCACCAGCCGGGCGAGAAGGAATCGGTGGGGGGATGGGACGAATGAGGACGCTTTGAGGTGTGATACCGACGGGAACATCTTCGATGGGAAGTGTCCACGGGTTTGGAGCCGGACTGCATACAGTGACCTCAGGGACATCATCCGGGTCGAACGCGAAGACTTGCGACGCAAACGACGGCGGAGGAGCTATGGGGACTAGCCCCATCATAAAATATGGGTCTTTTTGGTCCGAAGTGGGGTACTGGGGGAGGGAGAAACCAGATGAAGGGATCCGGTAATGCGTGACACCATACTGGCGATCGTGTCGCTGCACAGCGGAAGTGCACTAGGAAAAAAAGATGCCACTTAGTTATAGTAATGTTTTAAAAAAATCGAGGCGTACAAATTCTGGGTCCGTTTTCGGCACAAATGGATGCAGGACAGCGGGATTGAATTCATACTGCACGTCGGGAGGCATGTATGTGAGAAAAAGCCTATAAAGTTCCGCCTCGGCATCGAGGAGGTTTTGTGGCTTCGGTGCCAGTTCGGAGGACATTACGCCCGAAACAGGTCGGTCAACGACGGTGGTTTGCATGTTGAAGAGAGTGTAGTAGACCCAGGCGCAGCCAGGGAGAGGGGGATTAAAGTGAAAGGAGCCGTAGCAGAATCGGTTTCTTTATACGCCATGATAACAATGAAAAGTCGGTTCCCTTAATCGGCGAGCAAGTGTGATGGGGCCACCGGTTTCCGCATTTGAATGAGTTGGGCTTTGGTTTCTTGAATGATGCTGTCCGAGATGATGTAGCAAAGCGAGTCTGAAGGGACAGGTCTTTGTCCAAGTTCTGTCCAAGTTTTGTTAAGCTGCTGAGGGGTTGGTGAATTTTTGGGAGTGGATTGTATTCGTGAGCACAGGCGACAGAAGTTTATGTGGCGAATCGGACGGGTTGAGAGTTGAAACTGAGTTGACAAGCTCGAAGGAGGACTTTGCGGGGACAGCCGGCTATGTCGTAATTCTCACCCGGGTTCCTCCGATCCCTTGGTCAACTAAACATCCATGTCCGCCAAACGTATGTATCTTCGGCGAATTTTCTCCAGAGGCCCTCCAGTTGAATTCGACAGCTTTCTGAAGAGCTCCAAGTCTTGGTTCTGGCACCGCTTCAATTCTGCGTTCGAACCCTCAGCCTCATCCGTGTGAGATTGTGGTACTGTTATACACAGGGTACCGTCTCACATGCCAGGTTCCCGGAGAACAGCCGCTGGGTATGACTCGCCCGACCTTCCTGGAACAATTATGCGCTCTCTGGCGCCGAAGTATAAGTATCCCGGGAGGAAAACTTGAAACGAAGACTCATCGAGACCCGGGTCCAACGCTCAACTCGCAGCTTCGTTTGGCGCCGTCTATAATTTACCAGTGTGTTATAGCGGCCTCGTCTTCAACTGGTGCCTCGAGTGCGGACCGCGGTTTGACGCGCGGTGTCGTGACGGATGGCTCACGCGTTTTGTTGATGAGATCATTCCTTATTGTCTTTTACCTCCAGGATCTCCAACGTCCATCGATGGAAGGGGGCCAGGAACACGATGTAGCAGGCCTCATAATGTCTTTACTCTAAACGTGGAAACTCTTACGCTTCACGGCAGCGGCCAGTGACTCAGTTCCGGCCACTTCCCAGAAAACTTTAACGAAATTACTGAGTCGTGGGTGTCCCGATCGCAGCTCTTTTGTCTGTGATGTGGGCCATACCTACCATATCAGACGCGATCGGACCAGGATTGACGGTCCCGCGTCTGTAAACAATAACGGGTTTCGTCAACTCAACTTCTCTGCAGCGACCCACCGAGCGCACCTTATTGTTCCTGCGTTTTAACGTTTTTTAAAAAGATCGCGAGGCGGCCTCTTCCCCATCCGCCCCGATCGAATAGAGCCCGCACAATGCGAACCTATCGGCCGCCCGCTCCGCGCTTCCAGTCGACGGGGTATAAAGATGGGGCTCAAAAACGCGTTTCCGCAGGTCATCCCACTCTCCTCAGCCTCCCCAGAGTCGTCCCTTGTTAATCACGCCCATCCTCTCGATCAATGGACGCTTTTACCTACACCGTACCTTCCAAGGTTGAGGAGACTATCCTCCCTCCCGTCAACGAGGATAGCGGCACTGGATCCAGCGGCAGCTGTGTCGTCTGCAGGGAAGACACCGACCTTCCTCCTTTGAACGAGGACAGCGGCACCGGCTCGAGCGGTAGCTGCATTATTGCTTGAATGACATCCCTCCGCGGCGCAAATATTGTGCACATCGTTCGTCGTCCTCGTTCCTTCACCCTTACCGACACTGACCAAATTTGTTCTTCAGAAATACGCATACATCATCATCATCACACCCCATTACCATCCACCATTCGCCCAAGGAGTTGCTGGGCTACGACGAAAGAGCATGAATCATTTACGCGCCATGGGCTGCGTGCCTCTACATTATTAAATTCGACTTCGTTCACATAGCATTACGATACAACATTAACACGATTACTGTACGACCCACGACGTCGAGCTCGTTTGAACAATCATAAGGATTAACGATTCACCGCTATAGAGCCCCAATACCGCCGTTCTGTTCGCGAGGAAGTAAAAAGTCGGGAACAAGCGTAGTCTCCTTCGACTCCAACCAGTTCACCACATCCTCGAGTTTGCGATTCTGAGGCGGGGGCCCATTGTGCGTGGCGGTAAGATACGGCTGGAGGACGGATTTCATAATCGAAAGCGCTTTAAGATCATCCAACCACGGCAGAGCGGGGTCATTGAAGAGCGGCGAACTAATAACGGACGATAATAAACGCGAATGGTCCAGCGTCGGATCGTCGATTTGCGTCAACCCACGAAGCGCTACGGCGAAATTCTTCTGGTTGTCGCGAAGCGGTGGGCGGGACGCGAAGAGAACCGTGGAAAGGCTGTCCAGGGTCTCCGCCGCCTTGTATGGCAGCAATCCCGAGTCGGCGGCGGCGAGACACTGCATAAACTCGGTGGCGACGATCATGCGCGCCTCCTCGATCCTCCTGTCGAAGCGGGGAAGCAGCTCGATGGCGTCGTGCACGGCCGTGAGCGCCCGGAGGCGCCACTCTGCGTACGCATAATGCGTCTGGATGGTATACGCGGGGAAGGTTTCCAGTGCCAGCGGAAGCGGCCGCTGCCCCGCTGTGGCGAGCGGGGAAAAGAGGGAGCAAACCGCGGTTAGCAGCGCCCAGTCCGTCTCCACGTTTCGAAGTTCCGCCTTCAGCGCAGGGGACACCGAAGGCAGCTCGTTAGCCGTGATTTGTTTCTCGAGTTCTTGCAGATGCAAACGCAACCCCGCCGCCTGAAACGCATTCAAAATGTGCGTCTTGAGCAGAGCCAAGACGGACGCCGAATAAGGTGCGATGGGCAGGACTGATAGGGTGCTGCCGTTGAAGTTTGGCCAGGTGGATAGCCGTGCGTCCGGAGTCGATAGTCCAGGGAATAATGCCGCAAGATGCCACGTCGCCTTTGCGACCTCGCCCACCAGATCCGGGCGACATGTCGTCAATCGAGCGGTAATGCGCTCCCAAACCCGCGTGAGGTTGCAGTCTTGCAAGCAGCGACAAACGGCCTCATTTGATCCTCGGTTGTTGATGTATTCGATGCAGCTGTCGACGACGCGGTCGACCATGTCTACATCCACTTGATGTTGCGCGTCGAACCAGGGTAGCAGCGTGCCGAGGATCGTATCGTTGTGCGTTATCAATGGGACCTGCATCTCCACCGCCTTCCGTACGTTGTCAGCAAAGACGATCGCAACATGGCCGACGGGGACGTCCACGGGCTCGAGCGAGGCCTGGATGGTCGTACAGGTCAATTCGAACTCGTACGGGGGTTTGCTGAGATGCGTGGAGTTTTGGAGAAACGTCAAGAGAATGCGATATTGCACGCTGTTCCACGATGTGCGGGGTATTATCCCCACGATTTGGGAAACGGCATTCAGCCAGTCCTGCGCGGCATGCGCATGTGTGGGCATGTTCATCGACAGCTGTTCCAAGTCCCGCCCGCCATACGACGTGGTGACGAGGTAGGGCCAATTGCACCGTTGGCGTTCAGCGAGGAATGCCTCCAAACCACGGCGGCAACGACCGAGCACCAAATCGGTCGGTCGGCCTTCCCTTATAGCGGTTTTACTATCCCGCAACAGGAGCGCAAGCCTCTCCACGTGTCCGTGCATCGAACATAAATTGTTCCAGTCGGCAAGGGCAGCGATCGACGGCAGATACAGCGCCATTTCAGGCGTCCGAGGAAGCAGGAATTGCAAGTCCTTCAGAAACAACAACGGCTGGACGGGATTCGAGTTTTTCTCGCTCAGCATGCCCAGAGCCCAAATGGCGTTGAGGCAAGTGATTTGGCGACGGACTCTGACGCTGGGTTCGAGGAGACCGCTCTCGCAGCTCAGGATGAGATGCTCGATGCGCGAGCCCAGTAGAATCTCGGGGTCGGTGAGCAGACCAAGGACCAGGTTGTCGTATTTTCGACGTCGGCCCTGTGAGCTACGATTAGATGTCTAGTCTTTTCTTTGGTAATTCCACGTGCCTGCGGGCCTGGAGAGTGGTCAGAGCCCCGGACGAACCAAAAAAAACAAACATTGAAGGCGTACCGAACACACAGTTTGGAAGACCGACCACAAAGGGCTCCAACTCGTCGTCGTCCGCCAAGGATTTCATCGTCCACGCGAGTGCCCGTTTATCCCGCTCCTCTCGTTGATCCGAACGCACGGTCGCAGTCTCGACCATGGCGGTGACCATCGAGCGCAAGTACGGCGACGCAAGCGCCGTCTCGTGTCGTCTGCGTCTGTACGCCGGAAAACGACGAAGCACGAACAACGAGCAATACCTCCGGATGCTCCACAGGATCGCCGACATGGGCGTCTTGTACGGGCAGTCGAATTGGAGGAGGGGAAGGACAGTCATGCATGCGTAGAGGAGGATTATGGTCGCAAGGAGGGCCGCGGCCACATAGGCCACAGTGAGATTGACGGGGAAGAGAAACGCGACAAGCCCTCCAAAGAAGAAGAGCAAGGACAGGTGTAAGAGGAGCGGGATCAAGCCCACTACTGCGTGCATCCGGAAGCGCTGAAGCCCATAGTAGAGATAGGCGAAAATCCGGGCTCGTTTAACCGGAGACGGGAGCATCTCTGTCCTTTGCAGAAAGTCGCGGGCCCACTGTTCGACCAGCGTCGCCGTCAATGCGCTGGCAAGACTGAGGCCAAGACTGATGAACCAAAGGATATTGCACACCAGAGCAGCCCTTGGAGGTGGGGTGTCCAGACGGGGAGGCGTTACTGGGGGAAGACTTGGATCGGCAAGCTGTCGGGAGATATATAACAGCGCGGCTAGCTCAGTGTCCGGTTGCAGAGTCTTGTAACTTTCGATAATGAACGCCGTTAATATGGCGGAAAAGAGACCTGCCTTGGGGATTCGTGAGCTCGCAGGATGCGGATATGGATAGAAGACGAGACGTACAAATATGAGCATCCCGTTCATGTTTCCTCTCCAACTGTCGACGAGAGCCTTGTCGTATTTTTCTGCTTCGGAAATGTACACGGACCATATTTTTGCGCATGGCTCGTCACCTGCGAAAGTTAGCAGGAATACTAAAGGCAACGAGGGGCTTGCCTGGGGTGTCTACGACCACAGGTATAGGGCCTTCCGCGAAAGCTTTCTCCATAGCAGTGGCACAAGACTCGAGAGTTGGCTTCATCAAGGAAATGATAGATATCACTGTAAATTGCGACGGAGGCGACGAACGTTTGTCGGACATAGCATTGCTGCAAGAGAATACATTTCAAGTCCTGAGTCAAGTACAGGGGAAAGAGAAATCAGAAACGAAGCACGCGCGGTTCGACGGCGTACAATCCGACACTGAACGCGAAATTGACCAGCCCTCCCATAAGCAGCGTCGCTCCACTCACGCCCCATGCCTTGGGCGCCAATGCGCATGTCAGGAGCGAGAATGCAGACCAAGCAGAGGTCATCGCAACTGCGAGATACATAGGTCAGAATACCAAAACAGACTGAGTTGAATTGAAGAGACGCACATATCGCGGGTAGCGCAACGGGACCCGATCTCGCAGCAACGAGATTGCCTACCCCAACGGCCGCCACGATGCATGCAATTGAGTGGTTGAAGCCGGGCGTGATGGAGGCGTTGGTGGTGGACTAACGAAAGCAAAGGTGATTTTGATGCCGGGATGACGATCTTCCGTCGACTTACAAGACCGGTGAGCGATGAAAGCCCTTTGGTGGCAAATGATTCGTAGACCATTGCTGGCTTTGCGAACAGAACGAGGCCGATGCCAATATCGGCAATGCCCTTGGCGAAAACAAGCGTAGATGGGTTCATGCTCTGCTTTCAAGACGAGGAGGAGTGGTTGAGGAGAAACAGAGAGGCGCGTTTCAAATTCATTGCATTGAGACAGTCCAAATACAGAACCCCTATCTCAGCTTTCCCCACAGATCGAAACGGTGGTCAACTGAAGAGAACAAAGTCAGTCAATGGTCGAGTAAGATATATACGAATAATTACAGGGTGGTACACACACATACACGCGGCCTTCTAGGATCTAGCATCTTACACCCGTAGACTGATACATTTCATTCGCCAGCGAATTGTATCACCCCTACTTTGTCACCGGAATTGGCGACCCTGCAAGTCACAGTCAGCGTGCGTTCCAATGACCAGAAACACGCTGAAGACGCACCCAAACCATCGGCCTCAGAATCGAACGTCGCCTGTCGAGGCGCGACGATGTCAAAGCTCCGCCGACTGTGCTTGTCCTCCAACTGCTTCACCAGCCTCCCAATGTTCTCTATGAACATGTCGATCTCTTTCTCGATCTCTGACCCAGCGGGGGGAGATGGCGCAGCGCCTGCGACGCTCGGCGATCGCTTCGGCGCAAGGCTGGATGTTCGTGATGGGCCCGCAATGGACATTCCGACGGGCATGACAGAGGTGCGGGCAGGCATGTATGATGATGATTCAAAGTCGGCGGCGGGGGAGGGTGAAGCGGATGATTGGAGACTCGGAGTCGGGCTGTCTGCTTTTAAGGGCAGAAATGGCTTGGCTGCTGTTGACTGCATGGTTGCCATATGTCCGTGTCTTCGATCGACTATTCAGCACGCGAGTGATACGAACGATCGGATTCTCACATTGGTTGGCACCGGGTTGGAGGTCCAGATGGATCGAAGTCGATGGGAGAAAGAAAAGAAGGGTGGAGAGGGGTGGAGGCGGGGCTGGTCGATAACAATTTATTCGAGGCCAATTCGGGACTCGAGGTCTTATACACCCAGCCACGGATGGTTACCATGGTCCTCACTGAGTTGGCATGACGGTGAATTAAAACAACAGCGCGGTCCCGTCCCTGTGGCCGAATTGGGCAGGATTGCGCACGCACTAAACCGAGGGTTGTTCAAAAGGAAAATTGCAGAAGTGGAGAGATCAGAGTGGACGCAAAAGAAGAGTGATTGCCGAAATCGCCACCCAAAGGGATCGCCCACCCTTAGCGACGATGTGCGGAGCTGTGCGGATGCCACGCGTGGTCAGAAAGATCCGCCGCTGGTGGAAATCCGATGGATGAGTGAACAAGAGTGAACATCGTAACGGCAAGAGTAGAACATCTCGCATGAACGATGGATGAGAGCCCTTCATGCGAAAGAAAGCGGAGCAGATGATACATTGTGTAGATAGTGCAGAACAAGAAAAGAAAACTAGGAGTTGGCGTTAGATGATCACAAAGGAACGGTCACAAACACTCTCACCAACTACAGAACTCGAACGTTTTCTTGACGATAGTGGATAGATGGAGCAGGGTCTAGCGGATGATCGCAAGTAAGACATCAGATAAAATCCCGCGGGTATAAAACGCAAGGATAACTCACGTTGTGTTGTGATTTTTGGTCCGGGATGTGTTAACAGCCCGCACACCTCAGTCCACGAAACCGACAAGAAACCACTAAGCGCCGCTTCCCACCGCCTCTCCCCAGCCCATAACTAAATGGGCTTGATCTTGAAGTGTAGGGAGATGAGGGAGAAGATTAGGCACTGCGCACCCGATCAGTACTCGTCCAGAGACGTATAAACGCGGCCAAAAACGAACCTTGAGGTCCTGAACAAGGTAGTAGAACACGCGCAGGCCCTCCGGGTCCTCGCTGTCCTGTATATCGACCAACGAGCCGATTTTTGCGGTCTAGCGGCCAAAATCTCAGTCCAACAACTCTCGAGACCCCGGGCGGCACTAAACGCACCTCGAATGCAATGTGGTCGTTCCCCACCCGGATCTCCAGCTCCTGCTTACCAACGATATTTTTCTTCGGCCAGTTGGTGTCGTCCTCCCTGCGCATGCATGAGACTCTGCAAGGTCGAGAAATAAGAGCGCGTACTTGGTGATCTCGGACGCCTCAACGATCCGCTTGAGCTCTTTTACTACCAGCGGGCCGACCCACACTAACAGCGTCACAGTTAGAATGTATGCCGCAACGCAACTGCCCAAAGTACCCACTCTCTTTACGGATGAGACTGTCGTTTCGGTAGTTTGAGTTGTTGGCGTATCGGAGACGGCCATGGGAGTACTCGAACTCCAGGAACTCGTGGCCGTGCTTGCCTGAATGGCCGGTGCTGGTCCCAGGTCAATATTGCGGTTAAAAAGCAGAAATCCGGCCGATTCTCACTAGTATCTGGCAAAGTGTGTGAGCGGATGCGAGATATGGGATGAAAAGACGCATACCTGAGGTAGAAAGGGTCGTTATCGTGTGCAGACATCGACGCGAAGTGCAAGCAAACTTGCTTACCAATCAGCTTGTGCTTGTATTATTCCCGGGCTATTGGACGGCTTCATGTTTCTTGCTTCCCTGACGCGACCATTAACGCGTCCCATATCGCGTCTTCCTAAACGCCTGGTGCCCCCACGGACGTACTCCACGGGCCCGGAAATGTCAGTCGCTGTTTCTCGCTCGCTGCACATTGACCTAATACATTCAGTGATAATGAGCTCCGAAATCTGCTAGAAAAGGAGAAGCAGAGGTTGGTGTGGTTCTTTTTCCTGGCAATTGACTGACCAGAACTGCAGCCAGTCCGATCCGGCGGTGCGCAGGTATGGAACTGGATTTTATTCGCAACTCTGGCTCACAGGGTTTGTGCAGCGAACTCGACGCGTTCCTCAATGCACCTCCACCAAAGATGCCGAGGTGCGTCCACAACCAACGCGAAATAGCCTGTAACTCATCCATGTCCAGTGCTGACCCATCGCCGGACGACCTTGAATGGGCTGGCCGACCTGCCAGTGATATATCCTTCGCGTCCATTTTGAGTCCGGAACAGTACGAGACCCAGAATATCTCGTGTAGGGCTCTACTGACAGCCTTCCAGAATGGCCAGCACTTCCAAGGAGCTATTTGGCACCCAGTCGGTATATTCTCTGCCCTGAATATATTATTCTCAATGAAGCTTCAGGGCAACGGTCACACTGCAGACCCTCCCCAATGGCTTCAACACGCGACACCTACCCCTCCCCGGACCCCTCCCGAAAGACGCCACCGAGGTTGAACACGCCGCGACCCACGTCCCCGGTCGCTCCATCCATCGCCCCTTCCGCCACCCGCGCACTCACGGCCTCCCCGCCGCGACGATCCAATTCCGCTCACACGACATTCTCAGCATGCACCTCTTTGTCCATTTCGCCACCCATGCGGCGTATTCGCTCGGCATCCCGTGCTCGGGGATGTTCACGCTCCCGACGCAGCGCACGCTCTGGACCGTCCCCAAGGGCCCCTTCGCACACAAGAAGGCGCAGGAAAATTTCGAGCGCAAGGTCCATCGACGGGGACTGAAGGCGTACGACACGGACCCCGTAGTGGTGGATCTGTGGTTCAAGTATCTGCGGCGGCACGCTATGGGTGGAGTAGGCATGCGATGCGTCAAATGGGAGCGCATGCCCCTGGATGTTGGCCAGAAGGCGGTGAAGGACGTCCGGGACCGGCTGAATCGCGGCAGGCAGGTTGAGAC
Organism: Mycena filopes; assembly: GCA_029281495.1. Classification (NCBI taxonomy): domain Eukaryota; kingdom Fungi; phylum Basidiomycota; class Agaricomycetes; order Agaricales; family Mycenaceae; genus Mycena; species Mycena filopes. The sequence continues at coordinate 300,662 of JARIHR010000068.1, read as the reverse complement.
GACGAGGAGCAAGATAAAAGATCTGGGAGACAAAATTGTCCGGAGGGAGATGGGATTAGACAAGACGCCCACCAAGATAAAATTAAACACTGTGGATCCCTAATTCAATCCCTTCTGCTCGCCGTTCATGCATGCAACGTTCATACCTCGCGATTTTCTTCCGCATACTTTCTATCCCGTGTTTGGCTCGGCCTTGCGATACAAGCATCCGGATGCAGAACAACTTGAACTTGAACCGAGTCAACCGACCTCTCATCTAGTCTTGTAAACCAGACCTTACTTCGACCGAGAAGACAATCGTTGAGGCTCGGTGACCTATATGAAACCGCACAGACGATGGCATATCCAGTCTTGACCCTCCCTTTCGACGTCATTAGCCAGATATTCGTTTATTGCCTCCCCCCAGAAGAAGACGCATTGCCGTGGAGAACAGAGGCTCCTTTACTCCTGGCCGGGATATGTCGAGAATGGCGGGATGTCGCATTGGCCACACACGACCTGTGGAACACCATGCACCTCAACCTCCGCCCTCATTCCGTGCCGAAAGTCGACCGCCTTCTCGATTTCTGGATTCCACGCGCTGGAAACCTCCCCCTCTCGATGAGCCTTGTGTTTAAAATCGGGAATGCCGAAACTTCTGGTCTGGCCTCCCTGGATCGCCTCATTGGGCGCTATTCGCGTCGTTGGACGAGCATCGAGCTGCATATGCCCATGTCTGAATTGCTGCAACTCACATCTCCTGTGGAGCAATTCGCCTCGCTTTACAAGGTGGTACTGGACTGCGGGCGTTGGGGAGGGGGCACTGGCCCGCGGGTTGCGACTACATTCCTCCACTCTCCGAAACTTCGAGATGTACACGTATTCTCAAATACCGTGTCGCGAGTCGTCTTCCCATGGGGCCAGTTGACGACGCTCAGATTGGACATCACGACGGTAGGGGAATGCTTGAAGGCATTGGGGGATGTCCCCAACCTTGTGCACCTAACAGCCAGCCTGTGGAGCGAAGGGATCCCCCCTCACTCAGTCTCTCTTCTCCGGCTCGAAACCCTCAAACTACCGCTATCCCACAACCGTGGGCCCGAGCTCCTCCGATATCTCACCCTCCCTGCTCTCCAGCGGCTTGAGCTCGATCTCCAGGGCCAGCGGCAGATCACCTACTGCATATCCTTCCTCATCCGCTCAGCCTGCCTCCTGCGCCAACTTTCCGTCCGATTTGGCGCGCTCTGGACGACATACGATTTTGCGCGGCTTTTCCTCGCCCTGGACTCCCTCGAGGGGCTCCAGGTCGGCAAGGCCACGCGCTCTTTGGACGCGGCGTTCGCGCTGCTCAAGGACGAGCCGCGAATGCTGCCCAATCTCACGTCCATGAGCGTCGAGCGCACAATGGTGGACGACGAAAACCCAGCGCTGCTCGCGGGTTTCCTTCACTCGAGATGGAATGTAGCGGCAGGCGTCTCCCTCCCGGTCCAGCTCAAGTCTTTTAGGCTGGATTCTCCGCTCGCCCCGCCAGTCGCTGATGGACAGGAAGAGTTTGTTCATCGGCTTGCCCGATTGCTCGTGGCGGGGATGGACCTACGGATAACATCTTCGCACGAGTCTTGGTTCTACTTACCCCCGGAGAGGCGATTCATATTAGCTGAGGAGCAGGAGGGGGATGATGCATGACCGCAGTGTCAGAAGTTGAATCAATTGTCTTTCCTGCGGTTTAGATCATTCTGAGCTTGTACATACTTTCCTGCGCTGTCCTCTAGTGGTGTGGGCCAGTCAATTCCCTCCGTAGAAAAACTGGATATGTAAAGCGGTTGCGTGAAATCATGAATACATTGTGTGAAAATCCTCCGTCCTCCGTCCTCCATCTAAATCATTCAAACTGCTTATCTAGAAACACCCGAAGAAGGGCAACGACCTCCCTGCGCACAGCAAGCGGCACCGACGCTGGTTTTGCACAAAGTCAGGATAGGCAAGAACAAGGGATTTGAAAACGACCGACTGTGGGCGTGAGGAACCATCTCCTCTAACAGCGCGGTGAAAGATAGAGGGTCCATTGTGCGTGCACGCTCTGAAGGGGAGTTAACTCGTCCCAGGGCGAAAAGCAGGACAGGTTCGGACAAACCTTTGCTCCGGTTCCGCATATCATCCGTCCAACCACTGTCATTAAGCTTGGAGGCCAGGATAAATTTAATTCTACGCACCCTCGGTGAGTATGGAAGAGAAGGGTGAAAAGGGAAGGGATGGGATGAAGGGAGCGTCAAACTCACCGATCCCACTCGCCACTTTCTAGGAGGCGCTGCTGGAGCTGTACTTGCAGCGCGTCTACCTCGGCGGCCGCTGGTGGCGGCATGGCAGCGCACTAGCTAGCGGCGGGAATCGAGGGACCGTGTAGCACAGAAGGCACTCGACGGGCCAGCTAGTACGCGACCGAAAAGGACAAGATGAGGGCGCTAAAGAAACCCGCCACGATCCCGTGACCGCCGAGGGCGCTAATTTTATCCAATGCTCCATGTTTATTTCTTCAGCTACTCAGGTACAGTTTATTGATGCGCTTGAAAGACGGATACGACCTCGCGCGAGATGGGTCCAATGCCCAACGCAAAACCCATGGATTAAAAAAACACGAAGAACTTACAAATGGGCGTAAATATACACAAGAGAGAAAACGCTCAAGATCGTGCTGAATTCTGGTATTTAGGGTCCGCGGTTACGTATTCTGGTTGGAAGAGGCGCTCTTGCTCTGTCAGCATCCATCTAGATTACGGATGTGGGTCGAAAGAAAAAACGAGCCCAGGAATAAAACGTACGCCAGCAGTTCGTTCACATAATCCCGGACGATGTCCGTCGATTCGGCGTCGAGGGTCGATTGAGAGACCATGGAGGGGAGCGTCACTGCAGCCCGTTGATCATCCAATACCAAGGAGAGCAGGGCAGATGTACCAAGCATGCGAAGCAGGTGCTCTGCACCGTAGATCTCGCTCATTTCCTTCTCCTGCCCGATGATCACCTTCTGCCCTGTGATGTATTGGGAGCGGATGTTGGTGTATTGAGGGCGTTCGAAGCGATAGAGGAGGTGGTTTGCGAGTGAGCGGTCAAAGTAGACCTGGAGACCCGAGACAACGGTGGGGGTGAGTCCAACGGGGTCCTTAAGGCTGTCGGTCTTGAATTAAATACAAAACGGCGAAGAAATATAGAAAGTTCACCCACTGAGGTGGTTTCGTTTCCTTGAGGTAGGCTTCGAACTCTTTAAGCAATTGTTCCACTGTCGGGGATCGCGGCAGCGTCACCAGCTGATTAATCGTGTGAGCTGAGGCACAATACGAAGGAATCGAGCAAAGGGGAGAACGTGTTTCGAGTAGTAATTACCTTGTTATCCTTCGTTACTGTCTCCCAGTCGTCCACTAGCTTGGACTTGATCTGCTCCGGGATGGTGAGCTTCATCTCGGGCCTCTTCGTTCCATCGCCCTGGTTTTTCGACCTGAATTTGGGATTTCCATCGGAGCGAAGCAGCAACACGCACATCGTCCCTCCCGCGCTTCGTCCCGCGCGTGCCGGTCTCCTTGCGCGTCCCCGAGCGCGTATTTGCGCTCGCGCTCGCTCCCGTACCGGCGTCCTTGCTCGCCGAGGACGTGCTCGCCTTCGGGTGCGCGCTCGCTTTGGTCGCGCTCGCCTCCTTCTGCAGCGACTTTTGCAGCAAGCGGTTCACCTCGTTGTCTTTCAACAACCGGTTCGCGGGCACCCATTCGTCCCATCTGGCAGGGAGTGATTAGTGCGCGCTCAAACTCAGAGATACACCGCGGCGCACGTCGTCTTCCAGCCTTTGTAGTGGACAAAATAGTGCTCGCCCTCCACGCCGGTGATCGTGTTTTTCCCGCTCTCGTCCGCGGCCTGAGTTTTGAGGACTTTTGCAACGTATACAAGAGGTCCATGGTAGCACAAGACATTCTCGCCGGCATTAAATGTTGGTGGTGGTTCTGACATGGAAAGGGTTTGTTGTTGTGTGGTTCTAGGGTTCTTCTGACCATGGAGGCTGCTTCACTTATTCAGGTCAAAATATCGGCTGGCCGCAAGCAAAGCTCTTTGTTGCGCTCTCTGAAGCTTCCCTTGACTGTTTCCTTCCCGCCGTCTCCACTTCCAACTGTACGCGATGTAAAAACCGCAATTCAGCAATCCCACCCTTCTGTTCGTTTTCAAGAGTGCTCTGCTGTTCCTCCAGGATACCCCAGCTGAAATCGCTGCATTGAACTAGTTCTACGTTGCGCGCCAAAAGATTTCTCTCCCAGAAGACTCCAAGGCGCTCTCGGACGACTCTGCCGTTCTTTTTGGCGCTGCCGGGGATGTGGAGCTGGTCGTCGGCGATCTCGGCCCCCAGGTTGGATGGGTGACGGTATTCATCGTCGAATATGTGAGGACGAGCCGCTAGACTTTTGGGAACCTTGTTCAACTCGTACCTCAGTTGGGGCCGCTAATCATACACCCCCTTCTGTATCACTTGCCCAAATTATTCTATGGCAAGGAAGTACAGCATAGCGCGCTACAGAAGTAGGTTTATCACCGTCGCAAGTCATTTCTCATCTCATCCATTGCCACAGGTCGGTGTATGCAATGGTGATGCTGCATTTCCTCAAACGCGAGCTCGAGACCGTTTTGCAAGTGCCTTCTCCATTTTCCTTTTTCGAAGCTGACGACATCCAGTGTGCACCGCTTCTCACACGCGACGATGCCATTCAGGAATATCTTCAAGAAGTTAGTATGAAGAAGCCGCCATGGTCGACCCGATTTATTGACCTCGTTCCAGCTCAGGTCACTATTGGGTCTTCTCAGGCCTCTTCCTCGCCTACGATATGTACCGCCCCGGGTTCTCCGCGCCTTCGGTCGCGGGTACATGGCGCGATGGACCGTTATTGAAGGTCGGATGGGCCATTTGGGCGGTGCGTTAACTCTTGACTTGTCTTTTCGATACGGACCTTGCTGTTTCTATTCCTTTTCATTCTCTCTTTGCCCCGAAACTAACGCCACTTCTCAGTTTGCCCAACTCTCCAACCTCCACACCCACCTTACAGTCCGCGCTCTCCGACCCGCCGGTACCACCACTCGCGCCATCCCCATGGGCTACGGATTTTCCTGGCCATTCAGCGTTGCGTTCCCGAACTACTTTTTCGAACTGATCTCGTGGGGCACGGTGTGCGCCATGAGCGGGAGCATGGCTGGTGCGTTGTGTCCCCTTCCGGACGACCTAAAGCTAAATGATGCGCCTCTCCTCGCAGCGACGTTCTTCTGGGCTGTGAGCGCGGGCCAGATGGTGATTTGGGCGCAGAAAAAACACGCGGCATCGAAAAGAGAGTTTGGGGACAAGTACCCGCGGGGCCGCAAGGCGATCTTCCCCGGTATTTTGTAGCTCGAGTAAAATATGTGAATGAGACTCGGCCGCGGCCAATTCCTCGCGACCGTCTGTAAAATCCTGAATTTAAATCGAAGCACCGAGACAAACATTTGATTGTGTATCGATGTTGCACAAGTCCGGCTTGTGATGACCTCCACTTGGCTTCACCGCTATAGCTACCCAGCTCAGTCAGCCCAGCTCTCCCAGCTTGGCATGGCCAGGGCATGGCCCAGGCATCCCCTTCGCGTTACAGAATCCGACTGCGCTAAACAGCCGGGACCCACAAACGCAATGTTCATCACCGCCGACATCCCTAAGTTCGCCTAGGCGGCGGCAGGCGGCGGCAGGCGGCGGCGGTCTTCCATTATGTGGGCATTCAACAGCTGCTCTTTCTCGTGTGTGATCCACGACGCCGTCGCCTATAAGGGCCTGATCGGGTGCACGAGAATCCGGTTAGAATTTTTTTAGAATCTGGGCCCGATATATACTTTGTTCCTAAACTACCTAAGAATCCATTATCCACCTATTTCTTGAGGATTTAAGCAGCGAGAGTGGCGGGAAAATAGCAGTTGAAAATTTCCCCAACATTCTAAGATCAACCTTTGGAATCGAGGGTTGGACTCCGGACTTGGTTGAACGTTTCTGCTTGCGGCTTCCCCGCCGCCTCACCTCACTGGGATTTCAGAAAAGGCCTCAAATTCCCATTCTGAGATAGTTTAGGGACGAATTTCGTGGGAATTGAGGTGTAGTGGCGATTCTAGGCAGATTCCTTAGAAAAGGATTCTGATCACCCGATCAGGCCCTAAGTATACGGTAGGCCGGAAGGCTGAGGATGGTTTTGAATTCGGGCGCCGCAGATCGGCCGATGGTCCGGTGATGCCCGGGTGCTGACTCACGGTTATGATGGCCGGAACACGATCACGTGAGGGATTCAGATGGCGTTGGCTTGAACAGACGCTTTGCGTACCACTGTGGCGTTATTCGTGTCCACGGCTGTCGAGCCGAGAAGGCCGCTCAGGAGGAAATGCCGACCAGTGTGGACTCCGGCCTGTTGATAAATTATCCAACTCTTTGGACAGAGCATGGCGCAAAAATAGAGTAAGATACAAAAGAGGTCAAATGAAAGAAGGTAGCCTGGCTGGCCATGCGCGCTAATGCCCGCGCTAATCCGAAGCTGTCTCAGGGCAACACAACAGTGGGACCAAAGACTCAAGAGCTCAAGGTTCTGACCCAAACCACCATGTTGGGCCGTCTCGCAACCCGCTTCGGAACCCTAACTCCGGCGGCCGCGGCCGTTCCTGCTCACTATGTGCCCCCAAATGTTCTCCAAGGCCGCTATGACATCAACCACTTGCTGGGGAAGGGCCAGCAATCCGCAGTATGGCATGCTCACGATCGAGAGCGGCAAGTCGAATCCAAAGACACATTCCTAAACACTGAAAACTTGTGCAGCAACTGCGACGTCGCGATTAAAATCTTCACCTCCGAAATGACTGCAATACAAGGCGATGAGGCGTTCGAGCTCAAGATTGCCCAACGGATATCTCGGCTCCCAGACACACTCCCCGGGCGACGCCATCTGTTGACCTCTTCCGATTCGTTTGCGGTGCAAAACCCCGATGGCGGTCGGTACCAATGTCTCGTCACGGAGCTGCTTGGCGTGTCGCTGCTGCATGACTCACTCTGTGGCCCGCCCGAGGCCCGCCGCCAGCTTCCCCTCCCCCTCGTCAAGACCATCACGTTCCAGATGCTTCAGGCGCTGCAGACGCTGCATGACGAATGTCAGGTGGTTCATACAGGTGCATCCATTTCCACAATCAATCTCTTCGACGACTTACTTCCCCACGCACAGACATCAAGCACGATAACATTCTTCGCCGGCTTCACGTCTCTGGAACTACCAACGGCGACAGTGACGATTTCACACTCGCCGACTATGGCTCCGGAATGCCGCTCAGCGAGCTGTCTCGCTTTCCCAACCGCCAGGTGCAGCCGCCTGCGCTGCGCTGTCCCGAGGTCATAGTCGGGTGTGCATGGAATACGGAGGCCGACATCTGGAATCTGGGGTGCATGGTGAGTGGCTCCATTTTGATTTCTCCACCCATGGTATCCCCTTCACAATCACGCACTTCTGCATAATAACAGGTTTTTGAGCTGGCAACGGCTCGGCGCTTGTTCCGCCCGTCTGGAACCGCACAATATACAGCAGAGCAATACCACCTCGCACGGATCTACGCCACATTCGTGCACGAGGACACCGAGGTCGAGCGCCTGCGAGACTCCTTATTCTCCAAGGGGCGGCATTTCGATGTGTTCTTCCGCGCGCATGGTGGTATGTACACATCTTTCGAGTCCAGCCTCTTCGAGTGCGCTAAACAACTATTAGGCCTCATCGTATCTATTGGCCGTGAGCATAACGAGTCTCTCAACAGCATTCTCAAAGTTTACGGGATCGAGTCCGCACCGCTTGAGAGTCTTTTGACGGACATGCTCCGGGTGCACCCGGGTGACCGTCCATCGGCGAAGGAGTTGTTGTCACATCCTTTCTTTGCTACAAACGGCAGTGATGGCAATGAGGGTGTTGGCAGAAATGGGAGTCGCTGAACTTACAGTCAGAGTCACCCTTGTTTATATAGCGCAACAAATACGATGTTTTTTTCGAGCTCTGGTGTGTGGACAAGTATACATGATTCGTTCGACATTTAACACGGCCTTATTCTTCTACTTGATCGACGAATCGGATCCCGCCTGCGCGTCCGAAATAAGTGAAAAGAACACCAGCACATGAAAAAAAGGGCCAAGTGTAAAGCCTGATGTCAACGGGCTGCTGTATATCCTAAGGATACCCGAAATTAAATGCGTCGCCGGGCCGGACTCGAACCGGTGGCGCCCGACGAAATACAAAACCATCCTCAGCCTTTAGGCCTACCGTAATAAGTATGGGTCCCCGCGGTTCACCCATGGTCCCGATTTCCACCCCCGTTAGCGAATTATCACTCTCGCCTGGACGATGTTCTCGGACATCCGGAAGCTCTCTTGTAACCTTTGGTCGTACCCGGCGTCCATGGCGCCGCCACCAGCGTTCACGCTCCCCTTCGACATACTCTACCAGATCTTCGTCCTCTGTCTCCCAGAAAATGCAGTTCCCTCGAGCACAGAGGCTCCGCTGCTTCTGGCGGGCATATGCCGAGAGTGGCGGGATATAGCGTTGTCCATTCCCTCGCTATGGAATACAATCGATCTCAAACTCAGCTCGCGCACGATCTTGAAAAGGACGCGACTCCTGGGGGTCTGGAAGTCTCGCGCAGCGAATCTCCCTTCCAGGATGAGCCTCGTCTATGGAGATCGGTCCCTCGTTCGTCATCCACCCCTCGAGATGCTGGAAGGCATCCTTAACCGCCATGCCTCGGATATAACCACCATCGAGCTCGCGCTATCCGACCCCTCCTTGATCCAGCGCAATCCCCGCAGGCCGGTTTACGCCTCCCTGGCAAAGCTCGTATTAGATTGTGGATTTTGCGAGCATGGAATCGCATTTGCGACCGTGTTCTCTGAATGCCCGAACCTGCGAGAGCTGCACATAATATCCGGCTGGGCTGGGAGTTTCGCCCTCCCCTGGACCCAGCTGACGGCGCTCAGACTTGACAAATCCACCCTGCCCGTGTGTTTAATTACATTGGCGCTCCTCCCTAATCTGGTGGATGTCCAATGCACTCACCTCGCTGGCAACAAGGCGGCAGCCTCGATATCACCTCTTTTCCACCTGGAATCCATTACATTTTCCGAGAGCTATAGGAATGGGCCAGCGCTACTATCCTATCTTTCCCTTCCCGCTCTCCGGCATCTCGACGTCGATCTTGACGGTTCACCGCAGATTGCGCAGCTTACATCTCTCATCGCACGGTCATCTTGCTCTCTGCGGCGACTCTCAGCAGAGCTGCGGGCGGAACCCGATGATCTCTCGAAGCTCTTCCTCGCCCTGGATTCCCTCCAGAACCTTGAACTCAAGAAATGCACGCCATCCGTTGTGCATGCAACGCTCGCGTTGCTCACGGCCCAGCCTCGCCTTCTTCCAAACCTCGCGACCTTGCAGATGGATTGGGCCTTGCTGGACAGGAAGGACGTTGGGCTGTTGACCGATTTCCTCGAGTCGAGATGGAATATCGACGCCAACTCCGCCGCGCCTATCCGACTGGAAACCCTTGGGCTGAACCCTGACATACATCCTCCGAAGATCGCGGTCGACTGGGGGACTATGCTGCGGTTAAACCGCCTGCGAGAAGAAGGGATGGACATCCCGATACTGGCATCGCTTCAGTCCTGGTTCTCTTTCTCTTGAAGGTAGGTTTTCTTTACTCTTCAAGTCCGCCCAGTCTGATCCTTTTTTTCCAGTTGAGTTGGGAGCGGGCTCGGTTCATCGTGAATGTCGCTTGTCTTGGGCTGGGGGATGGAGGGTTTCTGAATGTATCTCTACTTGCCGCCCCATTGCAACCTACGTACTTAGTCTGATACGGCTTTCACTCGACTTTTACTCGTATAATACACTGTTATACAGCCGCTGCGTGAGCCTGGCAGTTCGCAATTTCCGTTCTGACAACGATGAACCGGCGGCCAGTCTACTTCAATCACTCCGCCCATGCCTGGATCGCGCCCGCGATTCCATCTGCTCAATCCATCGATGCATTCCATCGAACACTCCCAAACTACCGTCCAACCGACCTCATTTCCCTGGATAAAGTAGCCAAAGAACTAGGTGTCAAGGCGGTCTATGTGAAAGATGAAAGCACTCGGCTGGACCTCCCGTCTTTCAAGATTCTCGGCGCCTCTTGGGGCGCGTTCCGCGCTCTCGCACACAAGTTCGGACTGCCCTCAGACGTGGACCTGGATGTTGTGCGGACGGCCATCGCTTTTCACGGGCCGACCACGCTGTTCGCTGCCACGGACGGCAACCATGGCCGTGCTGTTGCGCGCATAGGTAAAATTTTGACCACACCAGTACATATCTTCGTTCCTACCGGTCTCCACCCAAGCACGATCGCCCTCATTTCGAGCGAGGGTGCGGCGGTGACCCAAATTGAAGGAAACTACGACGAAGCAGTTGAAATCGCGTTCAAATCTGCCCAGAAGGAAGGCGGCCTCCTCGTCCAGGATACGGCGTTCGAGCACTACGAAGAAATTCCGCAGGTAGGCCTCTCCGCCCCACAACCATCCCTTCTTATTCAACTGCCGTTCGCTCAGCTCATTGTTGACGGCTACACAACGCTCCTCTCAGAAATCACAAACCAACTCCCTCCCGCCCACTCGCCCACTCACATCATCGTCCCCGTCGGTGTGGGCTCCTTCGCCCAGGCGGTCACGTCCTACTATCATCAACCCTCGCTTCCCCATGCCTCCCCGCACGTTATCACCGTCGAGCCGGATACCGCCGCCTGTCTCTACACCGCACTGACAACTGGCGCCCCCACCGCGCTGCACCCTGCTGTCGGCACCATCATGACCGGCATGGACTGTGGCACCGTCTCGAAAAGCGCCTGGCCCATCCTCCGCCACGGCGTTTCCGCCGCACTCAGCGTGAGCGACCACGAAGCCCATCTGGCTACGCTCGAACTCGAATCACACAATATCGCCGCGGGGCCCTGCGGTGCCGCGCCCCTCGCAGCGCTGCGACACTTGGTCGCGGGCGGCGGCGCATCACCATCGGGCTTGAATCCGGATTCTGTCGTCGTGCTGATGTGCACCGAGGGCGCGCGGGAGTACGCAGTGCCCCGCAGTGTGGCCGCGGAGACGCCGAAGGAGGTTACGCAGGCACTCGTGCAAATCGACTCGAGCAACCCGATTGACGGCCGGGGCCCTGGTGAGCGTGCGGTGGCGGAGTGGGTGGTACGATGGTTGGCGCATCGCGCGGTAGAGGCGTCTTGGGTGGAGCGGGTCGTAGGAAGGCCGAGCGTGGTCGCGGTGGTGAAGGGAACAGGCGGCGGGAAGCGGCTTATGTTCAATGGGCATCTGGATACAGTGACGCTGGCGGGGTATGATGGCGACCCGTTAAGTGGGGAGGAAAAGAATGGGCGAGTGTACGGAAGAGGCGCGGCCGATATGAAGTGCGGCGTTGCAGCTGCCTTGGTCGCGTTGGTTAAAACGAGGGACTTGGCTTTGAGGGGTGATGTCGTTTTTGCCGGCGTCGCTGACGAGGTGCGTAGTTTCCTCGGATTCGACATGACTTTAACATTTATCTCGCTGTTTCATTAGGAGGCTCTGAGCATCGGTACGGAGGACATCTTGGCGGCAGGGTGGACGGCCGACGGAGCCGTTGTGACAGAACCAAGCGGTCTGGATATTACGATCGCCCACAAAGGCTTCGTGTGGTGTGAAGTCGACGTCCTGGGGAAAGCAGCGCATGGGTCGAGGCCCGACTTGGGTATCGATGCCATTTCGCTTGCAGGATATTTCCTAGTCGAGGTGGACAAGTATGCGAAGAGGTTGGCGCAGGCGGTGGGGCACCGCGATCTAGGGAGGGGGAGTGTACATGCTTCGCTCGTGAAGGGTGGGGAAGAGGCATCGAGTTACCCGGCGAAGTGCACTATCACACTGGAAAGACGGACGATTCCCGGCGAGACGGCCGAGGTGGTCGAGGACGAAGTCAAAAAGATATTGGAGAGAGTGAAGGGAGAAGTAGTGGGGTTTGAGTACGCGCTGAGGATGACTTTCGCCCGCTCGCCATTTGAAATCTCCAAACAACATCCATTTGTCGAGTTGGTGGGCAGGCATGTTCAGAAGAACACCGGAAAAGACCCGAAGCACAGAGCAGAGACCTTCTGGGCGGACTCTGCTCTTTTGGCCGATAAAGGGATTCGCGTGGTGATGTTCGGTCCGTATGGCGAAGGTCTGCACGCCAAAGAGGAATGGGTTGATGTGGAGTCTTTGGACCAGACAAGCAGGACGTTGCTTGGCATTGCTCAGGAATTTTGTGCGTAACAGCGGTGCAATCATCAATCACATTTCTACTTACTGTTGGACGGTCAACGTCCTACTACGGAATTTCAAGCCGACGCGGATCCAACGTAGAAGTCAAAGTTGTCTACCGAAAGAAATCAGTCCTATCCTATAAGTTCAGGTTTGCGACACGAGACATACAAAGCTCCGGGCTCTCGATATACGTATACTCCGTGTCGGTTTTCTGAATGAGCGTCGTTCCATCCCGAACGAGGCTAACGGCGATGGTCCCGGCCGCGAGCGGAATTTTGAGCTTGGTGACCCCGGCGCTGACGTTTTGGAAGGTTTGCGACGAGCCTCCTGCGGCCAAAGTGACGCTTGCGGGTCCTGTGGCGAATACCACAGCCCAGAGATAATCCTGGGAACGTCTTGACTTCGGGAAAGAAAGAATAGGGGCAAGCCTTACAGTAGTCCAGTCGGTATTCTCTGGCCGCGGAAGAGTATCCGACACGGCAATTGCGGCGGCTGGATGTGGACGCGCCCAGTAGTAGATACTATCGCTCTGGTGAACCCGTCAGTCTGCACAGCAACAACGCTTGGGTGCAGTGTATGCCCTACATTTATGTCGGGATAGCTCCCGGTCTTGAACCCTTGATGAAGTTTAGAGAGATGTCTGCATCTGTCGGATACGCGTGCCGCTTACCGGCGATGTAGTACTTCGACATGTCGAGCCACGGTGTATGATCGTATCCAGTAGCCCAAGTCGTTCCGCTCGGCTGGGAGCCTTTCACTGGTCCATAGCTGGGTGAATGTCGTTAGCTAGTCACCTGGCGTTTAAAAGAAACCATACTAATCGGATTCCCCAAAATCGTTCCTGACTCAAGTATTATTTTACAGCAGGAGCGGGGATCCAAACTCCTACCAAGTCACCATCTCTACGAAGGTGAGGCTGTCCCGAAGACGGTAAAGTTGTTCCCATCTGGTGGCCAGAAGCCAGTCGTCGCCGCTGAGGATTCGGTTCTTGCTATCGTAATGGGTGCTAGAAGGATGGTAATGTATAATAAATTGAATAGTCCACAACTTCGATCAACTCACAAAAATCCTCCACTGACGGTCGTGGCGTAACGGCCGGGCAGCTGGCTGAGATCTACAGTGAAAGTTATTTACACGCACCTGCGCAGACGATATTCGGAAAGCGCACAGTATTCATCATCGGCGGTCTACCACGGAATCAATTAATTGATGGTCGAAAAGGCGGGCGTGCGCACCGTTTTGGGCCCGGCATTCTGTGGCCAGGCTGCTCCCCATCTGATGGTCGGTATTAGACTTGAACTTGAATCCATAAGGGGAACGCACGCAAGCCAGGAATCCCAACTCGACCACTGATCGAAATTTCCCTCTTGGCCGGACACGAAGGGCATGAGATATCCACCCGTCGACGATTTTAAGCGCGCCCACTCGTCCACCCCGAGACACGCGCCTTCGTAGCTCGAAATCATCGGCTTGCCGTCGACCATGAATTGGTTCGAGTGATTGGCGTAAAGGTTTGCCTGTGCGACCGTAGCCTCGACGTCGCAGGGCCACGAGGTGAAGTCGAATGATATGAAGAGCTTGCAATCCGAGCCTGCAGATGACGCAGCGGCGTACGCGCTCGCTACTTGTGCGACCTCCCAGGAGTCGCTGCCGATATTGAGGGCGATTGCATCGCTGGTCGTGGGATTACTGTGCGTCAGGAAGAATCGAAGACGCCACTTACATCCCGCTGGCCTGAATCTGCTTTATGTCGCTCTCCCAGTCCGACTGTGTGTATTCGTAGCTGTTGGGGACCAGTTTTCAGTGTGGCCACGGGGGATAACGATGTATCGTACGTGTCTGTTCAGCAAGGAGGCAGTGGTGAATAGATATGAACCAGAAAGGCGGACTCTACTCACTTCCAACGATCTGTGCGATGTTTGAGTTCAGACACCCTTTTCGCGCGGGTGAGAAACATATAACTTAGCTCACATGGTGCATGAAAACATATTTCGTTTCGCCTCGTTCAACTTCGGCCCCAGTAATTGCGGATGGAGCCCAGCTGCTGCGATGAAATTCCTCGTGGTCATCCATCCGCACGACTCCAAACCGGGCGGACGCAATTTGCGAGCAAAAACAAAAGGAAGCAGTCAGTAGGAGCCAAGTCGTCATGATGGTCGAACTAGCGGTGGTGGCAGAAGAAAAAAACGTTTTTTCGAGTGGCGGTGGCCGTGTAAATAGCCGGCGGGTTGAGGCACGAAAAGTAATGCCGCAATACGCCACCTAGTAGTTCTTGGTCCGAAGTCCTACAGCGGTCCCAGCTCACAATACGCAGAGGTCATTAAAGCTGCTAGAGCCTGTGAGAACGAGCAACATCTGCCAAGATGCGCCCGCTGAGTCCAGGACTTGGCCTGCCGGAGGCCCGGAGCACTGGCGGTTCAAGTTGCGACAGACGATTTCGATTCACCAGGATTCAGATGAGCGTCGACAGATCCTTCTGCTTGTACGGTGGCAAAGACATAACACGCTAGCGCCGCATCGCCAGAATATTTGAACACGAAAGTCAAGCGCAAGTCTGGGCGGGCCGGGTGCTGCCGGCTGAGCTTCAAATTTCAAAAGTCCGATTAGATCACTGCATGAAGGGTGCTGGAAGTGAAGACACATGAAGGCACGGAACTCCGCTGAGAATTCGGCATATACACTAATCAACTACCACTGTAACATCCGGTACATCTTACCACTCATCCAATTCACCGTCCTCGAGACTCACAGATCGACGCGTAGTCGGCGGTTCGCCAGTATTGTGACCGCGTGCGGCAGCTGCGTCCACCACCGGCTTCTGAGGTAGAGATACCAGTGCCGATGGTCCTCCGTCTGTTCTTGGCCTCTTTGCCGGCGGACCTTCTTTTTTCTTCCGCCTCATCCTCTTCTTCTTTGGGGGCTCTTGTGGCGCGGCCTGGGGCAGGGCATGCTGGAATGTGAAGGCTGGGGCAGGGTGTAGGCCGGTGTGAGGGTTGGGGGGTAGGCCACGGGCAGACCTGCCACTGCCCCGCATGAGGTCAATAACCCCTTGTTGTGCGGCGAGGTACGACGCGGCCACCTTTGCGTCAGCTTTCGAGCTGTAGTCCGCCGGCGCGACGTACTCGCGGGGGTCCTCCCCGTTCGGCCCCAGGGCCACCTGCAATTTGCAGCCAATTCCTGGAAAATAATGATCAGGCGATTTGCGGAGGAAAATTAACGATAACTCTCACCATCACACTCAGTATAAAACTCATAACGAGGCATGCTCCCGCTCCCACCGATGCGCCGGGTTTCTGCCGTAAGTGTAGGGGTCACGGTGGTGAGGACAAAATGCCGCATCTCAGGCGTGATTCGAGCTTTGACGGCCGCAGCGATTTCTCGAATCCATTTACCGACCCCGAGCGAGAGCGCCAGGAGCGCGATGGCAGATTTGGCGCGTTTGGGGTTCGCAAATCGAGGCTCCACGACGTATGATCTGCATTCCCCAGGGCGCGTCATGCGCAGTAAATATCCATGGACGAGTGTGTTCTCATGGATTAATTCCAAATGATAGTACTCGCATGTCAAGTGCGAACCTCTGGCGAGGGTGAGAAGGTTTCCAAGGGTTCCAGTGGCGTTGATTTCTGCCGCCGTCTTCTCGCCAAAATCCTCTTCAAGGGGGCGCGGCAGCGACTCGTAAAAGGTCTGCAGTGTTTGCTGTTCAGATTGCTTGCTCGAAGTGAAAATGTGTCCAGACTGCAGAGGCGCCGTTTGTCCATTTCCGTGGCGAATGAATTCCAGCACATTCTCATCGATCGCAATATTGGCACAGTTCTCCTGGGCCTGTGTGAAACTGTCGAAAATCGGCGCGCACGAGTAGACGCGATAACAATGCGGGGTTAATTGGATCTTCAAGACAGCGCCATGTTCTGCAAGTTCATAAGGAAATGGAATGTGCAGAAGGAAAGCAAGTACATACGCTTCCAAGACTTTGAAGACTGTTTCGCGTCAAGTTTGGATCCGTCGTCGAAATGGTACCAATGTGGTTTCAGCAATGGTCCCCGCCATTCTCGACAACACGCTTCAATCATCTCGACGTGCAACATCGATGGTGCTGTTTCGGCTTCCTCAGTTGGGGCAGAAGTCAATTTGGACGTCGAAGCGACTGGTTGAGGCTCGCTCAGCGAGGCAAGGAGCACCCCCTTTTTTGCCTTCAATTCGTCCGAGTCGCCGCGAACGATGAAATCTATAGCGCCGTACTCAATGGCAATCGTCGCCACATGAGCTTTTGCTTCGTTTCTACGCCGGAAAACGGGTTCTGTCTTGTACGACCGCGTCGAGCCGTCCGGACGCGTAATTGTGAGGATACACTGCTTCTCTGGGATGGATGAGAACTCGACATGAGAGGTCAATAAACGCTTACCGCCGATAGTCTCCTCCAAAAAGTCGAACCTCAGGATATCACTGTTTTGTGGGAATTGTTGCATGCATGTCGCATGCAATCGCGCAAGATTGGCTAGATTAATGTCCTTGCCCGTGGTCGGTGGTGCTTCGGTCGAATTATTCGCGGATACTGTGTGCGGCTGCGACACCAGTGGGGGGGCAGAGACATGCATGGGAGAAAAAATATGCTCATGGGGGGCAGATAGAAAATCGTGAATTGATAGCGCTCCGAGGGTTAACAGGTTCTGGGAAACCAGGTCGAATGGGCTCAGGGATGCCGCCATCATCGTCGCATTCAAGCGCGATCTGGTGTTTGGCTGTGTATTTCAAGGTCCCTTTTGAACCACCTCGACCGCGCTCAACTTACTGAGCCTCAGGCTATGGTTCCTACCCTATAAGCTCTTGTATATGTCCGCCTTGTTCCGGCTCAAGATTGGAATGAAAGCTTCGCACGCAATATCAATGGGCGACTTGAAAATATCATCACACTGCGGATTATGCTTCAACCCACGCCTTCCCTGTTTTTTCTCTTGACGGATCTTATGCTCCCGTCTTCCAGTTGCGCGGATTTGTTCTCCAGCGGGACCGGCGGTGGCACAAAAACCGTTTGGTTGATTTGCTTGATTTCCCCGGTATTGGACCGCAGAGTTACGACTGGGAAGCCTGCCTGGTTTGCCACAGGACGACGCTGCTTCACCTCCCCAATCCGTCGTCTGCAAACCCTCGCTCTCTTTCAAGCTTCTCGCATCAGAAGTTTACCTTGCCCCGGCTCACGCGCGCCTGGGTCCTCCCGCCTGCATCTATCCTCATGAGATGATTCTATGGCCATTCCACGCGGTTGTACCTTCAATCTTCAGAATTTTCTCCGTTCTTTCACCACGATCCCCTCACGTGAGCCAGTCATTGTCCCGCCACGTCGCGCCACGTCTCATCTAGGCGAAGTAGAGGCGCCGGCCTACCTTACCCCGGCCCGCCAGCAATGGGCAATGGCGATAGAAAACTCCGAAGATGGCTATAAAGCGGTAGTCCTACTAGCTGGCTACCCCGCCATCCCGCGCGATGTCACTGCTGCTAGGTTTCCTGTACGCCGCTTCTCTTGGCTTACTCGGCCTACGCCTTGCGCACGATGCTACGGTCGTCCTCGAGGTCTACTGGGCTGTGCGCGACCATCTCTTGCGCCTCGGACATGCGACACCATCTCAACTTTCGTGAGCCTCTCCCATATGGCCGAAAATCTTGTGGACTGCCGGGTGCGCGGATATGCGGATACGTCGCAAGCCTCAACCGTAGTCCGTGCGTCTGCTCGTTCTTGTCCATACCAGTATCCATGACAAGTCCTTCTTGAAGTTCTTCAGCACCCAGGTTGCGCGTGGGCCACGAACGCCACCGCTTATCTATTCGATTCCAGTGACATTCCAAGACTCATTATCTCTCCAGCAAGGCGGTACGTCCTTTTGACCTCGCATACGCCTCTCAGAAACTGACCTTACCCCCAGACCATCAGGTCGCACAGCGGCATCTTGGTGTCACCGCGAACTCGCCAGGCCCTCGCGACCATAATCACAATCAAAAATTAATTGTTCCGCATCCGCATCTGCGCTGTGCCTACGCGTATCTACCAGACAAGTCCCCTCGCACCCAAGGTCGCCGCCGCAAGCGTGGTTGGTTGTCGACTGGAATCCGTATCTTCCTGCCAAGTAAACCAGTCCATTTACTATTGTAGTCAAACCGCAAGTTGTACAGCTTCCCTCGCTTCAACGTATGTACTCTTCTCTGAGGAATAGAACATCATGATCGGCTACGCAACTCTGCTCAACCCTGTGCGCGACTCTGCGCGGGAACGATCATCTTGCCGAAAAAAAACCCGTGCGTTGCCTTTGCAGAGAAAAGTTCTTTCCTACACTGTCCATCGGAAGGCCATATTATTGACATTACACCCACAAAATTGAATTCGACGGTGGTATATTATGTACAGCGACTTTACGAGCCCGTATCGCGATCCAGCGTGTGCGTGCGTGCGTATATGCGGCCCGAGGGTCTCTTTGAATGAATGATCATCTCTCAATGCATGCATCCGTCCAGAGACTCGGTACATACCCACGCCGCCAGCCAGCGCGTCGGCTAATTACCTAGCTCTACATTTGAGTATCGTGGTAAGAAAATAATAAAGAGACAGAGACAGAGAGGAGCGAAAAAACGGAGCAGGAGCAGCCAGAGAGACCATAGGGGAAAAAAACGCATTGCGGGTGGTAATAAGTACAAAAACGACAGTGGGCGCGTCAACGTGCACGTTGCTCGAGTTGGTGGTTCACGATTCGGGTTCGCTTGGCCTGGGCATGATGGTTGGGGGAGTGGAGGGGGCTCACGAGCGGCCGCGGTCCGCGTACGGCGGCGGCAGCTCCTGCACAACGCCAGCGTCTTGGTGTTGATAGACCACCTCGCTCGACGATGTACCCATCGACGCCGAGCGCGCGGGCGGAAGGCGCCCGCCACTCGACCCCGCCGCCATCGCCGACTGGCTGCGTCCCAGATCCGACGATGACCCCCCTGCATCGCCCAAGAAGTAGTCCGAGCTGCCCGTTGCCAGGCCGGCCTCGATTTCCTTGGCAGAGCGACGCACGGATGCGGTAGGGAAGCTCGTGAAGGCTGCGGGGCGGTTCGGGTTGCGCACTTGCAGTCCGTGGCTGTTGGTGCTGCCGTTGGACGAGGACGAGTGCGCCGACTCGGGGCCACGTCGGAGTGGCGGCGGCGGCTCGAAGGGGTTTTCTGCGACCAACAGGGAGGGCGAGGAGCGGGACAAGGAGTGCGAGAGGTCGGAAGGGCCAGCACTTGCGGCAGAGCGTGTAGGGGAGCCAGGGGCAATGAAAGCATTGATCGACAAGATCTGTCCGCCGGTTTCTTGGAACGACGGCGCGGGCGCACCAGCCTCGAATTGTCGAGGTGTGATCTCGCGAGTCGTTTGCTGCACCTTACGGCGCCGCAGGAACAACCACACGCCGACAGCGGCCAGAATAAGAACCACGATGACCGTGACCACCACACCAGCAACGACAGCCGTCTTTTTACGGGAGCTGGCTGCCGCCGCTGCGGCCTTGGCTTGAGCAGCAACCTTCACATTCGTGCTGCCCCCGCCGACGATTCCAATGCAGGAGGTATCAGTGGAGCCCACTGTGGTCACAATGGGGGTCCCAGTAGCCCATCGACCATTTCTGTATACGATGTCAGTGTCGACTCCTTTGCAAAAAGAATAGGAAAACAACGAACAAATCACTGATTGCGGCTGCATTGGAATAAGCGTTGTACAAAATAAGAGACGATAGTATGAATACGCACCGACTAACTGGGTACCGGGATCAGCCCGATTTATGAAGGTAAAATGGTCGTCAGTCGGCGCTGTTCGCTCATTTTTAGCCCTATTGTCTGATGAAAACATTGTAGCTTGCTTACCCATGGTGACATTGGTGACAATGGGGGAGTTCAGAGCCGCAAGCGTCAGGTTGTACGGCGGGGTACCTCCGACAATTGAAAGCCCCCAAGGCTGGCAGGTAGTCAAGTCAGCCGAGTCCGAGATATTTGCCGTCAATGTGAAAGCCGGTTCCGTCGATACAGGAGGAAGGCAGCTCGTTGATGACGTCCCAGCTAGAGAACGGTTACTCAGAAAAAAATCGGGAGGCACTTGGTCGATGCTTACCGACTACGGTGAAGAGACTCGGGGGGACTCCACCGGAGCTGCCGTTGGCGTCGACGACCTCCAACAACATCTGAGTGCCTGGGTCTTGGTGAGTAGGGATATGGGGCGGTGTGGCTAAAGTCTCGTACCGATGGGCTGGTTCACGACCCAGTTAAGGTTGTTCTCCTCTGTGCCAATCAAACTGGTAGTGGGAGTGCCGCCGATAGCGAGGGCCACCATGTAGAAAGGGGGGACGCCATGTGTGTCGTTTGCAGGGTTGAACGGCTTGACGGTGATACCAAAACTTCGGCACGCCGGGAGTGACTGCGACAAAGCCTGTGATATCCGGTTGTGAGGATTGAGGGAGTACAGCGAGGGCACAGACACGCACATTGCCAGAGAACGCCCACTGGAAGATCTTGGGAGCCTGCGCGTTACACGGGGTAATCACCGCGCAGAAAGCGAGAAAGGTGAGGAGGGTGGTGACAGGGCCAATGGACATGGCTGGTCGTGGGGAGCGGGGAGGGAGGAGGGACACCGATGACCCGCCGTTTGTAGGAGGTAGAGAAGAAGCGGCACCGGGCCCTGACAGTTTGCGACTAGCGCTCTGGTCGGGGGGATAAGTAAGGCAATGCAGTGCGTAAACGGGGGGCGTAAAAGCACGGCAGACCTTCGAAAACATGAGAGCGGCCACTGCTGGGGGAAGAGAAGGGAAAGGCCTGGTACACCAGCCCAGGAATATAACTCAAGCAGAGACCGGTGGTGTCCTTAGCAGACTGAGGAAACCATCAAACGGATGCCCTTTGTTTGGCATCGCCCCTCGAAATCAACCGCTCTCAGGTACTTACGACCACTGCGGCTGATACAACTGGCTTTCTCCTGCTATAGCACTAATCCCCGCTGTTCGTAGGCGAAATTTCCAGATGGACCCCAATATTCCATCCTTCTCAGCTACCCTGTGGACGCAAATTGTGCACTCTCTGGGCATGCTGGGTATTGTTGTCGAGATCAACCAATTTCAAACGCGCATCACCCTCGTTCTCGGTCCGTGCCACTGCGTACTGTGGACTCAAACCCGATGGACGAACCCCTTGAACCCGTATCCCGCCCCGGTTAAATTGATCCTGTCGTGCGTCGTCGGTCTCTACCCCGAATCAACTGGCATCGTCGACACCGTCCTGGCGCGCAATCAAGGCCTAGGCCTGATGGTCGTGCCACGGAGGCGGGCGTTGATCACCGTCATCACAATTGCATATGCGCGCTGTCATTTCGGAAACGCGAGCTACTTTAATTATTTAATACCTATTCTGGGCTTTCCCCGCTGCGCGTCTATTCGACGCGGTGAACTGCCTTGCAATCTCGTTCAAGTTGTCGTCGCCCTGTGCCCATGTTTCCCTTCCTTTGCTTGCGAACTCAGTCTCAAACGGACGTTCAAAATTAGCGCCCCGGAATCCGTCGGTGCTCGCCCCGGCCGGCCCAGCGCTAGCGCACATACAGGCACATACCCATCCTACCCAGTTATCCCCGTCCTCGCCTGTCCTCGCCTCGGCGCCTTGTATTGATCCCCATCTACTTCGTTCCCCTTGCGCGCGCGGATTGGGCTGCCCGCACTGCCCTATGTGTGGCTGGCTATCTGTGGGATGGTTGATTTCGCTGCTGTTCCTTTGCAGATCATCTGCAGTGTTCTTTGTTGCAGAAGTTGGAGAAGGCGCTTTACTGCATAGCTATAGATGCGACAAAAACAGAAATGCACGCTCGTCACTCCTGGAATTAGCCAGAAAATCAACGCCCATGACTCTTCCTCCAGATCGGCTGTCGTAGGCGCCACAATTTATTTCTGCGGCGTAGGGGAGGAGACACACTGTCACTGATCCTCATCCAAGATTTTCCGGGGTCGGAATGGTCTGAAACTTCATTTACCCGCGCGGTCGGCGCGCCCGAGGTCAACTCGGTATTTTCTCCGTGCCTTGGGTTGAACTCTGAGTTTCCCCTTAAGCAAGGGCGCGGCTCGTCTAGAGGGCCCTGATTTTCCTCCGGTCGACAAGGTAAACCAGTTCCGCACGGGCGCGCTAGAGACCACAGTGAAGCCCTCGAGGGATCCATATGGCCGACGACCGTTGGTACTATCAACATCGACCCTCGGCATACTCGGGCTCGGACTTCTCGGGCTTGAACTGAGGGCATGTATGACTTGCGCAACGCGCATAAAGTTGCGGTCTGCGCGGTATAATATGTATCAGAACCGAGATTCCTTTCCCCGCAACGCTCTGTGGTTATTTGTGAAGCTGTGAGCGCAAGTTGTTGTTTTTAATCCTTGGCCAATCGCAAGACTAAGTGCTTGAATCCGCACAAGCTGATAATCGAAGAGATGCGCACTGGATGTATGTTGGATATCTTGAGCATCTTCAATCTTGTAAAGATGAGCTGTTGGTTGAAAACACGGCACTGCCACCGAGGCGCAGTTGAAACTCCGCTAACTCCGAATTCGAACCTTGGCCTCTTCCATCATCGCGGCAGTCGAGTAATGCACTTCAATCGCAGAAGCGCACTCCGCCTTTGTTCGGCATAGAGCATAGACCTGCCACCCAAACTCAAGGTGATTTCATTCTGTCGACGTCTTCAACCAGCTTCCCTTTCACTCCCCCACGTCGCGCTAATCTTCTGTCCAGTTGTGTTACTTCAAGCGAATTACTTGCCATGAGACTTACGGCTCTCTGCTGGCAGCTTTCCCCGTCTTCTCCGCCAATTCGCCGCACTTCCACACTGAAAGGCAGAGAAGCGATCCCTGAAGTTCCTTCACAGAAACCCAGACTACCCCTGGCCTTTACCAACGCTTTATTGCCAACTGCTCGGGATTTAATGGATGTTGTTGTCCTAATAACGACGCACATCGCACGGTGTATACAGAATGATTCACAGATTTTTGCTCGTCTTACTGCCAGCTGGCTCCACCTTGGCTCCGCGCTCTGGAAATGAAAATTGAATCGAAACGGGCTGCGGTCGCGCGCTCCAATCTACGCAGATATTGACAGGCCCAGTACATAACCATCACCGATACACCAGGGCATTCGTCGCTTCCTTCTAATTTGGAGCGCTCATTTAACGCGCCCTTCCCCGCCAACCTCGCGCCTCCAACCACGTCCCCTCATGGCCGAAAAAATCACCGTCTCTGGCCATTGCGGCTCGCAGCATCAGTCGAGCGAGCTGGGGTCAAAGGACACATCGACGGTTGAGCCAGTTCCTGACGGAGGACTCGGGGCGTGGGCCGCTGTGGCTGGTGGATTCATGATTTACATGGCTGGCCTTGGGTAACGCACAACTCTTCCTGCAGACTGCGTACACCCACCTAACCAGTCCAGTTACTTCAATGCATACGGGTACGTACCGCTAGTCCTGCGCTCCCTTTCTTTTCGGTTGACCAACGATGCATGCGAAGCGTTTACCAAGGTATCATCTCGGTCGCGTGCCATGCTCTGACTCTTTTGACGCTGCTCAGATTTCTACGTTCGGGAGTTTATGACAAAATACAGCCCGGCAGAAATTGCGTTCGTCATTCTTTTCCTCGCTCCTTGCCCGAGTCGCAGCCGGCGAAATTAATCTTCTGATAGCTGGATCGGAAGCTGCCAAATCGCCATTCAATTCGTGCTCGGTCTCCCAGTAGGAAAACTGTTCGACGCAGGCTATTTGTATGCTGCATCTGCCTCGTTGCTTCACGCAGATCGTCCTCACCCCACATCTCATGTCCCAGCCACCACTTGATGATAGTCGGCTCCCTCATCTACTGCTTCTCGCTCTGGACGCTCAGCCTCGCAAAACCGAATCAGTACTATCTTGCACGTCGTCCCCCAGCTCATCCGTTCAACTCCTATACGCTAACTTTATTCCCTAGGTCTTCCTCACCCAAGGCGTCGGTAAGACCTCGGCTTATCTTACTTTCGAACGAATAGCGCAAGCCAAACTGACTTTTCGCGATCCTGTGCAGGGATGGGGTTCGGTCTAGGGCTCACATTCCTCCCTGCCCTCGGCGTGGCCGCGCACCACTTTTCCCGGCGCCGGGGCCTCGCGATGGGAATAATGACCAGCGGTAGAGCTCTTTGTTTGATTTCCTGGCGCCGTGGAGTCCTGAGGATACAACAGGCGCCTCGATTGGCGGCATCGTCTTCCCGATCATGCTGAACCACCTATTGTTTCGACACGGTTTCGTTGTTGGCGTCCGCGCGACGGCGGCGCTGATCACCGCCCTCATGTTTGCTGTTCGCTCCATAACGTCGAAACTCGGCTGACGGGACATCTTATACTCAGGCTCCTCGCGAATGTGCTCATCCGCCCTCGATATCCGAAAAATCAACCAAGCTCGAAGGCGTCAATACGAATCATACTAACTGATGGCCCGTACATGATCTTTGTGGCGGCTGGGCTTTTCATCATGCTAGGAATATTCTATCCAAGTTGGATTCACTTTCGGCTCGCTTCCTTCTGCTAATCCCCTCTCAGTTTTTTATCTTCAGTTGTATGCGATCAAACAAGGAGTCCGAGAGAAAATCGCTTTTGACACAGTAGGCTCAGTTTCCATGATCGAGCTGGCTCCCTACTTAAGCCTGCTCAATCAGATATCGTTGATTAACGCAGGTAGGATACTCAGCATGCTGAGCCTTCTTTGCCAAGAATCCAACTTGAACACAACTACTAGGCGGCGTTGCAGGGCGGGTTATCCCAAACTTTCTTGCGGATCGAGTGGGGTCCTTCAACGTCATTATCCCCGTCATATTCCTCGCCGCAGGATGCGTTCTGGCAATGCTCGCAGTTGCCCTCAATTCTGGCGAAATAATCGCGATCTCTTTGTTATACGGAATGATGAACGCCGGCTGTGGGTGCTCACTCGCTCTGACACAACTCAACGACGCCTAATCTGCATGAATGCAGTTGTATCGATGTCGCCGGCGCTGTTGGCCGAGCTCTCCACCGACAGAAGCGAAATCGGGTTCGTAGTCGGCTACACCCCAAACCGACGTTCAAACCTAATAAGATCATTCCAGAACTCGCATGGGTCTTTGGTTCTCCTTCACGGGTATGTAAAATGCCTGCCCACTCACCTATGATTCCTCAACACCGCTTTCAAGCCGCTGCGGCAATGGCGGGTCAACCTCTCAGCGGTGCGCTCATCTTGGGCGATTTTCGATGGTCGACTGTGTTCGCCGGCATCTGTCTCTGCGCGGGTGGGGGTCTTGTGATTCTGTCGCGGTTTAGCTTCCTCAGACGGCGTCTGGGAGACGCCCGTCGTGCCTCTTGACTGCATAATGCATATCGTGGACCTTGTTTTCTTTCCTTCGGCGCGGACATTGCCGCAGTTTTCCCACCGTTCAAATACTTGTTACAACACAATGATGTAGTTCGTTACAACAACCTCCGAGCCTCTCGACTCAACCCCCATCCCCTCTCGCGCCCCCGAGTCTCCAAAGCCTTGCCCATGAGGTCTTTCATTTGCATTTCCTCCTCTGCGAGTCGTGTCTTGGCCTTTTCATCTTCGCTCAACATCTGGGAGTGGTCAAAATCCAGGATCAACGGCTCCCCGTTGGTTTGGAGGAATATGTTCCGAAAGCCCACATCCGGCCACGCTGTCCGTTCTTCGAGATCGCGGTGCAAGATATGTGCGGTGTGAATCGGCGCCAACGCGCGTAATATCTTGGCCTCCATCACTCCCTCTTCATCAATGTCGTTTGGGGAAAGGAGTACGAGGTCCTCGAAGAGCTCGAATAGTAGGCCGTGCACTTTAGGAACCGGAGCTGGTTTTTGGCGCTTCTGCGCGGGCTGTCGCGGGGGGTCAAAAAAGGGATCTTCCACGGCGACGTATCCATAACACAGTGGCCATGAAAGGGAGTGGTTGGCTAGTGCCAAATGCTTTGCGAGGATCTCTGGTGATTGGACCCCGTTCGGCGCCTGGGCCCCAAGCCTTTCATATGCCAGTCGGTTCAGCGCGCCATTGGCTTCGCATTCGGCTCTGAAGCACAGAGTGTTGGCAAGATCCGAGGGAAACTTTGAGGGAGTGAATACTCTGCACGAATGAAGAGAAGATTCGTACGATCTTGAGGAAACAGCACTTCTCCTCTCCCTCGAAGAGGACGTTGACATGGAATGCAGAGGCGCGTTTGCGCTTGCGGCCATCCGAGCAAATTTCGAAAGGGCCTTGGAATTCGACAAGCGAGGAGATGTCCAGAAGCGGAGGAAGATACGCTTTGCCTCTCTTCGGCGTTGGGACAGGCATGGTGGTCGTGGTTGCGATTCAACCAAGGTTGCACGTGAAATCAATTATTGGCAAACAGGAGCAAGCTAACTAAAAATTACATAAGTAATTGCGTTAAAGAATTGAGGCGGCTTTGAAGGCTACAAATCGCGAATGTCTAGGCTACAATAAGAGTAAGGGTATTCCAAATGAAAGATGAATAAAAAAATTAAGACCCCATCTGTAAGATCACCAACTGTCCTCGGTTTGCAAGTCATTTAAAGGCATCGGACATTCAGGGAGGTAATCCGGGCACCCTCCGGACCATTCATGCGCGAGCGCTGCTTTCGCGGAGGCTAAGAAGGGTTCAGAAAAGGTTACGAAAGTGAGCAGGAAACGAACCTGTGTTCCGGGACCACACATTGCCTTTGATGCTAGTGGCAGCAAGAGTGCAGGCTTTCGCGACGTCTGACCTCGCAGAGGCACTAATTTGCTTTAGAATGTCGATCCCTCCGGCATTCACAATCTCGGTTCGGATCGATCCGCCGCCTACATCGGCCAGAAGTGCAATCGCGTAGGCGAGTTCGATGTGGACTTGAGGGTAGGGCTCATCGGCGGCGGTTCTGAGCGCAGCGAGAAGCGAGTCCACCACGCCCGCATCGACGAGCGCCTTGCGCGTCCCGCTGCCCCATTCAGCACACGAGAACCGCTGGATCGCGAATGCGAACGCGCCCAGGGGCTCGACCTCCTCCGTCGCCAGCATACTAGGCAGACGCGCAAGCCCGCGCGCTATTCCGGCGTCCAAAAGGGCCTTGGCCATGTCGCTCGAGTTCGGGCGCATCAAGCACCCGACTGCGCGCGCGGTCCAGAGCAAGAGCCGCGGGTTCTCGGCCGTCATGAGGAAATGTGCGAGCATTTCCACACAGCCGCCCTTGGCGAGCGCCTTTGAGATCTTGATTGAGCGCGAAATCCGCGCCACGGCGTATATGGTCGGGCTGTAGTCTTCTGGGCCGGCGGTGACGGTCTCGGAACAGCGCCGCAGGTGCGTACACAGCGCAGGGACAGCGCCCATGTCTGCGAGAGTGTCCGCGAGGCTGTCGGAGCGGACTAGGACCCCAAGACACCACGCGGAGATGCGCGACGTTCGTTGGCCGCCCTTTAAGCCCTTGCTTAGGAGTAGCTTGCCGATACCTTGCTTCAGAAGACCGCTGGCAACTTCCGCGCTCCGGCATATACGAGCCAAGCACCACACCGCGAGCGAGGCCACATCGTCCGACCGTGCGGCGTCCACGATCTCTATCAAGGTCGCCGAGGTGTTGGTGCGGTATATCGTGTTGGCGGTAATGGGATCATGTCTGATCACAGGTGCGTGAGCGCGGTACTTGAGCTAAAGGTCTTTGTAGACGTACGTGAGGATACCCAAAGCGAGGAGAACGGTCTCTAGGCCAACGCCGTCAACTGCGCGGGTTTTGAGCAGTGTTATGAGGGTCGGAATCGTTCCCGCCGTGACCAACTTCTGCGCGTCTTTGTGCGATTTGAGGCCAAGCCTTTGTATCTTGTCCAAGTAATCATCAATCACCTCCCGTTTCCTCCCTTCCCTCACCTCGGTGAGCAGAGCGCCAGCAAGGAGGCTCGGGCTGAGGACTACCATGGATAAATATAAGCAAGGTGAAGCAAATATAGTGACGTACCAGTGCCTGTGCTGTGAGTACTGGGCTGGCTGCGCACAGATTCCGCGTACCCGTTGACAGTCGTCGCTGCCGTGCTGGAGCCAAAGTACTCAGACGGGAAGGTGCTGGTGCTCCTTGTGTGTCTTAGATACTCGGGTTCGCGGGTTGTTGGAGATACTTTGGTGGAGGAACCTCGCGACGTCGGGGATGGCGTCGACGGTAATTGACGCGGTATTTCAGCCCCACGCGGATAGGTTTCCTCTTCGCCGATTGTACCGATACTGGTTAGGCGATTTGGAACAGTGCGGGGACCGGAGTTTTGTGAGCGCGATGAGCCTCCTGATAAGTATGGATTAACATATTTCAGTGCGAGCGAAACCGGAAAGCTACCCGAGGATGAGGTTCGGACCGACGGGGATGGCGCTAATCTACGATCCGGGCTCCAAGGTGTATGCGGAGTTTCGGGAGACTGCAGACTGAGGGCGTTGAACAGGGGACTCATACCCTCTTCGTCAAAACTATCGCTGGGGCTCGCCGATGTGCTCGACGCATCGTTTTCATCCTGGGTATATTGCGGTCGCGGAGGCGGCATTAGATCCGCCATCGCTCTTTTGGGGGGTGTGGCGACAGCTGTTTCCCTGAATTGTGAAACCGCAGGAGGTGCAGAACCAGGGTGGGACTCGCCGAAAGGCGAGACTTCATACGCGGGAGGACCGACACTGATCATGGAAAGAGCGTGGCGTGTGCGCTGGGAGTGCAAGGACGCCAAAGTATCTCCGGTGTTTGAGGTCTCCGCGGGGGGTCTTGAATACTGAGCTGGCTCTGTCGACACTAAATCTCGGGTTAAATCAAGGAAAGGATGGACACACGAACCTTGAACGCGCGGTATGGATGAGCTGCTAGCGCGAGTCTCGACTGGGGCTGCTCTGCTATGAGCGTAAAGCTGCTGAGCTAATATGTCGAAAGTAGGCCGTAGACGAGACTCGCGGTGCCAACACTCCTCCATAAAGCCCCAGATATAATCTGTTAAACCAAAATCCTCATCCGGTCGGTCCGGACGGGTGTCCTCCCGGACGACGAGACGGAAGATCTGCTTCTCAGAAAGTATACCAAATGGTGGTTTGGACGTGAATATCTGGGAAACTTTGTTGAGTGGGTAGTCCGCGTGGCTTTCATCCTGGACGCACCTCCAGAGCAGTCATTGCCCACGCAAATACATCTGAGGGACGCGATATTGTCTGCACCAATGTGGTCAAAGCGTGAACCGAATGTAAAGTGTAGGAGCACGCACCCCTTTCCATGCTTCCGGGCTGGAGGAGGGGGGAAAGTGTTATTACGTCGGCCGAGTGAACAACAAGGAGACCCTGCACCTGAAGTATCGATGCCCATGGCTTCCGCTGGTCTGCACTTCGATCATCCCATAATCCGACACACACGCCTTCCCGTCCACACCCATCAAGATGTTCGTGGGCTTCAAACTGCCATGTACCACGTTTCGCTGGAAACAGTTCAGACAGATTCACAAGGTTGTGTATGTACCGACGTACTGCATGAAGGTACTGCATCCCAAGCACAACATCATAAACCTGCCAACCGCCAACCTGTTAAGCTTGCTAATGCAACGCCCGGCGCACTCACGATTCTAGCTCGGTCCGTGTGCGGATTTCTTTGGAGGAAACGAAGCACATTGCCGTCCACTTGGTACTGTGTTACCACGTAGAGAGGATCAGCATCCTCGGGCGAGATGCCAAACATCTGCAGAACATGGGAGTGGCGCAAGCTTGTCCAAAGCTCGCCGCGCTGATGCAGAACCTGGCCACCGACGTATCATTTCCTGTGCGTATTTCGAAGCACAAGGTGCTTGAACGTACACTGGCCTCTGCCTGCTTGGACAGAACTTTGACAATGACAAGGCTGTTTCTCCATTTGCCTTGTGCGATGCGACCGCCGAGATGGGCGTCGTCCTCAAGCAGGAGTTCATCTGGTCGAATAACCCAAGCTGCGGTTGGGGGGAGGGGCGGTGGGTCCGACATGGAGTGGGCAAGAAAGGTAAGGGGTTCCTAGTGTCCACACACGCATTATGGGGTTTGTTCTCCGATAAGACCGTGCGCATCTACGGGAAACTTCCTAAACGAGTACCGCTCGCTGAACTGAGCCGAGTCTCGGGGAAAAACCAAGACGCCATGAGGGGAGCCAATCCCGAGCGGGGCAGAGGTTGTGGCTCCTTTAATATTAGACCAGACTTGAATCAACTGACAAGGGAACGCGGAGACGTATGCCGGTGTGAAGCCAGATGAAGGAGGAAGCCACCAGAAATGGCTAGATCCGCGGTTGAGATACATTCAATCCCGCCGAAGCCGTGGCTGTGCTGATCTGTTTGAACCTGCGAACTCCAACCGAACGCCTTACAGCTGTTTTGGAAAATATAGAGGGGTTTCGTAAAAAATTCACGTTCGATTTGTGCTTACCTTTGTTGACCGGAAACCGCCCCACAACGACGTCATTCCTTCCCTGCCGCAGCCTACAGGTCCTCAATTGAGATTGGCACTTGTTCTGGAGGGTATAGGTACAAAACTGAAGTGTTGTAGACCTTGTGCGGTGTAAAGGAGCAATTTAAACTGACAATTTAGACGCAATTCGGAGTGTCGGGGCCAACGGCCGAAGCGCAATCAGTCAACAAAGGTAAGCACAAATCGAACGTGATTTTTTACGAAACCCCTCTATATTTTCCAAAACAGCTGTAAGCATGCCCTCTATGGCTCTGTTACTCCCGCGCTCTTTGCCATCCTGCCACATCTTTCTTTTCTTTCCAGACTCGCCATGACTTCCTCAGAATCGTCCCCGAGTGTCCGTGTTTCGTCCCCCACCAAGATCCTCAGCGCTCTTTATGGCCCAGGCTCCGATTACCCCGCGTACTCACCGAACGGCGAAACGGACAAGGAACTGGAAGCAGATTCCCCTCGTACTCCCGAGACTACCCACCAACCTCGCGTCCTGAGTTTTTATCGAGCGATATCGTGGATCCTTGGTTTCCGCGACAAGTACAGTCTACTCAACTGTAAGTAGATCATCGCAGCTATAACTTCACCTGATTGACATCCCGGAGGCGTCGTATGGGGCGGAGCACTAGTGGGGTTCTCTCTGGCGAGGAGCATAACCATGAACCCAGGTCGGTCCCAAACTCTAGTTCCATATCAATTGTCCTTAAATAACGTAGGGAAAATCGCCAGCCTCCTGACTCCCGGTACGTCCTATTTCTTCGTTGCTCTGTTTCCGCTGATCGAGCTCTATAGGGGAATGGTTCTGGTTTCGAGAACCCTTGTACAAAGTTCTGTGCCTATGCACTCTCACCGACGTCTCGCTGACTGTAGCCCAACAGGTCAACATATTTATTCACATATACCTCTCGACGTGTATGTAGAGCGTGCTTCGCCTGCTAGGCTCCCACTTGACTTTATTTTCGCAGTCGCGGGGGTGTTTGCCTTTCTCCAATTTCTACCGGCTATCCGGAGGGTTCGCGCAATTTACTTTGTCAACAGTGCCTTTAAATCTCACAACCGTCCTCAGAGAAAAGTCCTTCTTCACCGTATGAACGGCTATGGTGTTTTATTTTGTCTACTGGTTGGGAACGTAAGGCGCTCATCCACCTGCTGTTGGGCCATCTCTCATCTTTGTTGTTGATCTAGGTATGTGGCGGAATCGTCGCCCGCCGATCCTTCGGTGGCGAACTCAACGTCCAGTCCGCGTACTATATGCTCGCAATCATGGTCATCGGCGCTGGTTGTGTGGGCATCTACAACGTCAAGAAAGACACGCGACGCCACCGCAAATGGATGCTTCGTATGTCAACGACCTCCCACTTACCGCCTACTGATCCCGTTGTATCGCAGGCATGGTCTCATATTTCGCGGCCGTGATAACAGCACGCCTCACAGCGCTTGCCGCCCGCCAGATCATCACCAACATTGGCACCTACTACTCGGTATGAATTGTTCTTCCTTATAAACGACTGCCAACTGAATCGCTCAACCCGAAAATCAGATATGGAGATGCGATGAAGTGTTGAATCTTCTGGCAAACGCCACTTCCTTCCCAGAGTGCACAGCACCAGGCGTGAACCCATCATCCGTATGGACCGCCGTCCACGCGTCCGTGCACGATGGTCCGCTGTTTGCTGCATCATCCGTCCGCGCGGTCCAAGGTTCGTTATTTTCCCGGCGCCTCTACCGTTGCCAAAATGCTTATCCGACCCGCCCCAGGAATGGCTTTATGGGTGGCCATGCTCCTCCATATCACTGGAGTCGAGGTCTACGTGCGTAGTCTCGAATCGGAATCTCTTGCCATTTACTCAGTTTCCGCAGATTAACAAGACCGAGTCTTCCAACCAAGTGCGACTGGGCTACGCGCTTGAGCCGCTGGAGGCCAACGGGCCTACCGGATCATACTGATATCGCGCGCCATATAACCCCATACCTGGGATTGTGAGATGGCTAACAAGCGTACGTTAACCAGTCTGATTCCGGTCTCTCTGGATTTGTATAGGACAGGACCTGGATGCTTTTGCTACGCCTATGCTAAGCCCCTTTGCTTCCCCATCTGCGCTCTAGGCAATATTTGCCACCAAGAAACCCCGGTCTCTTGGCGGCTGTAAGTCCGAAGTCGGTCAGAGCCACAACGGGAGCTTTCGCTTTCTGCACTATACAGACCGCAATGCCGTTATCCCATTGGCCTCCTGATACTTTCTCTGGCGCTCATCCCCACACCAACTTATATACTTAGCTCCTCCACCATCGTCGCACGGATGAATTGAAACCACGGCACCAATGACCAGCTGGTGTGGGCTTCTCCCGCACTGTGGGCTTCCGACGATCTATGCACACGCCCTGTAAACAACCCAAGCGCCCAATGTGGTGATTGTTTCCGTCGGGTGTTCCGTTATTGTGTGTGTCACCTCGCGCTGCGAGTCGTCCACGTCGACGCTCGTGGACAAACGCGTCGAATCGAATCGATCTGCGCATATGATTTGGAATCTCGCGAGACCTCGCAAGAAGATGGGCACAAGCTGTTCTTGATATGACTGGACTGGGGTACGCCGCCGTCTGAAGCTCGATTCTTCAACAACCTGTCTATTTATGTGATTCCGTGGATTTGGGATCGCATCGGAACAAACTGTTATGGTTGGATTCACCGTAGTGTCGGGAGATTTTTCTTTCCCATTTCTGTCTCGTTTTTTGTCTGGGATGTTTTCGGCTGTTCGGTCCGAGAAGCCATCACAACACAGCCAAACATAGTTTCGTCCTAAATACTACGGCCATGGAAGGGTCTCCTGCGGCCATTTCCACCTCATCCAAGAAACGCGCGAGATCCGATTCGCTCAACGCAGATTCAGATGTCCCGTCGAAGAAGAGACTCGCGAGGGCCCAAGTTGCACGCGACCCTGTGTTCTACAAGCCCGGCGGTGACTGCAGGATACGCGTAGCAGATACCCTCTTCTGCGTACGCTCCCTTTTACTCGCGATTTGCCCCGTTTTTATCATCATATATCCCAGATTCACCGTTTCCTCCTCGAGCGCGACTCCGCAACTTTTCAAACGATGTTCGAACTGCCCCAGGGCGTAGAGCAGCCGCAAGGCTCCACAGACGAGGACCCGATCGTTCTTGCAGGGGACACCGTGGAAGAATTTCGAGACCTTTGCTGGGCGTTGTATGCGCTGTACGTTCCAACCATTGCATCAAAGTGCGAAAACGGAGGCTGATTTCTGATAGACCCGACGAGATCGTGAGCGCGCCCAAAAAGAACAACTCGCTGGCGAAGCTGGCAAACATAGCCATGCTCTCTCATAAGTACCAACTTGCCGCATTCCAGTCTTGGTCCATGGGGGTAATTCGAAAAAAATGCCTGGCGACTAAAAGTCCATTGGAATCCTGCCCATCCCACCTCCTTCCTGCCATGGTCCAGCTCTCAACCCGTTACAACGACGACGTCCTCAAGAACCACGTTATCGACATATGGGTATCTCGCCTCTCCAACCCGACCAAGTCCCCCTCCTTCCACCCTCTGCCTACCTCCGCCTTCACGCCTGCCCTCACATTCGCGGCTGACCACGGGCTCCGGCAATTTCTGGTGAAGCTGTACTACGCTAGACTTTTAGTCGCCCACAGGGACTCGAGCAAATCGCTGGACAGCCCACTTGATTTTCCCTTCGAAGGCTTGAAACCTGTACATTTGGGACGTATTCTGCGGGGATCGTGGATGCATTCCGCCTATTGGCAGCAACTCAGCTGCTCCCCCATCCCGGAACTTCCTACCGACCCGAACTTGAAATGCGCTAGACACAGGTCCCAGTGTGTACCACACTGGAACCGCCTCTGGCGGATCTTGCAGTCTGGCAAGTATACAGGTGCCTTCCCAGATATTTCCCGCAGGTTCCGCGATCTGCAGGATGGTGGAAAACTCGAATCGGACTCTGACTCTGACTCTGACTCTGACTCTGGCCTTGATACACCGGCGGCTAAATCACTACTTTGCCCTGCCGCAAATACCATCATACAATCCTTCATCACCAAGTTCAACAAAGACTTGGAGGGTTACTTCTTCGGACCTTTGTATTCCTAGTTATGCCGATTACCGATGTATTAGAAGGGCCAATACATTGAGGCCTCGACAACCTGTACAATCCACCTCTTCTCGCGAACAGAACGTCTTCGTTTCGAGCGCAGAACAGCGAGAACAAGTTATGTTATTGGTTATTTCTTTTGAATTTCTGGGCTGGCACTGTTCGGCCGAGAAGTTCACAACACGTACAAACATAGTCGCGTCTTAAAACTATTCATCCTCCCTGGTACGACAGCAACACCATGCAAAGATCTCCCGGGACCACTTCCACCTCATCCAAGAAACGCGCGAAATTCGATTCGCAGGACGTGGATCTGAATGTTCCGAATAAAAGACTCGCGAGCGCCGGCGCCCAAGTTGTACGCGACCCTGTGTTCTACAAACCCGGCGGAGACTGTAGGATACGCGTAGCAGATACCCTCTTCTGCGTACGCTACCTTTTGCTCGCGATTTGTCACGTTTTTATCATCATATACCCTAGATTCACCGCTTCCTCCTCGAGCGCGACTCTGCTGCAATCTTCCAAACCATGTTCGAACTACCCCAGGGCGTAGACACGCCGCAAGGCTCCACAGACGAGGACCCGATTGTTCTTGCAGGGGACACCGTGGAAGAGTTTCGAGACCTTTGCTGGGCGTTATATGCACTGTACGTCTCAAACGCCACCATAGAACTGCAGCACTTGATCTAATATCTCTTATAGCCCCAACGACATTGTGAAAGAAAACGAAGATGCCGATTCGATTGAGAGGCTGGCGAATGTGGCCATGATCTCTCACAAGTATCAACTCGGCGAATTCCAGTCTTGGTCTATGACTTCAATCCGGAAAAAATGCCACGCGCCTGGACGTGCCTTGGAGTCCGGCGTATGCCCACCCCGCCTCCTCTCTGCCATGGCCCGGCTCTCGATTCGTTACAACGACGACGCCCTTGAAACTCGCGTCATCGAGACCTGGGTATCGCGCCTTTCGGACCCCACTTCCTCCCGCCCTCTGCCCACTTCAGCATTCCCATACGCATTCGCTTTCGCAGAGGACCATGGGCTCCGCCAATTTCTCGGGCGGCTGTACTACGCCAGACTCACGGTTGCTCACCGCGACTCCGACACGTCGGTGTTCCCGCCCCTCGATTTCCCCTTTGCAGGGTTAGAGCCAAAGCATATGGAGCGTCTTTTGCGGGGATCGTGGGCCCTTTCCGCGTATTGGCGGCAACTGAGCTACACCTCCATCCCGGAACTTCCCAAGGACCCGAAATGTGTTCGACACAAGTCGCGGTGTATCCCAGGCTGGACGCGGCTTTGGCGGGACTCGCATACCAAATATCATGGCGCCCTCACAGATGTTTTACGCAGGTTCCTGCACGTAGAAGGTTTGTTAACCCCACCCAAAGCAGGCATCGTGAACGTTTTCGACAGTGAAGACGACGACGGGCCGGTTCCGCTCGTTTGCCTTGCGCACGGCAAGTCCACCATACAATCCTTGATCACAAAGTTTGGAAGAGACTTGCCTGATTACTTCTTGGGGCCCTCGTAGTATACACTTAGTAATGTTATATTATAACGATGTAAAATACAGGTCAATTAATACGCTGTGAAAGCAAGGTACTTGTATGTATGTGCAAAGCAAAAAGTCACAAAGCAAGTGCAGAAAGCGAAGGAGGTGGAAAGACCGACGGCAACGGTTGCTTGAGCGAACGAAGGAGATCAGGATGTGTACGTCGGTGGGAGCACTGGAATTGGCAGCGGGCGGATACGGCGCACGGTCGTTAGCGGGCTTCCCTTCTGGGAGACCCGCCGTCGGACAGCGGTATTCAGCTTGACAGACGCCGCTCTGTTCTCGGGGACCATGGGCAAAGCTCGGGAAGAGCGGATTTTAATCGGGCTTTTGGCCGGCGGTGTCGGTGGTAGAGATTCCACAGGCACGGTCTTGGCAATCCTCTGGAAGCCAGGCAGCGAGGACGAGCGGGGGTAGTACACCCGCGGCCGGCCTGCGTCGGGTGCACTCCGCGTGGCGGTGGTCTGCGTCGAAACGAAGATCTGTAGGCCCTGGGCGGGCACGGTAGCCTCCTCTCTCCGAGTCCGTCCAAAAGACGCGACCTTGGATTTGACCTTGGGCGTGGACTTGGACTTTGACGCTGTGCGCTTCACGCCGGAGCGAGCGAGGAACTCGCGGGGGCGGTACGTGTCAGGAGAACGGGGAAGAGACCGAGTCGGTGTTGCGAGATGTTGGGGCCCGTTACGGGGATAGTAGTTGCGACTACCGACCCGGTCGGGAGTCCGTGCGGGCTTTTCGAACGCCCCAACACCCCGCGTCCGATCGTTCTTCGCAACATTCAGAGGGTGCGAGCGTTCCTTTCCAGGGCCGGGAGGTTGCACGGTAACGGGGATCGCCACGGAGAGGCGTGGCTTGGGGGGTGGAGTCGGGGGTGCATTCGTCGCGGGTCCATGATAGGGCCACACCGACGCGCCCGGGATCGGGGGGAGGGCTTTCCCTACGATATAATAGCCGATGAATATTTCGCGTGTGCGCCCGTCGTGTGGGCACTCGCCATCGCCAAAGTCGTCCTCAAAGCTGTCTTCGGTATCGTTGTCGTGCAATGTCGTGAATTGAACGGGATTTATCCCAAGTGGGCACCCATAATAATCCTGTTCTTCAACTGGGAGAGGGGATTGCTCCTGGACCGCGACGTCAAGGTGGATAGGACGGGCAAACTCGAATTGCGGGCCGCGGCTCACCTGCGCCTGCGCCAACCACTCGGCCACCGTCCAACGTCCCATGAAAAAGAAACAGAGGAAGAAAAGAAAAGAAAGAAGAAGAGGAAAGGAATCAATCGAGGTTCAGCGCATTGCCGCGGTGGCTTTAATACGAATACCAATACCGCTGTCCGCATCACGGCAAATTGTAAAACAGATCGGGATTGGTGGATCAAACGTTAACGCGACGCGACGCGTATGCCCGACTGGGCCCGACTGCGATGAGGAAGGAAACCCGGGGGCCGGAACGCGGAAAGGTAGAAGGGGAGTCAAGAAAGCCGACATTCACGACCGGTAATCACTATAACAGAAGTGGTCAGTGGAGAGAGCGGTGTAAAGCGGGTGCCTGAGCGGGTGCATGGACGAAATGATCGACAGATCCTGTCAAAGTATCTCGGACCTTTCAGGCTTTCACTGACCTTGCAGACGACGAACGCTGAAGAACCTCTCTTGGACTGCTTCAACGAAAAATGCTTCGATTCCAGGGCTCTCGTACAGATCGAATGTTGCTGAGTGCTGGGAGAGAATGTTGGTCAACGGTTGATCGGCACGGACATCGGTGGACATAGGACAGTCTCTTTCCGATGATTGGCGAGGCAATTGTGGCGAACAGCGAGCTATTATTTGAGTTTAATCGAGTACCAAGAGAATTCCGACGCACCAACTGAGTACCGCGCCAACCATTCTACTGCTACTGAAACCCTAGGCACAATTGTGTGGTAGCATCTGTCTACGAGAGCCCGACAGGCGGACCTATCGCCAGGTGAACGCATAAACAGTTTGAGTGGTGGGAAAAGGATACAGCGTGTCTAGCATCAAAGTCAAGGTATTCTACAACATTGATTCTACAACATCAAACGCACCAAATTCATCTTCCTGGGCGCCCGACCAAGCGGCGAACGATGGCAATAATCTGGTTCACGACTCTCCGCATCCAAGGCCAATTTAAGCCCCCACCACCAACCGGGTGGTTTCCTTGTTTCGGCAACGCTGCGTCGCTCCCTCTCGCACGCTCGGCGACAGCCTGCGCCACGTCCTCCTCCGCTCGGGCATACACTCCCGCAAGCTCCGCCTCAAGCGTGTAGAACGTCCGCCGCACCGCGTACGGGGCCATCGCGTTATACTTACGCACACGTTCATTCACTTCCTGAAGCGCTGCAGCGTGGTAGCTCGCCTCACGCGTTGCCCACGCGGGGTCGCGAAAAGCGCGCCAGGTCGCGCTTGCTTCAATGCCGGGGACACCGTGTAGCGTCAGCGTGCGCACGGCATGGCGCGTCCAGCCGTCGAGGAGGAGGTGGCGGAATGTGTTCAGGGAGGCGTCGAGCTCTACATCAGGATGTCAACGACACGATTGAGACATTCGGCGCAAACGACGAACCAGCCTGGAGCTGCACCCACGGTGGGGCAGCACCGTTGCGCTTCACAATCCGATTCAGGAGGAACTCTTCCCGCGCGATGAAGGGGTTCGACTCCTCCGGTGCGCGGACAATGGGTTTGCCACGACCTTTCACAGAGGCGAACGCGCCAGCGCGACGGGCTTGCTGATGTGGCGCATTAGCATTCCCGCGTATTGTTCATAGAAACAATGGCACCTCAATCCTGTCCTCGATGAGGCTCGTCCAGCCTTTGATGTTGACAGGGTTCACGCGCGAGGGACCACCGGTGCGCACCTGCGAGCCCAGACCGAGGCGGTAATCGAGCGTAGAGTCCCGTGCGCGAGTTAGCCGGCCAAGTTTCTTGTTCAGCTCCTTCTCAGTCTTACGAGTTTGCTCTAAATCGCCTAGTTGGCCAGGTCGTGGGATGTGGGAAGGCAGTGGAAAGCGGGCGATTCGGACAGAGGACGTCGCGTGATCGGGTACTTTGAATTCTGTGTGCCACGGGCGGTGGTCTGGCGGGCCTAGGGGGAGAAGCGGAACAGATGCCCAGGAACCACCAGGCGGAGGGGGAGTCGCGATCGGTCGCGCGGAGGGGGTTATTGGGGGGGAATCCGGATGGTATTCCTGGATGCGAGGGGGAGACTTGCGCAGTTTTTGCTCGGCGGTTTGGATGTTTCCCGTTCGCAAAGGCTTGTATTTGTCCATAAGCATACGAAGAACCTGCATGTATGTATATGACAAGGTTAGCTGTCAGTGAGAATCGATACTCACTGCGTCCTCTATGCGCTCTTCCCCGGTCCAATTAGGCTCCTCAAGCCGCTCGTGAACGCGCTGACTCGGAGCTGTGGCGGACTCTTCCTCTTCACGAGCATCCGCAAACAATTTGGCACTCCCAACCGGCGCAACGTTGTCCAACGGCCTATAGGTCGGCGCACAAGTTGAAAAACGAGCGCGGCATAGGAGGGAGAAGCGAAGCCGATGCAGCATAAAAGTGTGTGCGTGTTTGGATTCGAAGGCAACGCTCTTCGGACGCGAACGCAATGTCTGAATTTTCTTCGGTGTGCCCTGGATACAAACAGGTTCAGGAATTCGGCGCCGACGACGAGTACGAAGACGAGGAAGTCACCTATGTTACTCTCGACCTCGGAAACGTCGAGCCGACCCTCGTTCCAAACTCTTCCCATTACCGCCTGATCGTGCGTTGAAGCGATATCGGTGTATCCTGGCTGAGAAAACGGCAGGGCCTGGACACCCCGAATCCATTTCTGCAGGTGTCTGGCACGATATTCAAGGGCCGCCACGACACGCTGCTGGGTACCGAGCTCTTGTTTACCGATGGCAAAGGTATGGCGGTATTTGTCGAGTACGACGGATAACAGACTGTGCGTCAGACCCGTCCGACTGGAGCAAGCGCGCTATAACGCATGTCGCGAACACCGAGCAGCGAATCCACTTCAAAGAAGTTCAGCTGAAGCCGAAAAAGGGGCCAGAAACTGCTGCAGAGACGCATGCGGGCCAGGAGAGCATCGTAGACCAAGTAACTGGGTTAACTGGGAAGATTACGGTAGCGAAGCCTCCAAAAACGCGTCGAAGGGGAAAGGGTCGCGTTATTGCAGAAAACGACGCGATTGAAGAGGAAGAGGCTCCTGACAAACAACTGTAATCTGTATTCTAGTTTTCATCTACCATGATTCGCGGCCGCGCCCTTCCTCCGCATTGGCCCCCGCACTTGGCACACCCTTCCCCGCCGCGGCCACAGGCATCGGCCGTTGTGCAGTACACCGCCGAGGAGAGAGAGGCGACCCGAAACAAGAAGCCCGATCGTATGCCTCCTGCTGGCTTCCAGTATCTGGAGCGAAGGACGGAGCGGGTCAAGCCACTGGAGCAAGTTCGTATCATGGCTCGGCGAACAGCAAAAGCAGAGCGAGACGAGCGTATTGATTTAACACTACTCATGACACCCCCAAAACAGTGCGTTCAACGTCTGTATCTTCTGTAAAACTTGTCTGATTTCATTTCAGATACATGGCTGGCTTTACGCGTCCCAAGGATCTGCGGAACTCGAATTGGTTTCCGGGCGGTGCCTACATTTTACGGGAGAAAAGCTACCTAGCCCCCTCGACTGATGCGTACCAGCCCCATACTGCATTCATCCTCGAATCACGGTACAACATATTATATGGTGTTGGGCGTGTGGAAACGCCCGAGTATATCTACGGGGTCTGTCGGGAGGAAGACCTTCCTGCCGTCCTCAGGGACTACAACTCGCACCGCGCGGGTGGCGCCGCGCTGGAAGCCATGGACAGCGCTCGGTGGCCGGAAGGCCCGCAACTTAACCCTCACAAGAAGCAAAGGTGGTGGATAGACAAGGCCGACTTGGAGGAAACCCTGAATGAGATCCAGTTGAACCCCGCACCATCCGGTGAAAACCACAACGACGGGAAGAAGCAGTCCAAGGAAAGGTATAAACGGGTCACTGCGCTGAATCCTAAACCGATCCGCGACAAGGCAACGCTCATACCAGACGATATTCCTGCCCCACTCTCCGTTCGCCTCTTCCACTCTTCATCCGTCCCTCTCAACGCCAATAAAAGGGTGCGGCAGCTGCAGGATTCTCCCTCGTTGATGGAGCCTATCTCGGACGCGGTCCTCTCAGACCAAATCGAGGCCTCCACCCATCCGCGCGATGCCAAGATTCCTCCAGAGGATGCCGACGGTGTTCGCCTGCATCCTTCTGGCTTCGTCGCCACACCAACGCAGGAGACGCGCAGCGATCGCTACAGGGATCCTGCGCGGGAAACCGCCGCTGTCGCTGGCCGTGTCTCGGAAGAGAAGGATCTGGAGGACGTCACGGCGGAGACGGCGACGCAAAAGGGAAAGGTGCCCTACGAAGTCCGGGGCTCAGATGGAATGGTAACCCACTCTGTTCGGTTCGATTCGCCAACTTCGGCGGACGAGTTTGCACACAGCGGAAACTCCACGGTCAACTCACAACAGCCGACTAACCTCCGTGGCAGCAAGCGCGGATTCCACACGACCCTCTCCCCGCGCGGCCGAGCAGCGACCGCCACCCTGGACGCTGAAGAGGTCACAGACGCCGAAGAAGAAGAGTCGGATTCTGCGCAAGTAAAGGGGCGTCAATTCCTGACCCGCAAGGAGTACTTCCCTCGACTCAAAACTGAGCCCTTTTGGCGCCCCCTCATGACCGTCACCGTTCCCACGCGCCCGCTCGCGCTCGCACTAATCCGTCTCGTTAAGAGTCAAACCACGGGCCGCCCGTTCCACGCCGACATCGACAATCATGACAAGAAGAGCCGCATATCTCTTACCCATCGAATGCGTGCAATGCGGCTGCATCGGATTCAGGACATCACGGTGCAGATGGCGCAGCTGCTCGCGGGCATGCGCGGCGGCCTCGTCGGTCTCCGTTTTAGCCCTGCCCAGTTAGGCCGCGGCGTCGGTGGCGAAGGCCTCGCGGATCCTATCCCAGAGGACAAGCGTGTCATACAGGTCGGCGTGGGGAACTGGTACCGCCTCGCAGACGACATGAAGGAGCTGGTGCGCGCGCGCGGAGTGGAGGAGGTCCTCGCGCCTGAACCCTTCAACGTATACGGGCTGGATGAGTTCGGACACCAGCTGAACGAACGCGGGGAGGTTGTACCGTGGCGGGAGCATCCCTCGATTCTGGCAAGTATCGTCTCCCAGGACTGGTACCGGGAGTTCCGTACATTGCGTTGGTGGCTGGACCGGTTCGAAAGGCACGCGCAACTGACCACTGGGTTCGAGGGCCCCCGTGACGCCTCATCGCGACGGAGGGAAACAGCGTGGAAAGTTTTACAAACCCCGAACAAGCAGGCGGCCGAAGACGAAGACGAGGACGAGGACGAGGACGAACAGGAGTTCGGGGACGAGGAGATCGAGGACGAGGGTTCAGATCCAACACAACCTCCAGAGCTACCCACGGTTCTCATGCGCCCGAGCAAGGATTTGACCGTGTCGGTGATGTTACAGAGGCATGAACTTTCTTACCGTCCAATCGATTTCGTCCTGCTCTCGCCAAAGGGCCAGCCGATTCTCGGTCCGCACGACGAGAAAACAACAGAAATATCGACGGAAGGCTTCACCGAGAAGCTGAGCCCCCGCCTCGGAAGACAAATGCTTCAAGGGCGGTGCGACATGCTCTACTCTTTGCACAGTTCAGAGATTGCCCAAGCATGGTCGGCAAGACACCGAGCTGTAGATTACCCTAAAACCGTCCTACACAATATCGTATGGGCCCCTACTCTATAACCATTGTACATTCATGCAACGAACACACCAGTCATTCCAATGCTGTCCTTTCAAAGGACGATAAATCCAATTAAAGTACTTCGCCAGAGCGTCGCACAGTATATTCCGCGAAAAATAGAGACAGGAAACCAAAAATGTAAACGAGTGGACAGCGTTTTGTAGGGTATACTAAAACAAACACGTTTTTGTACCAGGAGCAGTGAGGCGAATATCCAAGCAGAGACGATTATCCGAACAGCGCGCAGGAGGGGAACTCCAAAAGGTTGTTGCACCAAGGAACGGGGCAAGGTCATCCACCACTCACTCATCGCCTGTTAGTGCCACGGCCGTAGCCGACCTGCAGGTTATCGAGCTCGGCCTCTAGCTGTTTGATAGCGCTGTGGGCAAGCTCGAGGTCTTTGTTGAGACGGTCGCGTTCGGCGATGAGCTGCGAAGAGATATTGACATCGATGACGAGAAGGTAGAAGACCGAAACACTAACATGTTGTTCCCACTGCCTGAAGCGCGACTCCTCCGCCTTGACCTGCTCCGTAAACCGCTTGCGCAGCTGCTCCTCCTCATCCTTGAA
This sequence comes from Mycena filopes, assembly GCA_029281495.1. NCBI lineage: Eukaryota > Fungi > Basidiomycota > Agaricomycetes > Agaricales > Mycenaceae > Mycena > Mycena filopes. The sequence continues at coordinate 256,741 of JARIHR010000068.1, read as the reverse complement.
CTTGGGGTTGTCGCTCTTCTTCACCTTGGGCTCGCCGAATTTGCGCGTCTCCATCTGCTGTTGGCGGTAGTTCTCGTAGTGCGACTCCTCCGTGGTTGAAATGAGGTCGAGCATGTGAGTGCGGATGAGGAGTGACCGCAGCTTCTTAAAGTCGCAGTGGTTCTCGTTCTCAACTGCAAAGGAATGGTTGATGCCAAAGCCTCAGACAGGACGGGGAAGACGTACCCTCGGCCACTCCCCATTGGTATTCACGACCCTTGACAACCCGACCGTCGGCGGTCTTGACGTCCTCCGTAGAACCGATGATGGAGAAGGGGATCGCATCGGTGAGGATACGTGCGTGGTCGGCGCTCTCATCGTCGGCCTCGACAGGGGGTGTGTAGATGCGGATGCCTTGAGCAGCGACAACCTCACGGACCTGCAAACAGAGGAGAAGATTAGCTGGGGCAAAGGCTGAAACTTTGGTACGTACACGTTGCTTGAAGGTGAAAAGATCGTTCTGCGTAAGCGTGTCGGCCTTGGCGACGACGGGGATGAGGTTGACGCGGGTCCCGAGCCGCTTCATGATCTCGATGTCGAGGGGTTTGAGCCTGCATACGATGAGGCCAGTATAAAGAACAAAGTTTGCGTGAACGAAACGTACGTGTGTCCGGTCGGTCGGATGAAGTAGAGGCATGCATGAACACGCAGGTCAGTCTTCTCCTGGCGCTGGGGCTGCTGCTCCTGGCGCATGTACGCCTCATGCTGGTCGTCAATGAACTCGACAATAGGGGACCAGGAGTCGCGGTTGTTGACATAGTCGCCAAAGCCGGGGGTGTCGATAACGGTCAGCTTGACCTTGAACTGCTTCTCCTCGAGCTCGGCCTTGATGATCTCGACCTCGGTGAGCTTGTCCAGCTGCTTGTGGTGACGCTTGCTGTAGTTCTTTGCGGGTGACAGCTCGGTGGAAAAGAGAGTGTTGATGAGGGTGGTCTTGCCGAGCCCCGACTCGCCTGCGGGCAATGAGCATACCATCCTTTCTGTAGAGTTTTCTAAAGCGCACCAACGACCATGATCGTGAAATGTGCCCCCCGTTTCGCGACAATCTTGTGTTTTTGGTTGGGCAAATTTGCGATTCCAATTCCATCGACGATGGGTGCGGGGGCGGCCATTTTGTGAGTCCTAGAGCGGGATTCAGGCTTATGAACGGCGTGCTAGGGAGTGAGCCTACCTGAAGGTCGGTGGAAGCAGCAAAAGTACGAACGACGAATCGTGAGAGTCCGGCTGCTTTGTTCAGACGCTGATGGGCTGCAGGACAAACAAACGCCAGCGACTTTCAAAATATCTCATAAAAATACAAATAAAATGAGGATTCTAGTAATGGTAATATCTCAGTCGCGGGCCACCTCGCACCCAGTCTGCGAATGCATCAAACTCATTGTAGACCTCGCGCCGCGCCAGTTCCTCGCGAAAACGAGGCGCCTGACGCGAGTCGCCACCGCGAAGCTGCTCGTTCACCCTCCTGAAGGCGTACAGAGTCTCAAACACCCTGTGCACTTGTGAGCCAGTGGAGCACCGAAAACGAGACACACGTACTCGTCGATACGACGGTCGACCTGCTGCCACATTAGCTCCTTCCCGATGCGCCAGAAGAACAATCCGTCCGTGTCGGGGTCGGGGTTCCCGAGGAAACTGTACTCAGGGACCGCGGGAGTGAGGATCTTGTTCTTGGGAAGACCCGCCTCCGCCTGCGCCCGGCCCACGAGGTCGTTCGCATAGACGGCAAACTCGCAAGGAAGCAGGATCTGCAGCTTCAGGTCTTTTTTCTTGCTCAGCAGAGCGTCAACGGTCGAAGCGCATACCATGCGCCGAAAGGAACCGAGGTCTGCTCCGGGTTCCCCCCATTCCATTTCAACGCCATGTTCCTCGAGACGACCACCAAAGTCGGTCTCAACCCACGACGATATTTCGCTCGAGTTGGCCGTGTCGATGTATTTTTCGAGTGACCTGACATTAAAGTTGGCGTCCCATTTATATCTGCGGGCATATGTTATCGAGCTAGTAAGCAGTCAGGAAAAGCCATTACTGTGATTGTGCTGTTTCGTCGTAGGTTGTCATCTGCGAATTATCATGAGGATTACAAGGACCAACTTTGGCAAAACGACTTACCGCGTCTTGGTACTCGCTTGCCGCCCAATCCTTATGTTCTTCAAGACTAAGGACGTGAATCAGACGAATACGGTAGGCACGTTGTGAAACTCACTTGATCTCGCCCCGGTGTCCCATTTCCCACACGGTTGCGCTGCGAATGAAGCTGCACAGTCCTGCCAAGCCGCGTGAGGCCTTGTATCCCTGGGGCAGCATATTCTTGAGTACAGGCCGAGGTCGACCCGGCTTTCCGGCTACTTCGGCGGCCGTCCACTCCTGCTCTTCTGCAATAAGGGAAAGGAGGTCCAGAGTCGCACCGCCCTTTCGTGGCCTGCCAGGTAGCTCAGTCGGAGGCAAGTTTCGCGCGGCAAGGGATGATATATATGAAGGCAGGATACGGATCCCGTAACCCTGAGGGAGGATGAGCAGTAGTATGAACAACACCGAAAGGGGATGACCTTGTCCGCGTACTTGAAGACTCTACCACATGGCGTCAGGAGCAGTTCTCACGAGAAAAATATACGTACCGCTCTGATGTACTCGCCCGGCGACTGGCCAAGTAGTGCCCGTGGATGAGACCCATTGTGAATATATTGCATCCCGCTGATGACCATGTCAGAGTGGGGTGACGAGATGGTGGTATACACACTTTCGAGTGCGCGGGCGGCGCGTGGAAGCATCCAAACTGTGTAGCCATCCCACCCCATGGCGCAGATATCGAGATCAAAATTGAGCAGCACCGTCTTTGGCGATTCTACCAACTTGAGCACGATCTGGATTCGCCGTAGCGGATAGCGTGCATAAAATGTGATGGTCGAGCAATTTCGGACGACAAGCCTCGGCGTCCCCGGCGGGAGGTTGGCGCAAAAGGTTTTGAAGATGTGGTCCACCTTCTGGTTCGCCTCCCCTGCAGAGAGGCCGTATATGTACAGGTCGATATCGGAAGATCCCCAGCGCGAATCTGTGCGTGGCTGGCCATTGGGTGAATCTACGGAAAGAAGGGTGCCGAGTATGATTCCTCCTGCGACGAATATGTTGTTCCAATTCAAGTTCTTGAGCAGACCGTCCGAAACGTGCTCAAAGGTCCGCTTGAACGCCTTGACGGAGGGCTGAATAGTGATTTGTGCCTCCCGTGCCGCACATATGACCTCGTAGCCAGGAAGGGAGTCTCGTCGTTGAATCGTACGACCCAGATGATCCGCGACTGAACTTGGAAATACACTGTCGGCTTGACTCAATGTTACGAGGCCGTCCTGCCATTTGCCGCCTTTGTCTCTGAGCCACTTCTCGTTCAAGAGGATCCTGGAATGACTGAGAACAGAGCCGAAGGATGACCGTCCTCGACTACGCACCATTCGTCGATACTGCGAATCTGCTCGGAATCCCCGGAGTCTACTTGAGTGGATTGCGGAAGACGCTGTAGCCCGCGACGGAACGCCGAATACCCAATTTCATGCCACTTCCAAAGGTAATTGCCAAGGACGACGGATGGGATTTCATCCAGCGAATCCGGCTGAAATGAGACGGTCGCCAGTCGCTTTGCCACCAGATCGACGAGGCGCGGTACATGGTTGAATCGCGGGCCCGTTTGCGCCTCTGAAAGGAACTGTTCGTGGGCGTCGACGTGTTTCTCGATGGCCGCTTTCGCCAAAGTGCAGCAGTCTGACCATGCGCTCACAGGATAGTCCATTTTCGCGACTGGCGGATGGTGGTGTGGTCCAAGCGGCAGTTTGCAGATGCCATCTGATCTGGGTTACGTTGCGTGCTTGCTGATGCTTTCAACCATCCTGGGCGACTGGTTCACAACCATCTCCCTCATCTTTGGCGGCTGCTGCAGGTCAGATTAAATTCCACCGGACTGGCACCCACTGAACGCCCGTAGCAATGCAATCACCCTAGAGCAACTAACCACCCAATACCCCCGCTCTGGCTCCTTGATCACAGCCTTCCAGTTCCTCATCATCTCCCTACACGGAATACCTACTCACATAAAATGGACCACCTATGGGCCCCGATTTAAGGAGCACCGCATCCCATTATCGCCATACCTCGTCCAGGTCGCCCTTTTTTATTTGATTTCACTGCTCAACAATGCTGCATTTTCATACCGCATACCCATGTCCGTGCATATCATCTTCCGTAGCGGCGGTCTCGTCATTAGCATGCTTCTTGGGTGGCTCATCAGTGGGAAAAGGTTTGCATTAATTCAATTTCTATCTCGGACAATAACGGAAACCATCGGGTTAGATACACATTTGCGCAAGTAACGTCCGTGCTAGCAGTCACTCTAGGCGTCCTTCTGACCACAATGTCCGCCTCTGGCGGTGGGCACTCTGCCTCTCCGGACACAAACACGGATTTTTCCACCTACCTCCAAGGAATCGCCATCCTAACTCTCGCGCTCCTACTCTCCGGATTCCTGGGACTGGTCCAGGACTATACGTACACGCGCTACGGACGGTCGACCGCCGGCACGCCCACATGGCAAGAGTCCATGTTCTTCCTCCACTTCCTCGCCCTCCCGATGTTCGTCTTCCTGCGCAAGGACATCACAACGCAGCTCGCATCCGTCAACGCCGGCCCGCGCGCCTCGTTTCCTATACCCCTCCCCTCCGGAGTCATCTCCGCCCTAGCGATCCCACCCCCATTCGCCATGCCGTTCTCCTCCGTCCTCGCAAGCAAGGCCGGGTATGGCCATCCGATCACCTTACAGCGAACGCCCACCGCCGGGCTGTCCCTCACATTCCCCCAAGCGTACCTCCCCCTCCTCTTAAACACGCTAACCCAGCTGGTCTGCGTCGCGGGCGTGCACCGGCTAACGACGCGCGTCAGCGCCCTCACGGTTACGCTCGTGCTCGTCGTGCGCAAGGCCGCGAGCCTGGTGCTCAGCGTGTGGATGGGAGGCGCCAGTGGAAGTGTGGATTTAAGGCTGATGTGGGCGGGGGCCGGGCTCGTACTGGCGGGAACGGTGGGGTACTCGCTGGCTACCGGGAGGGCGAGGGGGAAGGAGGGCAAAGAGAAGAGGGAATAGATAATATATCGCTGTTTAATTTTGGGGCAAACTGGGTACTGGATACTGAGAGTTGCCGAGGCACGCCCATGGTCTATTGCACAAGGTAAGTCCCTGAGCCGTGAAAGCGACGACCACAGTTCCGAGCGCGCTCGATCCATTTTTCTCCTCTTCAGATAACTGATGTATCAAGTATCCCCAATATTCCAAACGTTCGAGGCGATACATCTCGAACTTTTTCTATGTATTCACTCTACCGATCATGTCTAGAGTAATCTTCGGATGATCTCGAGGCGCGAGCATCTCCGCCATCAGGCTTCGCATTTTCAAGTAGCAGCCCAGCCTCCTCCAATTCCAAAGCGACCGTCCCATCTGGCGCGTCAGCCTCAAGCGATTTTTTCTTCGTCAACTATCAAAACACGGTTTAGCGTTTTCTATATAGCTACAGCGCGGAGAAATTTACGCACCGCAACATATACAGCCGACGCCAGTATGATAGACGTCCCAAGTAAGGATAAAAATGTCGGCGTGGTGTGGAAGAATATCCGCTCGAGGACCGAGGCGAAGATGATCTGTCGACGCAGTGAGTTGAGGGGTCAAAAAAAAAATGCAAACGAGGGAGGGGATACGAGCCTGCGTGTACAGTGCCATGCTCGCGCGACCAGCTGTTTCCCGCTGAAATCCCATCGTGAGGAGGATCTGGGCGCCAAAGCCCAGGACGCCGATCACAAGGAGGAGTCCGAGCCAGACGGGGCGGGTGGGGATGACGACTGGTTGGCGGAGGATCGCCATGCTGGGTCATAGAATAGGATAATGTCAGACTGGCAAAGGGTGAGCGTTATCAAGGCGTACATGAGCGACGCGGCGATGACTGATTGGAGAGAGAAGAAGGCGAGGAGGTGCATTGGGTGCGCCCGGTGGCCGATTGCACGGATCGATGTCACTGCAGGTGGGGTGGGTGTGTATCAGATACTCGACTCCTCGCCGGTAAAACGGACAGACTCACTAGCGCCTGTCGATCCCAGCACTCCGCAAAGCGCAATCCTATGAATTTTCATCGTATCGGCTTGACTGATACATATTTATCCCACATGGACGCACCCAATTGCGAGCATCCTATGCTTCTCCTCGACTTCGGACGACCCTTTCGGAGTTCCGAACAGAAAGTCGGGCCTCGCAATCAGTACCACGCCGAATAAACTGCACACTGTTCTCCGGGATGAGCATGGGCAACGCGAACAGCAACACGCGTACGCACGGCCGGCAAGTGCCTCCCTCCTGGTGAACACTTCTTTCAAGAACAGACTCCCAGCGATGGCGGTGCTCATGGGCACCAGGAACGACAGCACGGTTACGTCGGAAAGGGAGAGGTACTGCAGCGAAAAATAGGTTCCGTTGAGGCCGACGAAGCTATGTAGAATGCAGCATTAGTCTTGAGGAATGAAATGGCGGAGGTGTGCGAGATACCCTGTTACACCGCGGAAGACGAGCAGTGTCCGCACGCCTTGAGGGCCAATGAAAGGATGTTCAACTTTCTGGATGAGCCTGGTGGAAATATGAGTGATGAGGGTCGGCCGGAATTTTCGTGGACTACATGTAGGCAACGCTGCAAATGTAAGTGATTCCCTTCAGGAGATATCAGCCACGGTCGGCGCAAAGTCTGAACTACGCACCATGCGAACGATAATCAACTAGGAAATTTCGGATCAGTCAAGGCTCAACAGTACTTGCAATTGCGCACCTCTAGAGTCGAGACCGGCTCTTCGAGACTTTGGAGTGTTTTTACTGCGACATTAACCAAAGAGAACACGGCTTGGGCCGCGACAACCAGTAGAAGTCCAGCGTTTAAAGAAACAAATTCATGGAAACGGGGGAGGAATAACACAGATCTCCACTTGGAGGGAGTGTCGACGTCTCCTGGCGACACAAACGTGTTAATGGGCATCGAGGACCCGGTGAATGCTGGTGAATGGCTGGAGCGCGAAGTCGGCTTGGTGTGGGGTTAGCGCTGCATAAGGACGACGGGAGTCGGAGGGCATGGGAGTCCGCAGTCGGGTTTGTTTTTGGGGAGGGTTTGGATGGGTGCAGGTCCGGCTGTAAGACGGAGAACAAAAATGAGGGACATGAGATCATCGATAACATGTAATTTTGGAAATCAGAAGGTATCCTTCACGGGGTTGCCAGTTCGGCGCTAGGAAGAGATGAACGGCGAGCGGAGTTCGGTCTGCCAGGATTTCAAGCTACAAGACCAGGAATGGCGACAAGGCGGAGTTTTGGTTAAGTTTTGGTTCAACCTCGGATAGCACAGCCTCCGGCATTCGGACCGGACCACCGTCATCGCTTTGGCTCTTTGCGTGATGCAGGACCGGCTGTGGTCTACAGTACGAGACCCCTCCCGCGCGCGCACCTCCTGCTCCCAACCCAGAATATCCAACACGAAGTCCCCGCAAAAGGAACGGCGTCGCAAGCGCCGCCCGGCGCCCACAATCAGCCACATCCTTCGCTGACGCTCCGACTCTTGGGCTTCGAGTTGACCTGGATCCGAGGAGTTTCACTGGAGCTGCTTGGAATGGACGATCCGCGACGAGGCTCTGCAAGAAAGACTCCGGCTACGAAGGGGCTTAGAAAATCTACGTCCGGGGCGCGCTGGATCGCCACAAAGTTCAGTTTTAACGTGTGCCTTCATCCATCTAGCAACTGGGTGTTGGTACCAATTTCACGAAGATTCTTGGTGTTACGAGCAGTAATACCGCGAAATTTCTATCTTTGCTAGTGGCTGGGACGTGCATTCCGTACAGGCCACGTCCGTGATATAATCTCAGCTCGCGGGTGATGTATGACGGCCTTACCGCCTGCGACAATTATTTCTCACCTGAACTGGGGATCGGAGGATATTTGCAGTACTTGGGAACGGCCTGTGCTTCTCCCGCCGGGAGATGGAGCATCATGCGATTTTGCACTTACACTCATTACACCGCACTGCGGAGCGCTCAGTGTTGTTCTCCCGCAACTTGTTCCCAAGATCGCGGGGGGCTTATAAGTGGAACCACAATACCCCTCCGCAAAGTCATGGCCAACACAGCGGCGCTCCCCAATGCCTTTACCCCTCTGGCATTCCTGCCACCTGCTCTCGCTGATCAAGTCGAGCTGGCCCGGTACTTATACGCGGCAACGCTTGGGGTATGCACCGATTGCCGTCTGCCTGCGAAGAAATCTCAAGCTGAATTTGTAGGCATATATATGGGACATTGTGCTTAATTCTGGAAGCGACTATAAGTTGTTGTTCAAGCATCGTATTCGCTTTCCGACGATCGCGTATTTTCTCTCGAGGTCAGCTGCAGATTATCTGTAATTTCTGCGCTGACTCGAGTTTGGTCCAGAATATTCACACTGGGTTACATTTTAATGTGTTTCATCGACAAAGGTGAGATCGCAATTCATTTTTTTTTCCACTCGGGTATGCCTCAATTATATGCAGTTGCCGCAGTTCAAGATTGCAACGCCATGCAGCTTGCCATCGGCATCATTTTGCTCTTGGCGCAGGCGGCTACTTCGATGCTGTTCTTGTTGCGGGCGATCGCGGTCTGGTACCCGAACAAAATAGCCGCTACTGTGTTCATCCTCCTTTGGCTTGGTGTCATCGGGGCATGCACCGTCGTCCCAGTGGGATCTCACGCGGCGCACATAGGGCCCACGTCGCAGTGTCTCAACACGGTCGTTTCAGACAGGACCGACCTTGTCGTGATAATGGGCGTAATTAACGACAGCGCCATCTTCTTCGCTATCAACTACCGCATCCTGGCCCATATGATCGTCGCCAACTCTTTCAAGGCTCGTATTGCGGTCTTCTTCGGTGGCGGCGAGCTGTCGAGGCTCTCTCGCGCACTATTGGAAAGTGGTCAGCACTTTTATCTGTGAGTCAATGCCTCCGTGCACAAGTTTACATCAATCCATTGCGTGTCAGAGTCGCAGTCTGTGCCAGCATCGTTGGCCTCGTATTCCTCAAGCTCCCGAATGTCCCCACGATTTATCACGCGATGCTCTCGGTCCCTGGGCTCGGGCTGATCAACATAATGGCGTGCCTCGTCTTCAGGCGGATTAAATTTGGCACCATCACTTCAAATGGAACGACGAGAGCCACGACCACTGGCTCAAACTTTCATGCGACTGTGAATCCAAGATCGCCGCTGCCCCTCCATCATCCGCGCAGCGCGGATCCCACTGCCACCAGTGGATTTGAATCGAATATAGCCTTTCCGTTGGATGTCTTGGTTCAGAAGGAAACGCGTCGATTTGGCGATGGCAGTACCGATGACATTGAACGCCAGGAGAACCAGAAAACCGTAGCGTTGGCGTAGTGCTTCTATCGCGTACAGAGTATGCAGTGTGAATTAAATGATTGGCGCAAATTCTGGGCGGCCAGTTACGACGTTGCTGGCTAAAGAGTTTCTGTTTTGGTTCAACCTTGATAGCACAGCCTTCGGCAACCGAGCGCCTGAGTTGACGGATGTTTACGCGACGCGGTTTGTTTACCACGCCTCTCTTCCACCAGCCACCACCATCGCCTCAAGGCTTCCTCAAGACCACCACCTACCTCACCTCAAATCAACATGTCCGGACGCGGTAAAGGCGGCAAGGTAATTCCCACCACTTTCTCGGCTTTGACGCGCCTTTACTGACCATCTTTCCACCAGGGTCTCGGAAAGGGCGGAGCCAAGCGTCACCGCAAGATTCTTCGCGACAACATCCAGGGTGCGTCTGCATTTCTTTATTCAACGTGCACTGAGCTCAATTGGTTCTCCAGGTATCACAAAGCCTGCTATTCGCCGTCTCGCTCGCCGTGGTGGTGTGAAGCGTATCTCGGGTCTCATCTACGAGGAGACGCGCGGTGTGCTCAAGATCTTCCTCGAGAACGTCATCCGCGACTCTGTCACCTACACCGAGCACGCTAAGCGGTGCGTCTTACTTTGTCTTGCCTCCACTCTTCGTCTGACTGTCTTTTGCAGCAAAACTGTCACCGCGCTCGACGTCGTCTATGCCCTCAAGCGCTCCGGCCGCACTCTCTACGGCTTCGGTGCCTAAGCCGTGAGTCAACTCGACTTGACCGAGTTTACCAGTGCTGATAGTCTCTTCGCGCAGAATCAGCCCGTCCACGATTCGGTTCTGGTTTCTACCTTTTCTCGTTCTGTACTCTCGCTGTTGTATTGTCTCCTGGGAATGCGTACGGTATATTTATGATATGTAATGACATCTCCGTGTCCGAGCTCTGCGCGACTGTAAAACTTCCCTTGGAGGGCTCAGACCCGCAGCGAATCGGAGAGAGCGACTAGGTTCTTTGCGCCTCCCCATGTTGCTGCGGCCCACGTCGAGAAGAGGTGCAAACTTTCGCATCAATATCGAGTTATGACCCTTTCGTCCTGCCTCCATCTGTGTCTTGTATGCCCTTTCGTCCCTCGGCTGTAGTCCGCGCAAAGAAACCGTCTTCTACCATTTGGCTCAACAGGCAGGCGCGGGATCCCTACATCAAGCTTCGTTCATCGCCAGATGTCTCCGTAGCTGCGCCCTCGTACCGCTCACGCTCCGCCTTCAAGCTGCTCGAGATGGACGAAAAATACCAGTTTCTCGCCAACCGCGACGTGCAGGTCGTGCTCGACCTCGGCTCGGCGCCGGGCGGATGGAGCCAGGTCGTCGCACAGAAACTCGGCTGGGAAGACTTGCGCGCGCCCCGCATCTCGGAGGCACGCACGCCGTACCCCGGAGTCGGCGCCAACTGGAGCAGTAGCGCAAAACCAAAGTCAAAACCGAAACCCTCTGCGTCAGCGCCTGCGGTGGTGGAAGACTTCCAGAACCCGCTGGACATCTCGGACTTGGAGGCGAGCGGGGGGAACGCCGGCCGGCCGGGGCGCGGGCTCATCATCGCGCTCGACCGCCTGCACATGCCGCCCCTGCTCGGCGTGCAGTTCGTCCAGGCGGACTTTCTCGAGTCGGACACGGAGGCGCTGCTGCAAGGCTTGATTGCGCACCACCGGGAGGGCGCGGCGGGCAAGGCGGACGTGATACTGTGCGATATGGCGGGGAACGTGACGGGGAACGCGTTCCACGACATCGAGGACAGCCTCGCGATATGCGACTCGGTGTTTGAGTTTACGAAGCGGCATATACGTTCGGCGGAGAGCGTAGGGCGCCTGATGGGCGGGGTGCTCCTGTTAGTTGTCCCTCTCCTTACCGTGCAGCATACCAAGTGCTTATTGCTTTGCAGGATCAAGCACTTTGTACACCCGCTTCTGTATCTCTTCCGCCAGAAGCATTTGGAGCCCAACTTCAACGATGTGAGATTCATCAAGCCCAACGCCAGCCGGACGGAATCGAAGGAGGGTTACTTTCTCTGTCGTGGCTGGAAGGGCTGATGCGCCTGTATCCGCGCTGAGTTCTGTCTGTGGACCATTTCGGTCCAGCTAGCCGTGCCCGTTGCGCACATGTGCGGCGCCGATGACGCCGCGCCAAGCGTCTCTACCTGGCCCTCTCTCGGCTACGCACGCCAGCGCCGCCGGACGCTCGTATAACACACCAGAGAGAGATATAGATTAATCAAATAGTTGTCCACTCATCGTGCTATTCGAGAGACTGAGCCAAAACCGAGTTTCAAGGACACGCGACTTTCAAGGAAAAGTAGAAATTTGTTCTGGGATAAATTGCGAGTCCATTCTCATCCCGTCATTCTCTGCCAATACAATACTGTTACAGATACCTGCAGTAAAACATCCATTTCATGCGCAAGAAACAGCCGTCGCCGTAACTCAAAGGCGCGGCCTCTCCGTCTCAATCTGATAATCCGCCGCCCACTCGGTGCTCACAACCCGCTTGTCCTTGTCAAACACCTGCTTCAAATCATAGTGCTCCACCATGTATCGCTGCTTCTCCCAGATGTCCCAACACGTCTGTTCCCTCTCCTCCATTTTACGCCACCCAATCAGCGTGTAGCGCGTCCGCTCGTGCTTGCCAGCCGCCTTCGCCGCAGCGCGGACGTCGGACATGACCGGAAACCGCACGGGGTCGTGCATCCCGGCCGGTATCTGGTCGAGTCTGTCAAAGCCCGGCGGCGGGGGATACAGCGCCTGCTCGTCGGGGTGGGTTACGTACGGCCAGACTCCGAGGTGCCACCCCTCGGGGACGGTGAGGGTTATTGGTTTCCAGGGCACGCGGGAGTCGTAGTTCGCGAAGAGGTAGGCCAGGGCTTTGACATACGACGGACGGCTATTGCATTGTTGTAGCCACTCTTTGTAATTATGAGGGTCTGCGACTATTGTGTCGGATGGCTCCCGGGCGCGAAATGCGTGCAGGGCAGCGACGTGGACGGGGGTTGTGACCTTGTACGTGAAGCCCTGGTGTCTGTGGACGATCTGTGGGGGGTCGTAGTGGTAGGCGCCTGACATGCCGCAGCTACTGAAGAACGAGCCGGAAGGGTCGAGGCTCGCGCCGGGGGGGCTGGGTTGAAGAAGGGTCAGTGGATCGACGCTGTACGAGAGGGAGGCACGGACAACTCCTCAGGATGCGCTGCCATGTAGACTGCTCCGGCCTCTCTGAACAACTCGTTATAGTCGGTGATCCAAGCCTCCATGCGTTGGTGGCTCTTGAGAGTCGGGTAAAGGGCGCAGAGAAGGTCCCGTTTCGGAAAAAAGTAGTACGTCGCCTCTTCCAGGCTCAGGTTGGACATGTTGGTAGGAAGAAAGAGGAGACGCCCCTATTCGAGAGTTGGTAGGATCAGCGACCGGAACAAATTCTGGATTGCCATTCACGTTTCAAAGTTTTCATTGAGGGTCTCCGATCGATGTCTAAGACGAGTAACGACCCGGGGAGCGTCTTCCAGCAGAGGAAGATCGACGTTCGCGCGCCGCCGGTATGAGGAGACGCGTTTTTCTGGGACGCTGCCGTTAGCGGTTGTGCGCCGCTGCGTCGCCGTAGTTTGCGAGAGGGCAAGTCCGACTATGAGGACGCGAACATCGTGCAGCTGAAAAGGACGCGTTTGTAAGTTGCGTCGACCAAGACGGGCAGAGATGTACTGTATTCACCTTGAGCGTGAACTTATGTGATCGACTCGACAGTGTCAGCATTATCTTCCCCAGTGTTCGACAGTGTCGGGACGTCCACCGTGGCTTCAGGGTCGAACGAGGTAACAGCCCTCCATTGCTCGATCTTGGCAATGGTCCTTTCTCGACCACCTTTCTCAGGCCATAATATTGCGTCCAATTGGAGCGACTCCAAAACACCTTCAGAACGAAGGTCCCAGTCGTCACCACTGTCGTCGTCGCTCTCGTCGTACGTGCTGGTACCGCCGGATGGCAGATTTGAAAAAACGGGGGCAGCAGAACCCGACGAGCTGGCCACGGCATCCTCGCCTGCAGCGAGTCGATCTGCGTATCGAAAGAGGCGGCCGAGTTGGGTAGCCGGAAGGGCCACGCCCGTCCCAGTTTCTTGGAACTATGTAGCCAGATAAGAAATTGAGACGGTGAATAATGGGTGCGGAATGACATATGTATTCACCGTTGTGTCCACATCCAGCTCGAACGTGAAGGGCTGCGCGGCGACGTCAATCCAGTACTGCCCGCCGACGCCAGGACAGTCACGGACGACTCGAAGCGGTCGACCGCGACCAAATTGACGCGGCGTTGGAGGCTGCGGGATGCCCAGACCGTCTTGTACAGGCAGCGGAATCATTCTACCATCGTCCGGGGAAGGTGCTGGTCCGCACGCCGACGACCGCACGAGGTAAACCGCGAGCTGGCACCTGAATGGTCCCAAGAGCCAAGAGGAGCTTCGATGCTATGACAAGGCAATGCATTGCTAATGGTGCGGGGTTGAGCGCGTCAACGGTTGCAAGTACGAGTAATTCCGGGGCAAGGCTCAGGATGAGGAGGGTTCCGGGGGCTGGGGCACCACTAGTTCTCATATCGACGCTAACCCAGTTCATCGGGGCTGCCATTTTTCGAACAGTGGTGGTGGAATAGGCTCGATACCAGCCTCTCTAGTAGAATCTGCGTGATTTTGAAGACAATCGTTCAGATCACGTATACTATAGAGTGGTGGAACACTGTGGAACAGCGGTGGAATTGTGGAAGTCATAGGGGCTATGATGCCCATGGTCGGCCTGGTGGACGTCGGCGGCAGACCTTCATGGCACTGAACAAGTGTTGATTCAGAGAGGAAAGAAGCAAGGTACAGCCAAAGTGGGAAGAAAAGTTCAAACCCCAATGAAAACGCGAACCGACAGACGAAAAGGTGCACACAGTAAACGAGAAGAGAGGATGTTATTTATTGCTCGTAAAGTACAATTCTTGCTTGCTACATATTCTAGTTACAATTGGATTTGCTTTGCTCACGACTCGGATCCCAAACTAAATATCAAACGCCGCACTCTTCCACCCAGGATTCTTCTGCTCCTCCACGCTCTTATCTTCCACACTCCTCTGGAACGACCTCACCTGCCTCTTCCCCTCCCTCAACATCCCCTGCAGATGCCCCTGCACATCCTGCGCCGCCTGCTTCACCTCCCCAGCCGCCGACGACACCGACGCCGACGAGGGTGTCTGCCCAGTAACAACCTCAACCGCCTCCCCAACCCTCTTCCCCAAACTCTCCGACCCAGTGCCCACCGGACCCCTCTTCTCCCCGCTCAGCACCTGCGGCTCCGCCCCAATGGCAAACTTCGCCCCGCCCTGCACACTATCTTCAAGGACAACACCCGTCCCCGTCGCGCGCCACCCACTCGTCCTCTCGCGGCTAATCCTCCCAATCTCAGACCAAACCGCGCCCGCAAGCGCCGCCCCCCTCCCCATCCCCGCATCCCCAAACACCTCCGCCCGTGCGCCCACATCCCACGCAACGTGGTCGAGCCACTCGAGCGCACCGCGCAGCTGCTCCCCGAGCGAACGCCCCAGCGCCTCGCGGAACCGCATGTTAAAGATGGGCTTGAACAGCGTGAGCATCACCGCGTGGTTGCTCTCCCGCACTTCCACCTCCACGTTGTCGCTGATCTCGACCGTGAGAAGCTCGATGTGGTGGTACGCGCGCTGCATCTCACGCTCCTTCGCGGACGGGATGAGCCGGACCTTGATGTCCACGTCAATCCCCTGCGGCGGCATCTTGAGCGCGAGCAGACCCGTGAACTCGTTCGGGGGCAGCGTCGACGTCTTGTCTTTATAGTAGAATGACACATCGTCGAGCGCGAGCTGCACGGCCTGCAAGCGAATGTGCGTGAATGTGCCCATGGCGGTGACGGCGGGAGCGGTCTCCGAGGTGCGCACGTCCACGTCGGTGATATTGCGGACAAAGATGTGCGCGGGGTTGAGCCCAAAGGTCGAAATGTCGAGGTTCTCGAGGACGAGGTCGATGTCGTTGTCGGAGTACTCCGTCCGCGGAATAGGCAAGTCCTTGAGCATCGAGAGCATGCGCTGTAAAGGATGAATGAGCACATGCCCAACAGAACGAAAAGCAAGAACTAACCGGTGCATAGACGGCGAAAAGATCGCGCCAGAACCACGCAGCCCGCTCCAACACCGCCTGCACCCCCGTCTCCGCCTGCTCCCCCGCCTCCACAAGCCCATTCTCAACGTCCTCTCCCAACCGCACATGCGCCACCCGCACGCGCTCCACATCCGCATCCGACGTGAGCGCAGCCCCAAACCTCCGCACCACATCCTTCAGCTCCGCCCACGTCTGCCCCGCCTCCGTGTTCTCGAGCATCGCGCGCCCGCGGTGGCGCAGATCGCGCCGCGCGCTCTTTGCCTCCTCCGAGCGCGGGTACGCCGGGTCCTCGAGGCTCTTGTGCGCATGCGCGAAGAATTTGTCCACCCACGCCTTGACCTCGCCCGAGTCGCCGCGCACGGCGTCGACAAAGTGCTGCGCCTTGAGGAGGATGGCGTCAACGGAGCTCTCGGGCTTGGCGAAGCGGTCCACGAGCGCTTTGAGTGCGCTGAGGGCTTTGTGGACGTGTTGCTCCGGGGTAGTGTCCTCGATGAAGGTGTCGAGGGTGAAGGGTGTGTTGGCGGCGTTGTCGAACGCCTTGTTGACCCACTTGTGGAGCGTGTTAAAGAGGGTGGAGAGGGACTTGCGGTAGGCTGGGTCTTTCTGAGCACGTTCGCAGGCCTGTGCAGCACGGTTAGTAGAAGTTAACGTGTTTAAGCAAATTGGAACGAACCTTGTAATACACGTCTTGAAGACGAGAGGTGGTGCGGTCCGAGAGGTCTTCAGCAGTCTCCTTGGCCGACTGGCCCGCGCCAATCACACCGGACCCAGCGTCCTTCAGCGTATCCATGCCGTGCTCGAAAGCCACGCGCAAGTCCTTCTCCTCCTCGAGACGCTTCTTGTCGCGGCCGAGGTTGTCGCGCTGGCCGTCTTGCACGCCCTGCTCGACATTGCGCAGGCTGCCTGCCGCGCGCCCGGCCTGGTCGCCCAGGGCCTCTGCGGCATCAGCGAGCGCGAGACGGGTGAAGGAGGCAAAGTCGTTGAGGAGGAAGCCGCCCTCCGAGGACGCGCTCTGCCAGACGATGTTGAGGATGGTGCGGAGTGAACGGCGGACAGCGTCGGCGTCGGAGGCGAGCTGTTTCTGGTCGACGACGTCGGCGGTGGAGTCGAGGGTGGTGGTGAGGTCGCCTTCGGAGAGGTGCCAGAGGGCCTCCTGCAGTAAATCGTCCTCTGGGCGAGTCGTCAGAAAAACGCCCAAAGTATTAGCACGTCAACTCACTGTTTTTGTTCGTGGCGAGGGCTTTGTATGCCTCGAGGACATTGCGAATGTCATTCGCCAACACGCGACCCTGACCGCTCAGACTGTCTTGCGCGGGCTGAACGAGCGGGATTGCGGTGTTTGTGAACCAGTCGATGAGCGCGTTTATCTGCGCCGTCGAGGGCACTTTTCCAGCGTCTAGAGCGGCGGTTACAGAGCTGATTTTTTCCATGTTGTGGTTGTGGAAGAAAGGTGAATAATGGTGAAGAATGCGTGAATTTTGAACTTATAGGCGAGTTAGGAGCCATGACGTCGCCGGTGCGGGAATGGTCAACGCGGCGGAAATGCTCTCATCCATGACACGAGAAACACACGCCTTGGCTCCGTTCCGTTCATTCTAGGAGCCACCGAGGCGGCGTTATGCTGACCGCGATTCAATCGAGACAACGTCAACTCCAGCGGACTGCGGAAATTCGGGGTTTTCCTTTGCCAGAATCATTCGTCGAGGATTCGAAGGGAGTTGTCCATGCCGAGGATTCGCGGAGTCGCGGAAGGACGAGCCTAGCAAGGAACCTGAAAACGAGCGTTGTCGAACGAGAAACCGAGCGTCGAGCAACACAGATCAAAACAACCGCTCTTGTACGGATCGGGTAATTTTCTTTTTGGTGCTCGCGGGGCGGCAATGGAGCGTACCATGGGCTTCTTGAAAGCCTCACGAAGGAAGAAAGGAGAATAATCGTCGCGCACAGAAGTCAGACAAGCACGCGATTGAATCAACAAAGATTTCTTTCAAGTATCATAGTAGGCACAAGGAAAGTACAAGACGATATGGATACATGTACAGTGCAATAAGAGAAACAAAAACCGGTACACTGGGGGTCCTGCCAAAGGATGAAGAATGAGCAACAGACAGGAGGGAACGGTCAATGGACGCACGCGACGAATCATGCGCCGAAACCATACAGAGTGCGGCCGGAGCGCTTGAGGGCGTACACGACGTCGAGGGCCGTAACAGTTTTGCTGCAGAAGGATAATCAGACAAAGGGTCGAGGTAAGGAAGAGTATGGGCACGCACCGCTTAGCATGCTCGGTGTAGGTGACAGAGTCGCGGATGACGTTCTCGAGGAAGATCTTGAGCACACCGCGCGTCTCCTCGTAGATGAGACCCGAGATACGCTTCACACCACCACGACGAGCGAGACGGCGAATAGCAGGCTTCGTGATACCTGGAGAACCGATTGAGCTCAGTGCACGTTGAATAAAGGAATGCAGACGCACCCTGGATGTTGTCGCGAAGAATCTTGCGGTGACGCTTGGCTCCGCCCTTTCCGAGACCCTGGTGGAACATGGTTAGTAAAGGCGCGTCAAAGCCGAGAAAGTGGTGGGAATTACCTTGCCGCCTTTACCGCGTCCAGACATATTGATTTGAGGTGAGTTTGGTGGTGGTCTTGAGGAAGCCTCAAGGCGATGGTGGTGGTGGTTGGTGGAAGAGAGGGGATCAACAAACACCAAACAATCGCGCTTTTATGCGAGCGCGTGCTGTATGCTGCTGTTGACGCGTCTCTGCCAAATGGGAATATGACCAAGCCGCCTGCCCAGTTCTTACCCGATCAATTAATTTTCTGTCCACAACACTCACCTTAGGTGCGCCTTTTTGTATCCTCCCTCGCTCTGGCTAACTGAGTGCAATGGCAGTCACCTTCTGACTCATTCCCCCATCTCCAAAAATGAGTTACGTCGCTAAGGGTGAAAAAGAATACGACGCCACGGGCGCGGCGCTCCCCGGCGTGAAGCTGCACAAGATCAGGATTACCCTCACCAGCAGCAACGTCAAGAACCTCGAGAAGTGTATGTCCTTTCTCTCCCTCTGTCTTTATGCCTCGGTAGCTCAATTCGAGAAAAAACGCAGTCTCGACCGACCTCATCAACCGCGCAAAGGACAAGCAGCTCCGCGTCAAGGGCCCTGTCCGCCTCCCCACCAAGGTCCTCCGCATCACCACCCGCAAGACCGTGCGTCTCTTCATTATTATCATACTCACCACACAACGCTGACCCGCCGCAAAACAGCCCTGTGGTGAAGGTTCCAAGACCTGGGACCGCTACGAGCTCAAGGTCCACAAGCGCCTCATCGACCTCCACTCTTCGTCCGAGATCGTCAAGCAGATCGTGCGTCCCCTTCCTCCCATTCGTTTTTGAGTAAAAAACTCACGGTGGTTTTTAGACGAGCATCAGCTTGGAGCCCGGTGTCGAGGTCGAGGTTACCATCTCTGGTTGAGACAGTAAATCCTAGGTTAGGTTAGGCTCTTCATGTCGTCTGTCGCTATGAACATGCATTCCGCCGCAGGGTGGTGCTTATGATCCTTTCCTGTTCCGTTTTCTGAGTTTGCGACCCGTCGTCGATTCGTGGATCTAACTCTGTCTACCGCTCCTCCCTTTCCCACTGTCACCGAATCGGCGAACGCCTGGCACAGAGGCCGACTTCTAGCAGCTTCGATTCTCGCATCATCCATGAGCATACCCCAAAAATCCTTCCCACCGCGCTCCCCCGACGTCATGCCCACCTCACCTCCACCCCATATCGCCTTCCTTCCAGGACCTTCCTAGGCTCTAGTATAAATGCCTCTAACCTCCCCCGCACGTCCTCCACCACCACTAAACAACTAAACAACCGACTCACCATGGAAAAAATCGCATCCATAACTGGCGCATTGAACGCCGGCAAGATCCCCTCGACTTCGCAGCTTAACGCCCATTTTGACTGGCTTATCAACTTTGCGATTCCCAATGCTGCTCAGGAGAACGAGGACACGTTGAGCGGCCATGGGCGCGTGTTGGCCGACGACGTCGGCAAGGTCCTCAATTCCTACAAGCTGCTCAACGCGAACAAGAACGGTCGGTCGTGTCCTCACGCTTCTCTCTATCCGCGTTTTCTAACCGTTTTCAGGCGACAACTTATTACAAGACGCCATCTGGCACCTCACCGAGGGCGACGTCAACGCCAAGGTCGATTCGTCCGCGCCAAAACAACAAGCCTCCACCGACATCGAACGCGTTCGGAGCTCCTTCCGCACGATCCTCGACATCGTGTGGAACAGCCTCTCCGCGGATGGCAGCTTCCTACCAAAAGACATCACCTCCTTCGCGCTCCTCGCCCTCGCGGACGCGGCGGAGCTGGTGCAGGACCAGGCGAGTCGCACGAAGGACGGGCTCCGGGGCGTCGAGCAGGAGGTGCAGGAGGGGCAGCGCGACAGCCTCGGGCGCGATAGGCAGCGTCTCGAGGAGGAGGCGGATGATAAACGCGTGGCGTTTGAACATCGGATGGATACGCTGAAGGATGCGGGCTCGCGTGCCATTGGCGCCGGCCAGGCGGCGAAGGAGAAGACGAAGGTCATGTCGGATCGCACCACCGCTCAGCTTCAGGATGCTTATTACAACGTATGTTTCAAACGGGCTTGCATCTGTATGAACTGACGGTAAATACACGCAGGCTTGTGAACGGGCTCAAAAAGACAAAGCTTATCACGATGCGCTCTCGACGGTCTTCGACACCATCTACAAATGGGTTTCAAAGGCATTCAACACCGCTGCAGACCAACCTCTCACCCTCGATACCTTCCTCGAAGATCCCTCTCCCGAACAACACCTCCACAAAGCACTCGCGGAGCTCAAGACGCTGCTCGACCGCCTCGCTAATCCAGAAAGCTCCGTCGACGCCCTCCTCGAAAAGCTCCAGCGCTTCACTACCGAAGTGCGCGCCAACACCCCCGAATTCAAGGCGTGGGTGGACCTCTTCTTCGAGTACGCCTTCCGCAGCCTGGACGACGCCGCGTACCCGCGCTCGGACGAGGCGCGCGGCGTGCGGCACCAACTGCGTGAGCGCGGACGCGCGCTGCTCGACCCCGACACCGAGGCGGGCCGCACGTGGATCGCGCTGCAGGAGGCGGCGCAGACGTTCGGCGCGGCGGTGCTAGCGGATCCGGACATGGAGCGCGTACGGGCCGCGCACCGCCAGCTGGGCAAGGACGCGCAGCATGGACTCGTCGAGGCGGGGATGGAGTCCGATACGCTCGCCCAACAAGCGCTGTGGTTTTGGCGCGACCTCTTTGCGGTCTATGCACCGGTTAGTCGAGTCCTTCATGTCATCTTACTCAGTGGAATCCATTCTAACGAGCACGATTTCAGCGCGTGTTGGCGGTGTTCAAGGACATCCCTATTCCGCGCACGGAGTATACGGACGACGATATCGAGTTCGTCCTCGAGAATCTTGACATCTCGTCGTTGGCGCTCAACCCCGCGCATATCTTCGTCCGCAACATCACCGACCTCGACGTACACACGGCGCCCGGCGCAAAAACGACGACCGGCGTCGGAACATTCACGCATATCCAGCTGCAGGCCGTCCAACTCACCCTCCAGGACGTTTCCTTCTACTACCGCGACAAGCACTCCACACTGCCGCCCAACAAGTTCACCGGACTCCTCGGGATGAAGCTCCCCCCGCAGGGTCTCGACATCGACATCAAAGTGCGCCTCCTGCCTCCCGGCAAGGAACGCGAGGCGAAGCAGGCGTACCACACCATCGAGGCGCTCACGGTGCAGATCTCGAACGACGTCGAACTCAAAATCCGCGAGAGCAACCACGAGATCACGCGCACGGTCTTCAAGCCGATCTTCAACAAGCGCTTCCGCGAGGCGCTAGGCCGCTCGCTCGCACAGCAGCTGCGCACCTCGCTCGACTGGCTCGACGCCATCGCGTGGGATGTTGGCCGGCGCGCGGAGGTGTTTGCGGATATGGGGGCCGGGCGCGGCGCCGCGTTGGCAGCAGCTGTGTGGTCTGAGGTCGGGCGTTTGGCGCGTTCGTACAGCTTGGAGCTGCGTGCGACGGGTACGGGCGTGGTGGTGGAGGGGCAGAGCGGGACGAAGTTCGCGATGGGCGCGGAGCCGCAGGTTTTGAGTGGCGAAAAACATGGGCCGCTGGGGACGGGGTCGAAGAGCTTGGAGCAGCGAGATGGGGAGGCGGTTCAGGGCGCGCCGGCGGATGAAAGGACGGGGAAGCCTGCAGTCGAGCACGTCAAGGGTTTGGTTGGGGAGGGGCAGCAGCAAGTCAAGTCCTTCCGGCGCAGTGTTGAGGAGAAGTCTACGGCCGAGAAGCAAAAGCCAGGCTGGAAAAGTTCGGCGTTCGATATTTAACACAAGGATGTATTCGTAGGAACGCGTGATATTTGAGTGCTTCACACGAGGGAAACAAGTACAGAAAACGAAGAGTTGATACATGTCATTCCTTTCTTAATTATCCCAGTACACGCACCGCTCGACTCACGTCTTCGCCGTTGCAGCCGACTTGAATATCCGAGGCGGCACCGTTTGCTTGTAGAAGTGCCCCATAATACCCTCGGTATGCGTGATCGTTAAATTAAAGACCGGATGCGTTGCGTTCTACGGAGTGAATGGTAAGCACCGGAAATGCGATTCGGATCCAAAAACGACAAACCACTCGGTTAGCTGCGCCGCCGACAATCTTTTCCGTGCCCTCTTCTTCGGTGTAGCACAACGCATCCGTGAAGATGCGCTTCCGGATCTCATCGGTCAGGGAGTCGGCGCCTGACGTGTCACATTCAGAGGTATAGCGCTGAACGAAACAGTTTGAAATACCTGTCCATGAATCCAGAAGTACCTTTCGCCGCGTAGGCGACGGGGATACTTTGTGCTGCGCAGACGACAACCCGGCGAGACAATACAGTGTATGGTATGCGTCAGCGTTCCTGCAGGTACAGAATGGTCAGTACGATATATCGGCCTTTGGAGAGCACTTACTTCGGCGGTTTGTCACGCAAGCCACCAGCCGGATGTTGCCCAGCGTACAGGATATATTCCTGCAGCGCCTTGCGGTTAAAGAGGGCATCTGAGCGTCGTCGTCGCGTAAGTGTCAAGTCGAGATATTGAGATAAAGACACACACCGTCAATGTCGTCCCAGTCACCCTCATTTCCTTCCTGCTTCGCAGCAGGGGCAGGAACGGCGGCAGGGCTGATTCCAAGCGACTCGAGCAGCGCAAACGCGCCGCCCACCCACCACGAGTAGCAGCCGTCGACGAGTTTGTTTGTTCGACCTTTGAAGCCGCCGAGCTCGACTGGTGCGCCCTGCATCTGGACGAGCCACCGGAGGAGGGAATTCTTGTTGATCTTGGGCTGCGATGGCGACGAAGTGGAGGGCAGGAACGACTGCAGCATTACCCATGATGCGAGGGCGCAGAAAGTATACCCGCCGTGGGCTTCTCCAAGAGGCGGCCGCGGAGTTTCCAGGAGCTTTGGCGGTGCGTCGGGGGCGTGAGCAGGGGCATAATACGGCTGGGATGCGGAGGAGAAGCCGCCCTCGTATGTCTGGCACGAGGCAACGAACGCGGCGGTGCCATCGACCAGCTCGGGAGTAACTATATCGAGGAGAGTCGCAGTAACAAGAAGACAATAGATTCCGCTGAAGGTGGGTCAGAATGTGGGTCCAACAACGCCAACAACGGCCGCAAGAGCGTACCGGACGTCAACTTCCGAGTGGTGGGCGACCAAGAACGATCCATCAGATTGTTTGAGGGACATGAAGAAATCGTACATCTTCTTTCTTTTCGGCTGGTTAGGATACACATCGGGGAGGGACCGATACACTCACCGGTCAATCTGGTCCCATCCGCCGCCGTCTCCAGGTTTTCCGGCAATAGCCAGCGCGCATACCGCGGCGTATGTGGGGAGCAGATGCGCCGCTTGCTTCGGACCACCGCCAAAGCCACCGTCAGGGTGCTGCCAGGCCATTATCGTATCGACAGCTCTGATGAGGCGAAATCGGCCCTTTGCGCGCAAGTATGGAGCCGAAAGTGCTCACTTTTGCTTGTTGCCGGGATCTAGACCAACTTGTAGAACGCTGAAAGCCTGTAGAGTCCAATAGATCAGCCACGACTGGCTGGCGTCCTGGCTAGTGTAGCGAGCAGGAAAGCCCTGCACGAGATTTCGGATGAGGAATTGCATGTGGCCATTCTTCTGGAGCGTTGGGTCCGTTTTATCATCGCTTGCTGGCAGGTGCTCGAGGAGGACCTTCTCAGTCTCAGCCTGGGTAGACGATGTGGAAGTCGGGAAGGCGTCCGTCGGTACTGGGCGCGGGGGCGAAGCCATTGAAGGAAAACGAGCTCAAGTTGGTGCGAGAACAATAAGGAATAAGAGCAAGCATGATGTGCAGATCGATCCAGTAAATAAAGACATTGTCTCACTTGAACAAGACGAGGCGACCGCAGGACATACGACGCGGCTCTTCTATGTTTTCCGGCACGGTTAACAAAACTTGAACGAACGGAGAAAGCAAACAAACGGTCGGCCAGTATTGATCACAGACAAGGGCAAGACGCCCCGTACCTTCCAAAGTGTACAGGTCGGTTGTCAGTGAGGTTTATTAGTGAAGGATTAATATAAGAGGGTTGTAAAATACAGGAGTGTCCAGATTATAATGATATAATGTACCGAGGCTACTAGTGAGTGACAATGGTTAACAAAAACAAAAAAGTCCCAGTCTAAGTCCAAAAGCACAGGGAAGATTCACCAAACACCAGCCGAACCCAACCGGTTCCGGTCCTGCGTCAGGATCTGCTGTGTTTCTAGTGCACCCTGTGCGTGCATCATCTGCTGCTGGAAGGCCCACTTCTCGTCGGCCTCCTGCTGCATCATCAACTGCTGGAGCTGCAGCTGTTGGTCGTAGTTGTCGTATGCAGTCGGGGAGGCGATCATGGGGGAGTGGGACTGCGGGCGGACGGCGTAGGCGTACGGGTGGTCCGCGAAGCCGTGCGCGTGAGGAGAGCCCGAGGTCGACCGCTGGTGGGGCGCGGAGCGAGGCGGGTGAGACATGACGGGGACGTTGTGGGCGAACGGGGACTGCGCCGCCTGTTGCGCCTGCAGCATCTGCAAACGCATCATCTCGTCCTCCATCCGGTATCCAGGCACTGCGCTGACTGCGTAGTCGTCCTCCTCCTCCTCGCACACACCCTGGAGGTCAGCGACCTCGTAGTGCAGTTCCTCGCCAATGACCGTCGAGAAAGAATCTCCTCTGGAAGGAGTGTCGAGGCGCATCACACCAGCGCGCGCGCGCCATTCATTCGCCTCTCTGCGAAGAGAATCACACTCGGTCGCGAGCAGACGGAGCTGCTGCGCGGCGAGGATCCTGTGGCGGCGGGACGCGTGGACGTGGGCAATCGACGAGTTGACGATGCTCGATTTCGACGGCCGGCGGACCTGGGCCAAGTTGGGAAGGACAGCAGCCAAGTCCTTGATATAAGAGTCAGAACAGCATCAAGCATCCATCTAGAAGTGAAACGTACGAGGAAACGCGCGTTGAGCGCCTCACGGCGCTGCCTCTCGACAGCGTTGTGGGATGCGCGACGCTCGGCCGTGTTGGCACGCTGCTTCATCTTCAGGGTACGCTTCGCGCCGCCAGCGCTGTTGTCGTCGAAGCTGTCCAGGTTGGACAGATGGCCATCGAGGTCAGGAAGGACGGGCAGGGAAAGGTGCGGCGGATACGAGGCGGTCGGAGAAGATCCCGGAGTACGCGGGCCTAGAGAGCCAGACGAGGCAGATGATGTAGGAGAAGGAGGGGTAGCGTTGAAAGAAGACATTTGAAGGTCGAATGAAGTTGTGTAAAGGTGTAAAGTGTTGAATAAAGTTGGTTTGGTTGAAGGTGAACTAAGTGGTGTAGAGTAAAGAATTAAAATACAAAGGGCGGATTTAATGAAGCCGTGAAGAGTCGCGAGATCTGGAGGGGGGGGGGGGGGGAGCGCGTGGGGTCAGAGGGGGGGAACACGATTTAGAAACACTGTACTCACACCAGGCGGGTGTCTTCTGACGGCGGGGTGGGGGGCGGGCGGGTGGGAGGGAGAAAGAAAGAACGAAAAGAAGGGGAATACAGAAGCGGAAACAGTGGGTCGACCTTAAAGCAGAAAGATAAGCAGCAGCGGCCAACTGATGATGGCATCTTGATGAGGGGTACAACCGAGATCACATACCCATTGACAGTCGTCGTTGGGCGACAATCAACCCTATCAAAAGGGCGGACATCGGGATTCGTCCAAGAAATGTACATTGGGACCACTCTGAAAGCCAACCCGAGTTACAACGATCACTGGCTTTTAATCGAGTGCTCACCGCCACCAAGCATAGCCTGTTGTATGCTGAGATGCTGAAGTGCTGGATTTGAGCTGAACGTGAATTTGAGCAGATGACCGATTGATCCATGTCCAAATGGGAACAGGATGTTACGGAAAAATGAAGTTCGGGTCTGTCTTCCTGGTTTGTTCGCAGATATGTAGTCCGACGTCGCAGATCCGTCGGAAGTCCGTGGGTAGCAGGGGTTTGCAAAATAATCGCCGCAATCTGAGAGGTAGGTCAGGAATCAAACGCATCCCAGCGCGCAATATGCAAAGGTTGGAATTGCCATTTGATTCTATGCCGACGAGCCGACTTCCCCACGGCTTAAGCGCAAATTCGGTGCGCAACCGCAATACTACCGCAATTGTCCTTGATCGTGCTAATTGAGACCGAATCGGCATTTCGCCACTGATGGACGGACAGTTGTTCGGCGAGTATCAGCGAGTATCGGGTCCAGCGGCGTCGCGTTTCGTATTGACGCCGGCAGTTTGATCAGTACTTGTCTGTTTTGCTGAAATACGGATTTCTGGAACGTCAGCGGACCGCGTTCACTGTGAACAAAGTTGGATGAGTCGACGTACTCTTCAAAACCTGTCCCATTTTGACATGAGAGAGATATTTCCTGTCAGTCATCTAGATCTCATCAGCCAGCATCAGCCCGAAATAACAGAAAGGATCGGGTGCGCGGAGTCTTGACCGTGGAGCAGTTCCCGGAGTTCGGAAGAAGAACTGGCGCCCATGCCTGCCCATGCGTGGTAAAAGAGGAAGAAATTCCGTGTTTGACTGAACTGTAACAGATTATTTTTGAAGAGGTTCAATCAAGGACAGAAACGCCGCCTGTTCTCTACGTTTGTTTGATGCACGAGTGTCGGACGTCCTCTCCCAACCCAGACTCGCCGAGAAACGAGGTCGCCCAGAAAAAGATTGCTATTTGAAACTGAGGTCAGAGGACACCAAAGCTGACACCAAGTGAAACGAAGCTGGCAGCGTCAGGAGAGCCGCCTCGCCCAGACGGGCACCAAGTCGGGATCTGCACATAACAACCCATTTCCTGCGCATGTACGCATCAAATGGCCGCGAACCCAGAAAAGGTGCCGAGAACGTTGACAGAGATCCCCAGGTCCACAATTGACTGGGCAACAGAACAGTGTCGAGCTCGACGACGATGTGGGTTGTGACTTGAGGTCGAGGCCGCTGAACGGTCACGGGCGTTGTCCGTGTATTTGTAATCACGATCCCTTTCCGCCTTTCAACCATGTTCTGGACTTTTTGGCCTCTCGTTTTCTTACTTCCTATCACCTCCGACGCGCTTCAATTCACTCAGCTGCCACTTGCCGGTCCAACAACGGATGATTGGGATTTGAATGCATCCCCAAATTATAATGCAACCGGCCGCTTCGTTTTCGACGCGGTTGCTGGACTCCTCCAGCACTGGTCGAACACCCGATACCATAACGGTTTGTACGCGTTTGAAATAGCATCTAAGCCCGCTGCAACTACCGCTTCAAGGTCATACCATTGTTCCAGGCAAGTACCGACTCTACGTGAAGATGGTCGTTCACACATATATGTGGCAGGCAATATTCCAGCGGGAACACTTTTATATCACGGGCGGCAAGACCCTGATGTCCCAACCACGCGTGAATGGGCGTCCCTGGATAGTAAATTTGCGCGCATCTTCTGCGCTGAGGACGACTGTTGGATTTTGACGCTTGTCACCACAAGACCGCTCCGTGTGCTATATTTCGACGGCAGCAGCGCCACGAAGAATGGCGATGGCCCGATCGACACGCAGGACCTACTCAGTTGGGGCGCTGTGCTGCCGGAGCGTTTTTCCTGGGACTATGAGCGCCTGCATCGACTATGTGAGCTGGGAGACTCGCTCGGGTTCGATGCATTCGTAAGGTAAGCCAACCTCGTCTGCGCTCGGATCTCAGTTCAACGAAACACGTTCGACATAGGATGCAGGGGAACTTGTACGCCGTTGTTCTTCTTCTTTTCCCACCATCCAGCTCATAAGTGTGCCAGCGAAGTGATGCTGTGCAACTTCACAGATGGTGTGCAGACCGTGAGCCTTTCCAAGCTTGAAAATGAGGAGCGCTTCCCGCACCATGGCTATACCTTTCTGCATGCAAGTGCATGGCACGACCACTACCCGGGCGAGACACGCATTCAACTCGATCTCACGCGCCTAATTTCCTTGTACGACGTCACGCTGGCGCCGAGCCTGGTTCCCGTTCGCTCTGGAAAGGAGCGGCGCGTGCATCGTGTCCTTGGCATTGACGAGCGCGACGTGAACGCAGTTCTAGCGCGCGTGCGTGCGATAGCCTCCTCACCCCCATCCCAAAGCGGGATCGACTGGAGTACGTTGTTCAAGGTCATCCGCGACCGATATGCGACCCGCCTTGAGGTGCTCCAAAGCATCCTCTCGACGGATAAAGACCCTGGACCGCGTGCCTTTGTCATAGTGCAGATGGCATTGTCGCCGTACAGGCTCTATTCCGCAGTTCCTCATCCTACCGGGTCGGACACTGCGTGGGCGGCACCCGTCTTCCGGCTTTGTTCGCAATCTCACACCTCGTTCATCGAGTCTATACACGACGAGCTCACTGCCTCGGAGCACTTGCTCCTCACATCCGCACAAGAGACGACGCGCGAAATCTGCCGTACCCTCGTCGGGATATGGGCGGAAGGGATGATTAACCTCCGTGATGCGTCCACGATATCGGAATCCCTCGCACCAAAGTGGAAAACCGGCGTAGATCACCTCATCAACTGGCTCGACTGGTCGCTCTGGACGAAATGTCGACCCGCATGTGCGTTTGACGTGCGTATCGTTAACTCCAATGCCGTATCGTTAACTCCAATGCCGTATTAGCTGGACATTGAGGCCATCCCTCAGGAATCATGTTACATCCCCGGTTCACCGTTCTCCATGGAGGAGTGGGATGCGCCAGAGCCACGCTGTATCAGTCTTTTTGAGCCGTACTCTGGTATTGAGCCTGAGGACAAGGTCAGTTAGTCGTCTATTTCACGAGGGTGGTGCTGATCCCTTTCGCTTCAGGGACCTCCGCAGAATATTTCCTCCCTTCCACCCAGGAACCTCTTGAAGACTCTGCGGCTGTAACCATAGGTAGCTTATTGGGTCAATTCGGGTTTTCGATGCGTGTTAGTTTTGCGCCTTGGGGCACCTATTCGTAGCCATCCGTTGGGCTTTGCGTGTACTTTATTGACGCCTGAGTGCGTAAACCTTTCGGAAATGACTGCGGTTCTACGAGAGCTTGCAAGTTTATTTCTCCGCAAAGGTGGACGCGACGCGCGAAGGTGGATTTTCCAATGCCATCAGAACCTGCCGAGGTCGGCAAATTACTTTTCACATTCTTTTGCCTGGACTCCGTTTACTCTGGGCTTCAGTTGGCCGCAAAGACGGCGAAGGAATGCTGCGGGGGTACGCAAGGCGTAATAATTTGTCGACGACCACGCAAAGGCTCGGCTTGGCCCGGCGCCGACTGACACCGCATTTGTGCTGCTTGCGTCTTGCCATGATGAGCTCGGCTTCGTCCACGGTGCTATCCTCGCGCCCCGCGATCGCCCATATCCACATAGTTTCCGGCTGTCCCAAGTGCAAGGCAGCCCTAGAGTTCCCCGTTCCGACACCCCATCCGCGTCCTGGGACCCAACTCCAAATCCGCTGTTTTTCGTGCAATTCTATCATCCCACACGTGTTTTACCCCACGCAAATACCGCCTTCGTTCGGATTCGCATCTTCGTCGGCGAATGGTGGTGCAGGGCAGTCGAATCCGGGACAACCGCCACCGAGAAAAGGACGCAAGTTTGGCACGCAGGAACGACCGCTGGAGACGGGGTACTATGATATCTTGGGGATAACACCAGCGGCCACGAGCGATGAAGTGAAGAAGGCCTATCGTGCGCGCTGTCTACGATCCTGATAGCATAGAGGGCTAATTCAACGCAGGCCGAATGGCGATCAAGCACCACCCAGATAAAAACCCGGATGGCGAGTATGTTCTCAGAGTGTGCTGCTTTACGTCTAATCCCCATTCTAGACCCGCTCGCGGAGGAGCGGTTCAAAGAAATCGCGATCGCGTACCAGGTATATTCACGTTCTCTCTCTCATTGGATGTAGCACGAATCAATTTTCTGCAGACGCTATCGGACGACGCGCTACGGAAGAAA
Source organism: Mycena filopes (assembly GCA_029281495.1). Taxonomy (NCBI): domain Eukaryota; kingdom Fungi; phylum Basidiomycota; class Agaricomycetes; order Agaricales; family Mycenaceae; genus Mycena; species Mycena filopes. The sequence goes on along the minus strand of JARIHR010000068.1, from coordinate 226,513 downwards.
TACAACGAGTATGGACCCAAGGAGAGCGCGCCCGAGGGCGGATTCGTTGATCCCGAGGAGGTGTTTGGCGCAATATTCGGTGGCGACCGGTTCATACCCATAATCGGGACCATCAGCCTTGCGCGGGACATGAAGGCGGCGCTGCAAGAGGCCGATGAGGCGGAGCAAGAGGAGGCAGAGCGGGCCGGGACGCGGATCCTCGACGCCAAGGGGCGGCCGGTCCTGAGCGACGAGGAGAAGGCGGCGAAGGAGCTCAAAGATCGGGCGAAGAGCGCAGAGAAGGCGAAAATGCGGGAGGAGCGCATCGCGAAGCTCGTGGAGAATCTGGACCGAAAACTCAGCATATTTACGGAGTCGGCGACGGGACCAGATGATCCAGACGTTACGTCGAGCTGGCGGACGATATGTGCGCTAGAGGCAGAGTATGTTATTTCCTTTCTGTGTGCCCTCCTATGGTTTCAGCTGATCGTCGATTAACCAGGCAACTCAAGCAAGAATCGTACGGTGTCGAGCTTCTGCAAGCCATCGGCTTTGTGTATGTGTCCAAAGCCAAGCACCACCTCGCTACGAACCAGACCTTCCTCGGCGTCGGTGGGTGGTTGCATAACGTACAAGGCAAATATCATGTCTTCAGCGAGACGTACGTTTGCTTGCCCTCGCTGTCGACGACGAACCTCACTCCCAACCCAGTGTCTCAACACTGCGTTCTGCCATAGAACTCAAGTCTGTGTTTGATCAAATCCAAGCGGCCGAGCGGGCGGGGAATCTCAGTCCCGAGGACAAGAAGAAGCTCGAAGAGCAGGCGGCGGAGAAGGGGCTGCAGGCCTTGTTCAAGGTACCTGTGCCTTTTATTGATTTCCCACCACGTCCTAACTCGGTTCACCAGGGGGCGAAACTCGAGATTGAGTCCGTCCTGCGCGAAACATGCGAGCGCGTCCTGGAGGACCCGACCATAACTCGCGACAAAGCCACCCTACGCGCAGTCGCGATGCAGATGCTCGGGGAGGTAATTCTCGTGTCCTGCGTTTAATAATTTATCCCCACTCACAATGAAATGCCAGGCGTATGCAAATGTCACCAAGGAGGGGCAGGCTATCGGCGACGATAGTGAGTACGTGCGGGTTGAGACGCGGAGGAGCAGCACAGGCGGTCCCAGTAGACGGCGGAGTCCGCCGCGATGATGTATCTCACTTGTAACCAGGATTGTAGTGTACATCTAGACCATAATACTCGATTACAACTCTTCAGACTTGTGTGCTCAAGTTTATAGGGAAGACCGAAAATTGATCGACATCAGCCAAATCAACTCGCCAAATCGAGTCACCAACTTTCTGACTCTCTCCTTCACCCTTCCTGTGCCCCACTCCGACCTAGAAATTCACGATGGCAGACCGAAAATACGAACTCATTACCCGGAGGCTTCAGGAAACTCTCGGCGGTGATATAATAAAAGCGATCCTCGCCGAAGGCAAGAGTCCTAAAGGCTACTGGGGCACGTACACTGTGATCTTACTCGATCGCGTGCAAGAACTGAGAGTCTTTTCGCAGGGACCGCCCCAACTGGTAGACGTGAGCAGATACTTGGTCGAAGGTGACTGGGAAATGACTTGGGAGCAGCACATATCGGATACTTTGTCCCGTTGACCAAGGTCGCGGACTTTCTGCAAGCAGATGCAGAGGTGTGCCGTCTATTTTCCGCGAGACGAACTCAACTCATGTCGCCAAGATGACCATCTACCTTGCAGGCAGGTTCAGATTTTGATTCTACTAGACTTCAGGACTTAGCCGACGGTTAGATATTCATGCCTTCCTCGACAACATGAAGGCCCCGCTGGAGCTGGTCGAGTACCGGACGAAATACTACAAGTTCATACTCCTGAGCGTGTTCAAGTCCCTCGGCATCCCGACCTCCAAATTAAAATTCGCACTTGGGTCCGACCACCAGCTCACGAAAGAGTTCAACATGGACAACTACCGGCTCTGTGCGACCGTGACGGAACACGACGCGAAGAAAGCCGGGGCAGAGGTTGTAAAGCAGGTCGACAGCGCGCTGCTGAGTGGGCTGCTCTATCCCGGTCTCCAGGCGCTCGACGAGCAGTACCTCGGATGCGACTTCCAGTTCGGTGGTGTGGACCAGGTGAGCCGTCTTCTCGTGGTGTTTCCGCGTCTTCATTCACGCGTCCTCAGCGAAAAATCTTTACATTTGCTGAGCTTTACCTCCCGCGTCTTGGCTACAAAAAGCGCGCGCACTTGATGAACGAGATGGTTCCCGGCCTCGCAGGCGGCAAAATGTCCTCCTCCGACCCCAATTCCAAGATCGACTTCCTCGACGCGCCAGAGGTCGTCCGCAAGAAGATCAAAGCTGCGTTTTGCGAAGAGGGCAACGTCGCGGAGAACGGCATCCTGGCGTTCGTCAGGACCGTCCTCATCCCCGTCAGCGAGCTGCGGCTCGAGAACGCCAAGCAGGGGGGCGCGTTGTTAGAGACCACGGGGGACCTCAAGCCCTTTGCGACTGATGACGCGCCTGAGGGGACCGTGTTCACGATCGAGCGGGATGAAAAGTTCGGCGGGTCCACGCATTACGCGTCGTACGACGACCTGAAGAATGACTTTGCGGAAAAGAAGCTGCACCCGAAGGATTTGAAGACGTCCGTCGCCAGCGCTATCAACAGGCTGTTGGATCCCATTCGCAAGTCGTTTGCGGAGGATGAGGAGGCGCAGAAGATCGAGAGGCTCGCGTACCCCGTGCAGGAGAAGAAGAAAAAGCAGGTTTGTGCAGTGCTTGTTTCCGTCCTCACGAGCTTACGTCGCGTCTGCAGCCCAAGGTGTACCACCCCCCTCCTCCCGGTCGTGGAAGAAACGCTCAAGCGGCTGTCGATGGTGATGTTCCCGATGCCGCTGCAGGCCCCACTGCTCCAGAGGAAGCGCCGCAACAAACGTGGGCGTCGGCGTAGCAATCAGCGTATTGTAGAGTTGCACATAATAGACGAATATTTTATATGGGTCACCTTCTGAAGTGAGGCGAGCGTGTGCCAAGTCGCTTCATGTTGCTCGGAACCGGCTAGCTCTCGGTCAGAGAATATCCCGGTCGCTACAACGCGTCGGATCCGCGTGTCTGAGGGCTATGAAGGGCGGTGAGTCGGTGAGACAGGGATGGCAGATGCGGTGCCGCGGTCGCACCCCTCGACAAAACCGTATAAAACTCGGCGGCCAATGTTCTCAAGAGCACTTCAACTCACCCCTTCGAACCTCGATAACCCTCTATGCTTGACTTGCTTCCACCAGAAATCTTCGCCCGTGTGCTGGAAATCGCAACCGAGACTTGGGGCGTCGGATTCCTGCCCACCATATGCCTCGTATCCTCGACATGCCGCGGCGTCGCCGTGTCGACCCCCAGCCTCTGGGGAATAATCGTCGCGGACAAGAACAGCTCCGTTCAGCTGCTGCAGCAGCAACTGGTTAAAGCGAAAGCAGCCGACCTCAAGGTCACCTTTTCCCGCAGAGGGTTGCGCATGTCTGACAAGGGGACGCGCCGATTCATAACCAACGTGGTGGCCCTTGCGCACAATTGGGTGCGGGCGGAGATGCCGACCAATGTCATCTCCTCGACGCGCTGGGCGGACCTGCGTCGCGTCGAGGCTCTTAGCCTCCGTTATCATGGATTCGAGGATCAGGCGGACGAGTTCTTCGCAGGATCCGAGTACACTCAGTCGAATTTACATTCATTCGCAGCCTCGAGCCTTCCCGAAGAGTGGACGACGAGGTTCCTGGGACCGCGTATCACGTATCTCGAAATTGCGCGCCTCGACCGCGTCCCGACGTCGACGATCCAGCGATACCTCTCTCTGGTTCACAATGTCCACACCCTCAACCTTCCGCACATCTCGCTGCTCCCCCTCTCCGCCTCCACGGAGATGGTGTCGCTCCCCCACCTTCAGAACCTCGATTTGCTGCACGTCGGCGAGCTGGCCTCATTACTCCTGAATGTTCGTGCGCCCGCGCTGCGCACGCTCAGCATTCGTGAGTGCACCGCGGCCGGGGAGATGGGGCCCGTCTTCTCGCAATGGAGCCAGCCCGGGTACCTACCGGCCAGCCTTCAGAGCGTCGAACTGTCCAACTGCCTCTCGGAACAGGCCCTTCCCTTCCTCATTGGCTGGCTCTCGCGCCTACCCGCCCTCCTCCGGCTCACCATCTCAGACGAGGCCCTAGACGCGTACTCCTTCGCCGATCCTGATGAGAGCCAGCTTGTCAACAGCATTGCTGGAGCATTGGCAGCGCCGGATGGCGCGGGCCCCATCGTCGGGGGTTGGCTCTGCCCGTCGCTTATTCATTTGTGCCTGGACCTCCCGCTGCGCCTCGCGGATATCCTCCCCATCGCGCGCGCGCGCAGTGGCGCTGCCTCCACACCCTCGAGGCTGCGCTCGATGCAGGCACCGTTGTGCGCCAGCGGAACTCCCGAAGAGATTGCAGAATTCCGGAGCTACTTTGCTGAGCCCGAAGACGCGCGCTGCCTGTGCATTGCATGCAGTTTCAATCTTTCCAGTGAGTGCTTCAAGCAAATGGTGCGAACGGTGGACTGACGACAATTTCAGTTTGAGCGTGTAGTTCTTGCCTCTCGCCTCGTAGAGATTGATGTAAAAATATATCCCTCCATTGTTCATCTCCTTCGCCGGCCACAAGTGAGGTCCGATAAGTAGTACATTTTGAAAAGTTTCTTGGTTTGGTCCGTGCGCACGGGCGACTTTTCGTTCGCGAATCACTCGTGGCTGTGTCGACGGCGTTTTCCCAATATGGATATCGACTTTTCTGTCTCGTTTGCGGTCAGTTGGTGGAATCTTCAGTTGAGCACGTTTTCCGAAATCCCCGTCGCTGCAAGTATGGTCTGCCAGCCTGTGTAAAACACCCTGGGAGTTTGGGACCGAGTTGGCGCCAAACCCGCGGCCATCACAATCGGCGTTCGAATGCCGAGCGCAGGTTGACCTCACCTTCTCCACAAACCACCATGGTCTCTGGGCCGCTCGGCCACTTTCTCTCACTGCTGCTCCTGTCAAATTCGCAAGAGGCACCTGCAGCAGAGGCCCCTGGAGCAGTCACCACCGCCCCCTCAACCAATACCGTCCAACCTTCAACAGAAACTATCATTAATGTTCCTGTATCTGCGTATTCCTTCTCTGCGCTGCCCCTACCAAGCCAGGCCGCTGTCGCTGGCGGTAACCCCCTCTATCTTTGCGCACATTCATAGCCTGAGGCCTTTACAGTCTCCCCCCTTACTGACCCTCGTGATCCTCCGCCAGTTGGCTCGTCCTTCGTTCCCGACTTTGCCCACGCGTGGGCTGGCGCGTACCAGGAGGCGAAGAACAAGGTCGGTCCCCATTCATATTCGCCTCGCGTTTCGTGCGTGGCCTTGGTTCAAGTTTATTTAATAATGCATCACTGTCTAGGTTGCCGGGTTCACCCTCGATGAAAAGGCAAGTGTTGCTACCGGTGTCGGCTGGATGGGTGGGCGCTGTGTCGTGCGTACTCTCGTATCGCTTCCGCTACTTTCTGTACAACTCTGCTGCAGGGTAATACCCCGCCAATCGGAGAAAACGGAACCAAATTCCCCGGCCTATGTCTCGAGGTCGGTGTAGCCCGGATTCTCCTTCCTCACAAGCTAATACTGTCACCCAGGACTCACCTTTAGGTCGCCCTCGCTTTGGACTGTCTCCGTATTCCGCTGACCCTGCCTCGTGTAGGTATTCGTTTCGCCGACTTTGTCACTGCCTTTCCCACCGGAGTAAACACCGCGGCGACCTTTAACCGCAAGCTCATCCGGCGGCGCGGCTTGTTCATGGGCCGCGAGCACGTCGGCAAGGGCGTCAACGTCGCGCTCGGCCCGATGATGAACATCGGCCGCGTCGCCCAAGGTGGCCGCAACTGGGAGGGATTTGGCGCGGACCCGTTCCTTGCCGGCGAGGCCGCGTACGAGACCATCCTTGGCATGCAGGAGGGCGGTGTTCAAGCGTGCGCCAAGCACCTGATTAACAAGTAAGTGCGAGGACTGCGGCCATGACTGTCCGTTATGTTCACATGCACCCAGCGAGCAGGAACATTTTCGTACGCAGGAGAGCTCGGATGTGGACGACCGGACGCAGCATGAAATTTATGCCCACCCTTTCCTGCGGAGCATCATGGCCGGCGTTGCCAGCATTATGTGCAGCTACAGTGAGTTGGACGACACTTTTCGCAAGCGCCTCTGCTGATTCGCCCCAGACTTAATCAATGGAACTTATGCGTGCGAGAACGACAAGATCATGAACGACATTATCAAGGTAACCAATATCTTCTTCCTCCCCAGCGTCGCTAAAATCGCCTTGTTTCAGCGTGAATTCGGCTTCCAAGGATGTGAGTTTTTTTCGCGGAAGAAAAGGGACTCCGATTGACTGTGAACCGCAGATGTCATGTCTGACTGGGGTGGTGCGTCCGCACTCAAAGAGTTACTCGAACGGAAAATGATGACATTCATCAGCTACCCACTCGACGATATCGGCCGCGACTGGGCTCGACGTGGGTGCCGGAACTGTATGCCTAGAAGGTCCATCCTGACCTATTTCGGTAGATGACCATGCCCGGCGACATCACTTTCCTATCCGGAACCACGGTAGCCACTTTCATTCATACCTTTCGAGCGGCGATCTAACCTCAGAACAGTACTTCGGGGGTACCCTGACCTCGTATGTGCAGAACAACACCATTCCGGAGGCGCGCCTCGATGACATGGGTGCGTTGCAGTCCGCAATAAATTGGTTCCGCGGATCGCTAAATGATCTACGCTACTCGTAATAGCGACGCGCATCATCGCAGGGTGGTATTTCCTGCACCAGGACGCGGCCGATTACCCCACCACCAACTTTGACGCGTTCAACCCCGCGAACGAGGCCACGAACGAGCATGTTGACGTCCAGGTGCGGCGCTGGCTTCAGTCGCACATATTGACAGCCATGGATATTGATGGGTGCATGTTTTCGGGTAGGAGGACCACTTCAAGGTGGTGCGCGAGATCGGCGCGGCGAGCACGGTGCTGCTGAAGAATACGAACGGTGCGCTGCCGTTGAAGAAACCGCGCAGCATTGTCCTGGTCGGAAGCGATGCCGGTCCTGGCAAGGTTGGCCCGAATGAGTTTGCGGACCAAGTACGTGTCTGGTCTGGTCTTTCCTACCTGCATGATTCTGATCCCGAACAACCTATAGGGCGGCCTCGACGGAATCCTCGCGATGGGCTGGGGGTCAGGGTAAGCTACCGACTCATTTCTCTCTCTCTCTCGCATCCTGAGACGTGTATGCAGGACGGCCAACTTCACGTACCTCGTTTCCGTACGTGGTTGCCCAAGTTTCTGAGAGGCTACCGCTAATCTTAATCATCACAGCCGCTCGAGGCGATTCAAAGACGCGCTCGGGATGACCGGACCAGCGTGTCGTGGATTCTGGACGACTTTGACACGGACCGGGCAGGGAACATGGCGATCGGGCGCTCCGCCGCCCTCGTCTTCATTTCGTCCGACTCCGGCGAAGACTACATCACTGTGGACGGCAATGAGGGTGACCGGAAAAATCTGACCGCATGGTTCGCGATTGCATTTCGAAGCGGGAATTGTGGAATCTTCTGACCCATGTTATAGGCACAACGGCGACGACCTCGTACTTGCTGTTGCTGCGCAGAACAACAACACGATCGTCGTGGTGCATTCTGTGGGACCGCTCATCCTCGAGCCGTGGATTGACCATCCGAACGTATCTGCGGTGAGCAAGGTGTATTTCGTTCATTTGCGCAATACTTATGAGCGAGCAGGTGCTGTGGGCGGGTGTGCCTGGGCAAGAGGCGGGTAACTCGATCATGGACGTACTGTACGGCGCCTGGAATCCGTCCGGCCGCCTCCCGTACACCATCGCGAAGCAACCGTCGGACTACTCCGCGCAGCTGATCCTCGGCGGACAGCCCACGGACGTCATCAGTATCCCCTACACTGAGGGGTGCGCTTATTTTGTTAATAAACCACTGCTTGGGTTTGAGCTGACCGGCGGACGACAGCCTGAACGTCGACTATCGTCATTTCGACACTTTCAATATCACGCCGCGGTTCGAGTTTGGCTTTGGGCTGAGCTACACGAACTTCACGTATAGCAAACTGCATATTGGCAAGGTCGGACACCAGGCATCGACAGACGCTGCGCTGGAGAAGTCGTGGGCCGCCGGAAATGCGACGCCGATAGCTGAGGGGTCGTCGACAGCGCTTTGGTATGCCTCCTCTCCTTTCTGCTTCTTGGCGACCTTCCTGACTTCAATAGGCTTCACCGACCGCTTTACAATGTTACCTTTGAAGTCAAGAACACTGGTCCTGTTTGGGGCGGAGATGTGCGTGCTTTCATCCGCATCGTTGGCTCTGCTAAATTGCAGTCTACAGATCCCCCAGCTCTACTTACACATGCCTGCCTCGGCGGGTGAACCGCCTTCCATCCTGAAAGGTTTCACCAACGTGGAGGTCCTCCCGAACGAGCAGAAGAAGGTGTCGATTACGCTTTCCCGGTACGACCTGAGCTTCTGGGACACTGTCGCCCAGGGCTGGCGGACGCCGAACGGGACGATTGGGGTGTCGGTTGGGACGAGCTCGAGGGATTTGCGGTTGTCGGGGAACATTACGATTGCGTAGTATGTACGGACGATGCGCGAGGACATTTTGGCTGAGTGCTGGACTAGTAGTGCCACGTTAATTGTAGATAGATGGACATTTACTAGCACTTGGGGACTTGTATTTAGGCGCGGACAGATGTAGAAGCTCGAGTCAAGATGTGTCGATTTGCGGCAGCTTTGGGAATGAATGAGTGCTTGAATTCGGCGGCTTTGATCCGACATCGGTCAGCGTTGAACCGCTTTCTGTTCTGTGCTTACCGTCTTCGCAAAACACCTGGCCTCTTCTCAATTCAAGCCTCTGGGCTCTAATTTCGAGACCGATGTTCCGCTCTGGTCCAGCGTCTCGCCACGCACGATCGTCAAAACACGACTCGAAAAGCAAGTTTGGCTTCCACATCTTGGAGAGCAAATCGGAGTGCCCGAAAGTCCTCATGAATCGGTCTACGCCCCGCGGCCCCGGACATACGAACACAAAAACTGGTTTAGAAACCGATTTAGACGCGGCGCTACTGTATGTGCTACTGCTACGAGGAGACAGGTTTACATCTCGGCTTATGGCTTTCCCAATCCGCTCTCTGACACTCTTGCGAGCAATATCTCACCTTGGTGCATACAGCGCACTTCTTCATCCTTGGTTTCCCCTTCCCCCGGCAAACTGAGCACCTCCCCGCCTCCGGATCCCGAACGACTGGTTCCAAATACGAGAGGGCGAATAAGGGCGACATGGCGATTCTCGTGACCAGATGGGCAAATTTGCGCCCTAGGGGCACAGTCTTCATACCCTCTACATCTTTGCCGCGGCCGCAAGTACAGAGAGGGTCCAAATGCATCTCGACACTGAGGGGGACTTTCCCTTTCCTTGCATATTCACAGGTGCTGGTGTGTCGCCACGACCGACACCGCTCGGCAAGAGAGGGGCAGGAGTTGTTTCCACGCTTTCATCTCGTCTCCATAGACGCCGACCTCGCAAATATTGCCCTCTCGAATGAGTTGACCGAAATCCCCCCCGATCTTGTTCATGAGCGCTGGTGTAAGCGGCAGAACATAACCGTCGCAGATCAAGGTGTGAGATGCCAGGTCGAATCTGACGTCGCTGATGAACATAATAGTGTCGCACTCTGTGGAAGGTTTGTCGCGCAGACTGAACACTTTTCGGACGGGCCCCGCGGTCCAGGAGGCATGTCGAAAGATAGTGCGTATTGTATCCTTCACCAAAGCAAGTGAATCATCTTCATGAGTTGTTATCAGTTTCCGCTCGCGGGCCGAAAGCATCCAGGTTAGATGGGGCGGAAGCCACGCCGTGACATCGGAGGCTTGGGTGTCGAGTACGGGTAAACGAGAGAGGTTCACAACATGTAAACTCCATGGCGTGAAGGCGAGGGCTTCACCGACCACCGGGAAGTGATTGAGGTTCATCCCATCTGAACGAAATGGGCCTGAGATTGGAACGACGATCTGACCAAATCAATACAGGTCCGATAGCAAAGGTTTGCCGCTTACCTCTACAAATAAAGATCTCCTTGCGACACGCAGCAACCGCTGGTCCGGGCTTCCCATCACGGGGAATGGAAAAGGAACATTCTGTGCGTATTTGCCGATCGACAAGCGCAGCACACAAGCAGAAATCTGAGAAATTCCTGGCATGTATCCAGCAGAACTGAACAATTTCTTGGCCGTCTCATTCAGATGTTCGACAGAAACTCGGACGGTGAGGCGCGACACCAAATCGCACTCCTCATCCATTTCAGCTGTCAAAGGACCCAGAGTTCCGATCTGAGGAACAGTGGTAGCCGTGACACGGGAGTCTGGGCGGGGGACAGATACCTGTTGAAGGTCCTGTTCCGGTAGGACGTGGACGTGTTTTCTGTCCATTATATTTGCATGGAAAAGCGGAAACTCCGATCCGAACGTCTTGGTGAGGGCCCAAGAAACATTTGCTGTGCTCTGAATAGCCAAGCTGACTTGTAGCTTGTCGACGGCGTCGACGGTCAGAAGTCGCGCGGCGATGATGAAAGACACAACAAGCGGTGAAGTGCCCTTGCGTCCTTGAGGGTCGCCATTGAAGAGCACAGCTGGACGCGCCGGTGTACCCGTTGGAATTATACTTCCGAAGGCTGCGTGTACACATCGAAAAAAGTCCAATGTTTTTCTTCCGGTACCCCGGAATTCGCACTGTAGGGTGGGAGTGCCAACTGTGTCCGAGGCTTCCTCGAGCATCCTGAGATTTTCTCGTGGGACGACGAGGATGATGCGAACGAGGGAAGGGATCCGATCCCAACTCGTCATTGGACCAACTTTCGGCACGTCGAAATTGAAGAACGAAGCAGTGTGAACTCCGTGAAGGCGCAACCGTGCATAGAACTCTTGCCTGCTGAGACAATCCAGGGCAAACTCCACGCGTTCCACGCCCAAGAGCGTCACAAAACGCTCCATCGTCTCCGCCCAACGCGATTCTGGAATTCGAAGTCTGTCCCTCACCAACTTCAGGAACAGAATGAAAGTTTCCCGTGTTTGGTGGATCATATCGGAAGCCGCGAGGGCCAGTTGAATCCCTTTCGCGGTTGCCCGTTTCGCAAAATAACTGGGTTCCTCCTTTTCAAAGAGCTGCTGCTACATGTCGTAAAGCCGGGTTCCTAGTTGAACAGGGTCGAAAATCGGTAGCAGGTGTTTGTCTCGACTCCATGAACCCAAGTCATGGGCCGATGCGGGAGACTTCCACGTGGTGCTCCTATGGAACTGTCCTGCACCTGAAGTTTTCTTCATGGTGTCGAACATGATCATCTCGTGCACATTCGACCGAGAGGAAAAACCGGTCAGGTAGTCAACGGGGCAGATCCCGACAAGAAGGCCGAAGGTGGATAAATCAGTCTGGAGGACGGACGCAAACTCTTTGGTCGCATTGAGGTCCTGAAACAGTAGGGACTCGGTGTAGAGGACAAAGTATTCCGGAACAGGGCGCAGCAAAGGTACTGCAGCAACAAGGACATTGAAACTGCCAATGTGATCATCGAGATTGGAGGTGTCGATGACGTTGAAGACCGTAGGTGCACCGGCGAGATATTCGTGCTGATCTAGCGTGATAAGCTGTGTGTTCCAGTTTGCGACGCGTTTATTTGCGCTGAGGACCCCTGTGGTTGAATAGGCGTGAAGGGAATGGCAGACGGCGGTAGCCTCGCCAACCAAGAAGCGGATGATTGGAAATGTGTTATTGGGCGACGTCCGAACGACGGACTTGTGGAAAGATGAGCACCAGGCGGAGAACTCTGCCTTGGCTGCAGATACAATTTGGGCAGCAGTCGGCGTGGTTCTGCTGTTCCCTAGTGCCGACGCTAAATGGAACGATACCAAGGGATTTGTTCCATAATGGACGGAACATCCCTCGCCACCGAGCGAGTAGACAAACATTGGGTTCCGCAGTGTGCTGCGTCGGGCTTCATCTAAACTGGTGAAGTTCCCGCCGGTGGTCCAATATTCGTCGAACTGTGATGTGCCAATAGCCAGCGCCTTCAACATCACTGGCCCAGCAGAACGCGCGGAGCTAACCAGAGCAGTTTGTATATTCTGTTTTGCGAACGTGCAGCTTCAGTGAATTCGGCTTCAACCGCATTTCCGCGTTCAGAGGGGATATTCTGCATGTCTAAATACAATGACCAGTGACGTCGAAGCTCAATCAGGGTGTACTCGGTGCATATTTTGATGAAGCGTGAATACACCGAAGACCGCCACTGCTTGAGCGTCGAAGAGATGTCGAGGAGTTTTTTGCAATGGGACGTTAAAACTGCCAAAGCCTCTTTATCGACTCGCATGTGGTAGAATATATTCCAAATGATTGCGGGAGATGTTTGGTCGTCAGCGACCATGGTGAGTAGGATAGCGTTGCGTGCTGAAGTAGGTCAGGTCAAAATTCTACGGTCCACGCGGTGCAATTTACCGAGGATAGCGGGATCGATATCGCAACAGATAAAATCGAGTGTGCGCTCTGCTATGGGATGTTAGGTTGTTGTCTTGTATATAGTGTAACTAGCATGAACCCGTGCTCCGCTACGGAATGCGCTGAAACCGGAAGTCAGAGGCCCAATTACAGTTACATACATACGAACCGAGGAAAGTTGAACATGGACACTCGTCACCAACCTTGCGGTTGGTTCCTCGTGTCCCCCGTGTCCTGCTCCGCCGACTGAGAACACAGCAACAGTCGTAGCAGTTGAACCGAATCAAGACCCTTGAAGTGCCCGTGTATCCCTCGAGTTGTATCATGTCCTACTTTCTGGACTTGAAGAACAGCTTACCCGTACTCAGCTCCCCAAGGAAAGATCAGTCGACCCATGGCACTTGAACGCAAGGAAAAATAACTGGAACCCGTGTAATGTACCACCCGTGAGCCAGTACTCATAGCAGTTGAACCCAGTGTGTCATGTACATCCTTTGTGCCTGTGGATACACCCGGTACATACTGAAGGACCGAGAGCATCAATACTTACCCTGGGCGATAAAGCCGTCTCATTCGATCGCGATAGCTTTCCCTCCGAAACCTTCCAAAATTGTCGACATTGAAGTCGAGGATTCTGGCAAGAGCCTCACTTGAATCTGCCCACGGAGTTCAGAACACATGTCAGAGATAACCTGAAGCACATACCACAGCGGGGGGCGATATCAAGGCGCCGTTCTGCCGCCTCTACTTGCCTACGGAATTTCTGCGCGTTGGACCTAACATTTGCATCATTGGATTCAGCCCCTGTCAGCTCGCGTTCCATCGCAGCGGCAAGTTCACGCTGCCGTCTTGCTTGCTGTGCGAAGGACCGGCGTGAACTGGATGAGGCAGAGGCCTTGGTCCGTGTCAATACAGCCCAGTCCCGCAAGATTGAAGACATACCACAGGTTTCACATTTTCTTGCGCCTCTCGCTCGCGCCGTCTTTTCTGGCCCAATGAACGCCGACTGAACTCCCTATCAGATAAACCTCAGAATAAGCAGTATGATGGCCCCTGTCGTCTGCCTACCTTGAAGTGGTTGAAGCAGCACTGGCAGGAGCAGTCCCCGGCCGCGTCGGCTGTATCCAAACGTGTTTGTTACATCGATACTTGTATCCAGGTGCCAGAGAAACCCTGACCTTGAGAGAGAATTCAGGCTGAGTCTGGGACTCAGGTTTTGGAAGGAGTCGACGCAGCACAATGGGCTGCGCCATGAGAGAGAGGAAGAGGACGCGACTGGGAACGCGGTCACGGAAGTCTGATTGAAGCCGTGAGACGATGCCGTCAGAACATCAGCAGCTGACCCGTTGAAGAGCCAATAGGAATGTCTTCTGGTTTATGTTGTCTTGTCTACACGATACATGCCCTTCGTCTTTTGTATAATAGATGCGCACCAAGGTCGTGCTCGCAGAATATGGTGTACAAGATATTCCTTGGATCACCGCAACCAAGTACGAGGATTTTGCCATCCACTTCTGGCGCAAGATCCCTCGTTAACGACACAGCCGAGGTGTTGCCGATGGGGTAGAAGAGATAGCGACCGGGCCAATATAGTGGGAGCGACATTTGCGAGACAGAGGCTGTTATCGATGGAAGAGGAACGTGGCTTCAGATTCGTGGGACAACGGGGTCATTTTATTGCAATTTTCAAATATAATGGCACTCGGCGAAAAAAAAAAAAAAGTTTGAGTTGAGTGAGGGCGCGAGTTCGAGCCGAGGTGCCGACCGCATTTCCAGAATAAACACCGCACAACAACGCGTCGATTTCGTCGCGCTAGCACATTCTGGTTCCGGAAAGCACCTGCACAACTAGGAGGTGTACTGTGGGCATTTTCCATCTTAGATAGGCAAGCCCAAGGCATGATAATTGCAGCAATCAAGAGTAATTTCATTGTTTTACTGATTTCGCCCTGCAGACCGTTTTGACAGCCAAACTATGCTGTAGAGCGACTCAAACTGGGGAGTCTTCGTGGAAAGCAACAATAGGCATACTCAGTTGTCCTTGTGAGAGGTATCATCCATTCTTCTGGGTCAAGTGGGCTGTGGAGTCCTCGAACTATATTTTTTAACTCAGAGTGAGAAATGGCTCTTGTGTGTGCGTGCTTTAGAGCCCATAGAACATAAGGCAGGACTTACTTAGTCACCTCAAGGGAGTGAGACCTCAATTGGATACCTTAACACCTTTTAAATGGACATCACCTTGCACTTTGAAGCGGGGTCAATTATTCCCTTGTTTGCAACCAGAAGAAAGAGACGGGACCCCTTTCAGTCCATGGGCAGCCTGGTAAAGAACATCAAGTATGAACCTTCTCATTTTCGAGCGAAGGAACCACGCAGCTACCTCAGGAACCGCCGACGCGCCATAAATCAGCGCGTTGTTGTGCATTGTTTTCTTCAAAAGTGATGCCGGCATCGCGGCTCGAACCGTTGACCTCAACTCGAATTTTTTTTTTTTTTTTTTTTTCGGTGAGTGCCATTATTGCTATTTTCAAAAATAATGACACACGCCCAAAAAAAAAGAAAAAAGTTCAACCTGAGAGGGCGCAGGTTCGAGCCGCGATGCCGCCATCATTTTCAGATTTAACACAACCAAATAACGCGTCAATTTTCGACGCGTCGACGCATTGCCACCGGCAACTATCCACAAAATCCGGGGTATGCTCCCAGGTGCTGCATGGACCCTCTGAGTATCTTGAATTAGGTTAGCAACCATATTTGCTTCTGTTCTGTGAGGCTTGAGCTTCAATGTTGATATCTGCAGAGCCCGCTTATCCGGCAGGGTCTGTAGACAACCATGTTGTTGGTTCTTTCACTCCTACCTCGATCTGTGCCCTCCAATGATCTACCGACCCCTCTGCAGTTTCATTGAATCTAGGTGTCGAGTGTGTACCGACAACAGGACATAAACGGACACAATGGTTAATAAAATCACCACGGTTAGAATCACTACGGGAGTAGCAGGAGTGGGATGTGCCCCACGGGAGAGTCTGGTCAACTGGTTACTACAATAGATATTTTCGAACCCAGATAATGTTCAAGGCGGAATTGCTGGAGTTCAACCTCACCCAGTGTGGTTGAATTGAGAATTTAAGGCGTGTTCAAATGTTCAAAGGAGATCCCACTGGAATTTTGAAAAAAGTGCAGTGGCATTATGTATTAGGGCAAGATTCATCATAAACCACGGAGAGTGAATGCCCTATAGCTCGTCCAGGATGCCGGGAGATTATTTGCAACCACTGTTTGATTTGGCAAACAATGTATTCTCGCTCCACCCTTGATGGCACCTCAATGCAACTGGAAGCGCCCGGCTACATCTAACAGTAGAAATTCTGAACTCTGCACAAAAACACCCCGTGGTAGCGCATCGAGAAGTACTGTTGTGAGGCTTCTGATCCTGTCCTTCTCGGATCAGAACAGGTTCTGGTAGCCCTGTATTGATTGCCAAGTACTCAAAAACACACAAATCTACCCCTCTGGAGGTTTTGGTATCCAAAGGGGCTCAGAATTCCACCAGGAAAGGTCGACGCGTCGAAAATTGACGCGTTATTTGGTTGTGTTAAATCTAGAAATGATGGCGGCATTGCGGCTCGAACCCGCGCCCTCTCAAGTTGAACTTTTTTTTGTTTTTTGGGCGTGTGTCATTATTTTTGAAAACAGCAATAATATTGAAAATTGCAATAAACTTCGGCGATCAGTGGGGAAGGTTCGGCCAGTGAGCATAACGGTTGAAACGAAAACGAAAGAAAAGCAGGATGCAGTATGCAAGGCAGAATATTACTCGCACCACTTGGGTCAAGTTGAATGCGACCGGTTTGCGAAACAATTCATTCCTCGGGGAACCAACGGGACTGAGAATCGGAGTGAATAGAAGCAAATCAAGGGGGAGGTCAGGTGCGAGGAACGGAGGAAAGGGAAAGTCAAATGAAGGTCAAGGACGTGAAGGTTTAACAGGAGGTTGAGTGATGTCGGATCAAATTTGAATCAAACATGCTGCAACACGAACTTGACTCTTTGAGCCGAAACACGAGCCTGTCTTCTCGAGCCGAAACATGAACTTGTCTCCTCGAAGTACTGCCACCGTGCATCCACCGAGTATGAAATTATGGCAGAGCATAGTCTCGAGATGTTGGCTCAAGGCAGGTTCAGTTTTCTGTTGGTTTTCTGGCTGAAGGAAACCAATGGTGAATTTGCGTGGCAGTGTATCGGTGCTGTTGCCGGGAAAGCGAATGGCAAATTTGCAGTGGTGGCCTCGAGATTTGGTAGAGGCAGACTCGAATTTGATTTGATTTCTGAAGGAAACCGACTGCGAATTCTAGTCAATCTCTGGCGAGGGTGACAGAAGCCCTCTTGGCTAAGTGGTTACAAGCGCGGCAGTGTATCGGTGCTGTTGCCGGGAAAGCGAATGGCAAATTTGCAGTGGTGGCCTCGAGATTTGGTAGAGGCAGACTCGAATTTGATTTGCTGTCTGAAGGAAACCGACTGCGAATTCTAGTCAATCTCTGGCGAGGGTGACAGAAGCCCTCTTGGCTAAGTGGTTACAAGCGCGGCAGTGTATCAGTGCTGTTGCCGGGAAAGCGAATGGCAAATTTGCAGTGGTGGCCTCGAGATTTGGTAGAGGCAGACTCGAATTTGATTTGATTTCTGAAGGAAACCGACTGCGAATTCTAGTCAATCTCTGGCGAGGGTGACAGAAGCCCTCTTGGCTAAGTGGTTACAAGCGCGGCAGTGTATCGGTGCTGTTGCCGGGAAAGCGAATGGCAAATTTGCAGTGGTGGCCTCGAGATTTGGTAGAGGCAGACTCGAATTTGATTTGCTGTCTGAAGGAAACCGACTGCGAATTCTAGTCAATCTCTGGCGAGGGTGACAGAAGCCCTCTTGGCTAAGTGGTTACAAGCGCGGCAGTGTATCGGTGCTGTTGCCGGGAAAGCGAATGGCAAATTTGCAGTGGTGGCCTCGAGATTTGGTAGAGGCAGACTCGAATTTGATTTGATTTCTGAAGGAAACCGACTGCGAATTCTAGTCAATCTCTGGCGAGGGTGACAGAAGCCCTCTTGGCTAAGTGGTTACAAGCGCGGCAGTGTATCGGTGCTGTTGCCGGGAAAGCGAATGGCAAATTTGCAGTGGTGGCCTCGAGATTTGGTAGAGGCAGACTCGAATTTGATTTGCTGTCTGAAGGAAACCGACTGCGAATTCTAGTCAATCTCTGGCGAGGGTGACAGAAGCCCTCTTGGCTAAGTGGTTACAAGCGCGGCAGTGTATCGGTGCTGTTGCCGGGAAAGCGAATGGCAAATTTGCAGTGGTGGCCTCGAGATTTGGTAGAGGCAGACTCGAATTTGATTTGATTTCTGAAGGAAACCGACTGCGAATTCTAGTCAATCTCTGGCGAGGGTGACAGAAGCCCTCTTGGCTAAGTGGTTACAAGCGCGGCAGTGTATCGGTGCTGTTGCCGGGAAAGCGAATGGCAAATTTGCAGTGGTGGCCTCGAGATTTGGTAGAGGCAGACTCGAATTTGATTTGCTGTCTGAAGGAAACCGACTGCGAATTCTAGTCAATCTCTGGCGAGGGTGACAGAAGCCCTCTTGGCTAAGTGGTTACAAGCGCGGCAGTGTATCGGTGCTGTTGCCGGGAAAGCGAATGGCAAATTTGCAGTGGTGGCCTCGAGATTTGGTAGAGGCAGACTCGAATTTGATTTGATTTCTGAAGGAAACCGACTGCGAATTCTAGTCAATCTCTGGCGAGGGTGACAGAAGCCCTCTTGGCTAAGTGGTTACAAGCGCGGCAGTGTATCGGTGCTGTTGCCGGGAAAGCGAATGGCAAATTTGCAGTGGTGGCCTCGAGATTTGGTAGAGGCAGACTCGAATTTGATTTGCTGTCTGAAGGAAACCGACTGCGAATTCTAGTCAATCTCTGGCGAGGGTGACAGAAGCCCTCTTGGCTAAGTGGTTACAAGCGCGGCAGTGTATCGGTGCTGTTGCCGGGAAAGCGAATGGCAAATTTGCAGTGGTGGCCTCGAGATTTGGTAGAGGCAGACTCGAATTTGATTTGATTTCTGAAGGAAACCGACTGCGAATTCTAGTCAATCTCTGGCGAGGGTGACAGAAGCCCTCTTGGCTAAGTGGTTACAAGCGCGGCAGTGTATCGGTGCTGTTGCCGGGAAAGCGAATGGCAAATTTGCAGTGGTGGCCTCGAGATTTGGTAGAGGCAGACTCGAATTTGATTTGCTGTCTGAAGGAAACCGACTGCGAATTCTAGTCAATCTCTGGCGAGGGTGACAGAAGCCCTCTTGGCTAAGTGGTTACAAGCGCGGCAGTGTATCGGTGCTGTTGCCGGGAAAGCGAATGGCAAATTTGCAGTGGTGGCCTCGAGATTTGGTAGAGGCAGACTCGAATTTGATTTGCTGTCTGAAGGAAACCGACTGCGAATTCTAGTCAATCTCTGGCGAGGGTGACAGAAGCCCTCTTGGCTAAGTGGTTACAGCGCGGCACTTGTATTTATGCATGCTATGCCGAGATCACTCGTTCAACTCGGGTAGTGGGCATCCGTTTTTGTCCTCCTGACCTTCTGCGCACCTTCTGCGGCCCTCCTGCGACCCTTGGCAAGCCACCACGCGTCTCCCCCCTCTGAGACCCGGGCCTCTGTTGGCCAGCCAACCGTGGACTTGTTCTCTGCGGCAGCACCTGAGCCTGACCTGAGCACTCGTTCGGTCTCAAGTGCCGATCATATATTCTAATCTCTCGGTATTCATCCTAAGGATCTGGAGCGACAAAAAATGCCTGGGACATTGTTGCATGTCTACAACTGCATGGCATGCACCAAGTTCCCCTCTCAGAAAACCCCTCCCTTTCTCACTTATTGGTGTATCACCTGGGGAGGGGCGCAGCCGGACTCGTCTGTCAACCATTATTAGCTATAGTCTCTCGTAGACAGACGCTACAACGAGAAGCTTGTACCTCCCATGGCATGAAAGAGATGGCAGTTCCTTGTGCACGTTGTGCGCTTCAGTTTGCCTTTCTTGAGCCTATGTGACCAAACCCTGCTAGAGGGTCGGTGTCGGACAACATGAGGGACACCTCCCGCATTTTTTCTGCTCTTTCCTATTTCGATCTCTTGTTGTAAGATGTTCATGGGCATTGTACTGTAACTACCCCTTGAAGAAATTGAGTGACCCTTACAGCGCTGATTGTAGGTTAGAGCATATTTTCTGGCATTCCTTTCCATCAGTACGGGGTCGGGAAACCCGCCTGCTTCCGCCATCAATTGCGCACTTGCAAATCATCCGACCGTTATCTGGCAGCCTCTGTAAACTTGGGGGAAACTTGGGGGTTGCCAAAGAAGGGACTCAAGGGGGGCGGACGGCCCGATAGAATTATCCATCCAGTCGTTTATTTCAATAAATCTCCCCCGCGGCAGTTACGGTGGGGCAAAGATTATATGAAGCTTGAAAACATATTTACAAGGCTGACTAGACCGATTTTTCTGCTTAGACGGCATTGTTCTCGACGAGTCTGCCGCAGACAATGTACTTGTTGGAAAAGTGGTCGATCCAACCTGGAAATAAGCGGTAAATAAAAGATACCTATATGGGGAGCGCAAAACATACCCTTCATGTTGTCGCTGCACAACGTTTCGAGGGTTAGGAATGTAATACAAAGCAAAATGAGGTACACTGACATCTCGTCCTGCTGGAGGTCGGCCAACTTGTCGAGTGGTTGGTCGATTGGGGTCAGCATTTCTGTGAGAGGTGATGAATCAAGTGGCCGACGAGGTCACAAAAGCAAATACCCACCGACGTCGAAAGATTGCTTCGCCATGCCTCTGGATGCGTCTCTACCCGCGAAGTTGCCGTACATTCCGTCTGCAAGTCATAAACATACTATCATCAAGCTCAAGCGGAAGTAGCGCACTAGGTCCGTAGAAATTGCGCCCCGCGGTGACGTCGAACACGATGCCATTAATCGCAAGCAGGATGCGGCCTCCATCTTGGCCAGAGAACGGCTCCAGCGTCTTGGGGGTGTACGTCTTGAACAAGACGGTGGGTGGGTGCGATTTGGGCATCCATGAGTAGCCAGCTTTGAACTCCCGCGGGATGGTAGCAGGTTTGCACGCGCTGGGGAAGACAATACGTTGCACAGAATACAAGATGAAGAGGAACAGAGCCGTATTCACGGGCGTCCCGAGCTGTAGTGTGAAGGCCATGACCAAGTCGCAGATGTGTGACGCGCCGTGACCTCTTCGGCATTCCTTCCCGCCACCACCCCTCAATAACCACCTCCCCCGCTCAAGATGATATTGCCAAGTATGGATCTTGCTCAATTCCCATTTTATCTCTCATCCTCGTGCAGATTCACAAGACGGTTCGACGCCTAGCGGGAGCAACAATACCGAACACTTACCAGAGTACACCAGTATAATTTCCTCCCGGCCGCTGCCTGTAATTTTCCTGCTAACTGCTACTTAGCTACCTAGCATCCAACCGGGCACAACCCCCTCGGTACTCCCGCGTTCGCCGTCCCAAGAACCCGCTCAGTTATACATTTGCGCCTCCGCGCTTCGCCGATGACCCCAACTCGATGGTAATGGTCCCCCCAGAAGAAGCGGACGACCAGGGCCAATACCGAATATCGGTGTCCTTGAACCTCAATCCGTTCGTACCGATCTCGTACCGCACGACTGTACATCGGCTGGAAGGCCCCGATGAATCATTTATTGGGGACTTTGAGTACGTGCTGGATAGCTTCGCCGCCTGTCTCTAACGTCCGCCCAGGCTTTCGCTGAATCATCGCCGTGCTATAGTCACTATCGGCGACATAACGACTCGTCTCTCAAATGTGCTCTTCAATATAAATTCATCTCCAGTGCGTATCATTCATCATCGACCGTTACAGTGACCTTCACTCACATATTCTGTTCAGAGGCACTGGTGCGTATTCATTGCTGACGGTTAACTTGCTCCGCCTACATATACATAGGGCTTGGAGATGGGATGAAATTGGTTTGCGATGGGATTGTCGCTCGTCTATTGCAGATGGGTCGCCCTTGTGCATTGTGAGCGCCGTTTTCATGCTCCGTGCGCCGTCTCGATTCTCACACACGTTCAGTGCTATACTGTCGCATCGCCGGTGCAGCTGGCTTCGTTCGTCCCCCCGCCGCTCGATGCCCCACCTCCGCTTCCGGAAGCTGTGCTCACAGTGTTTCCCGATGGGCATGAGTGCTTTGATCACATTATGCTCTCGGCGTTGATTATTCAACGCAAGCTGGCGCTCGAATACTAGGTACTGTGGCGATCATTGACGTCGGTGTAGGAACGAAAACGACCCTTTAATATGTACAATCTTACCATCACAGAATGCATTCGTGAAAGATCTCTCACCTTGCTGCACTCAGGTCTTGCTTCCGCGCGAGGGGTTGCGTGGCCCGGAATCAAGGATCTTCGGTCAACCCAACTCAAGACTAGTCTGACGGGACTCGCCATCTCGACTTGGATCCTTTGATCATGACCTGTCGGTGCGGGACGACCTCTCCGCCGCTGTCCCTGACTGGGAACGTACCAACACTGCCCGACAGACTAAGTACGTTGAACTTGCACAGTCTGCCCATCGACAAAATCATCGAATCAGCGTCGGGAACTCAAATCGGTAATTAAATGGAGGCGGCCCAGACAACTTCTGTTCATGAGAAAGTTTCAGATATAGAGAATATTGCTGGCATGTAATGTACGCGCGAAGTTCGTGGCAGGTGGGGCGCGTCTGTCACGACACCGCGAAAGCTGTTGAGAAGAAGATGAAACAACGACAAACACTGGCAGCTGCCTTCCCTTATCACAGTCCACGACGAGTGACGGGCGCGCCGCCTCCACAGCCTCTAAAGCTGTTGTATTCTTCCATCATCCGTTGTGTCTACGCGTCCACTTTCATACCACGATGTGGCCACAAGGTTGACAGCTCTATTTCTGACCCCCACCTCGAACGAACGCGAGCAGCCCAATCCACCCACTGTCAACGACTCTACAGCTCTTTCCCGAGTCACTTGCAGTCCACCTTGTCTAGTTTGACACCGTCTTGAACCGAATCCCTCGTCCCCTATCCGACACCGCCTTCAATTGAGAGATATCCCGAAGCCACTAGTGCTTCAAGTCATATAACCCACTGACGCTTGACATTCCACCCACTGACGCTTGACATTCCACCCACTGGCGCTTTAGCATCTACCACCATGTCGTTTGGGGAGTATTCACTGCCCACCGACACCCTCGCCGCGATTCTCAGCGCCTACCCCTTCTCCGTCGGTCTACTGCGTGAAGTGCTACAGGTGCAGTACTAGATTCTTTGCGTTTTTTTGCCATAATAACCACCTGCCCAGAACTCTGATGACGCGCGCGCATCCAAACAGGTTTTCGTTCTCGACGCAAGGTCGCATGGAACGCAGACCTTGGTCGACCCGAAACTGGCTACTACTCAGGGCCCATCGTTGCTGGCATACAACGACGCCTTGTTCTCCGAGAGTGATTGGGACGCCTTGCAGAGTATTCATCGGTCGTCGAAGAAGACAGACACGTCGTAAGTCTGGATTGCATATCTTCACGTTATCTCTCATACGATTGTCTCTTAGCAAGATCGGCAAGTACGGGATCGGGTTTCGCTCGTGTTATCATGTAACGCCACATCTTCTTACCTATTATTGCTCGATACTCATTCACTCTCAAGGTCACCGACAATCCGCAAATTCTGTCTGGTTCTACATTGGCCATTCTTGACCCTCATCATCATTTCGCCGAGTCTGGTGGAACGAAATTCGAGTTCGCGCCGAAGGCTGTCGAGCATAGCGACCAATTGGATGCTTTCGAGTTCTTCCTCCCCGCGAATGCGCGTGAGCAGTATTTCCCCGGCTCCGTTATCCGTCTCCCTCTTCGGCGGCCCGGGGCGCAGAGCAGCATTAGCTCCAAGGCGGTTGACGTCACCGAGATTCGCCAGCTCTTCGAGGATTTCATACGCGAAGAAATAGGGCTATCTTTGCTGTTTTTGAGGAATATCTCCACCGTCGAGATCCACGAGGTTGACGCGCAAGGCGGCCGGAGATGTCTTGCCACGAGCACGATACAGCGAGGCGCTATAGAGTCCTGGACTTTTGACAGCGATCGGCATACCACATTCAAGTGCACGGCGACAGTTGAGACGCCCTTGTTAGGCCGTGTAGACAAGGATTGGCGTATCGTCCACTCCTACTTCCAGGAAGCGTACTCGACCTCCCTCCTGGCTCTACGCCTGGGTCAGGATCCGCGCCCAATCCTGGCAAAGCACAAACTCGTCTCCGAGATGGCCCTCGCAATTCCCATGTCCATTCTCACACAGGAAGAGAACTCTGGCCGATTATTCACCTACCTACCCTTGCCCTTGAAGACCGGATTCCCCGCGAACTGTCACGCCTTATTCGCGCTGACCGCATCGCGTCAAAACCTGAACAATGGTGGGGAAATCGGAATCGTACGCGGCTCGGAGGATAGGTATGTCCGTTACTGATTTCTGGTTCTCGTATTCAATCTTTGCAGTGTATTGGTCGAATGGAACAAGATTTTGTTCGAATACTTTTTACCAAGGACATGGGCTGCGCTCCTCAAAGTCCTTCTACAGGACGATCATTTAACCGAGGTATTCAGGGCGTGGCCGCCAGCGCAATCTGTCGTCTTTGGAGGCGATAATGCATACTGGCAGACGTTGCCCGCGAAACTGCTCGCCTGTATCGTTTCTGCCCAAGCAGAAGTATGGCCGGTCGTTACTGGCTCCAAGGGAGAAACCCTTCCTCATTTCGCAGCGCTGGGTTCTTTACTTGTGGCTTCGACCGACGTCGACGAGCCGACTCTTCGAGCATTGGCAAACGCGGGCTTGCGTGTTACCCAATTGCCTGGGTACATCTTACAGCTGTTGAGCGACAGCGGCTTGACCGATGTTGGCTACACCCTGTTGTCCCCTAGTGTTGCGTATCTCGAACTATGCGTATGTCCCTATATCAGTTTCGTTGATTTAGCTAACGGTCAGATTTCAGAGCCACGTCGCCGACATTCAGACCCTCGATGCTTCCGATCGGACGGCGCTTCTGAAATTCCTTCTCAGCAACAACCAGCTGGAGAACGTCGTGGGTCTTCCACTTGTACCGCTCGTCAATGCCGGGTTTCTGGCACCCATACGATGCGGCAATGGTGTACCGACGCATACCATGATGGACCAAGCCGAATGCGAAATATTTAAGACGTTGGAGAATTCGGCCGTGTCCCTGCCCGCGATCCCTGATCACCTCAGAGAACTCTTCCGGGCTCAAGGTCCTTCCACCCTCAATGTCGCGAATCTTTCCCCCGAGAGGGTATCCACGTATCTCAACTCCTCACCGCTCGGATTCGATCTGTCCGACCGGCACGAAGGGAAAATAGATGATGCCGTTGTCGTTTGGCTGTCAGCATTTTGGTCGTGGCTGGGGACCTGGCCGGCGCGCGATTCGCTACTTCCGCACATTCGCATGCTGTGCGTCGTGCCCACCAATGCCAGCCTCGAGTCGCCCGAATTTGGCGTTTTCTCGGAGCTTGGCGCAGAGCCACCCTTGGTGAACGTATTCCGGGCGCTCGGTCTTCGGTTCCTTCACCCCGCCTTCTCGGCAGATGCACGGAAGGGCCTCACGTACTACCCACTCGTACTCAAGGGTTTGGGCGACATTCATCTCGTCCTCGACCGGATCAAGTTCGGGCAGGACTTGCGATTGGATAAAGTCGACGAATATTCCCTGTCGAAACATGTGCTCGACTGTGTGTTCCAGTCGTCTCAGCAACGGCCCCTCGATGAAAATCAGCGCCGAAAGCTCCGCTCTTTGCCCATCTTTTCGCTTCTCTCGCCATCCGAGGTAACGACCCCCGAGAAGTCACCCAGAGTTTTATCGGCCTTCAAGCTACCGTCGCTGCACAGAAAGTCGAAGAGCGTCGCTTTGCCCAAGTTAGGCCACATACCTGACGATGTGACGGTCCTGGG
Organism: Mycena filopes; assembly: GCA_029281495.1. Classification (NCBI taxonomy): domain Eukaryota; kingdom Fungi; phylum Basidiomycota; class Agaricomycetes; order Agaricales; family Mycenaceae; genus Mycena; species Mycena filopes. The sequence goes on along the minus strand of JARIHR010000068.1, from coordinate 200,866 downwards.
TATCCCCAGTGGGAATACAGTCCTTTTACCGGACGTAAAGAGTGTTGTCTACCTCGACGGGGCTCATGTCGATCTTGCGCTCCTACCCCAGCTTACGCCTAGCAACAACACTCCGTTGTCCGGCATCGATATCCTCGCACTCGCCGTCGAACATTTTGCTCTACAATCCAAGGGCTTGCGAATTTCGTTCCTGGACCACATGGTCCGGAACCGGGACTCCCTTCCCCCCAGTCTCTTGAAATCCCTCCAGAAGGCTGTGTTTATCCCTGTCGTCGACGGGACGCTGCAATCCCCCGAGCGATGTATCGATCCAACAAAATCGGATTTAGTTGCGATATATTCAGAGAACAAAGATCGTATACCAACGATGGTTGGGGAGGATCTACTGGTGCTCCGCCATTTGCGATCTCTGGGGCTCATTCCTGCCACTATCACACTAGACATAATCGCCGAACGTATCCAATACATTTCATCCCGTTCAACGTTGGCAGAGTCAAGACTACTCGCCGTTCAGCTCTTGAACATGATCCACTCCTCGGGCCTCGAATGCGCTTCATTGGAAATCCCGGCAGAGGCTAAATGGTTACCCACCGCCCGTGGCTTGGTTGGGCGGGGAGAATGCTTTGATGTCGGGAAGCACCCCGAGCTCTTCGACGAAGTCCTTCCGGTACTAGATCGCAATGTCAGATTATCGCCTTCACTCTGCCTCGCACTCGGGTGGGATCAGCCAATAGCGATGACGATCCTGCAAGAACAGATGCGTGGCGTCCTGCGGAGCGGTCTTGCCTCGACTTTGAAGCTGGACTATCTAATCAAGGAATTTGCGAGTCGCACTCTAAGTGACACCGACATCTCTGAGCTGACCGGTATAACGTTGGATCGACCGTGGATCCCCATCGCCTCCGGTCGTCTCGCCCCCACAAGCCACGCCGTGTTTTCCTCGACCTTCGGCTTGACGGGATTCTACCAAATTCCCTTTGGTCTCGTGGATCAAGCGCCAGTTCGAGACTTTCTTGTGCGCATGGGATGCACCGAAAGGTAAATAATCACTGCCCCTCGTTTTTTTTATAGTTCTAACATCCTTCGTAGGCCCTCCTCTTCTGTTCTCGTCAAAGAGCTTAAGGCCCTCGAGGCAAAATCACACAAGCAAGATGTCGTTGATCGTGCCATCAATATTCTCACGGTACTCGCCGGAGATCTCCAGTCTCTCGATCGGAAGGTCGACATTTTGGTCCCGGACACGAATGCAGTTCTGCGTCCGGTTTCCGAAGTCTATTTCAACGACCTCGGAGAACGGGCATGTTTAATCGATCCTGGCCAGCATTATCTAGCGCATTCGAAAGTGTCGGACGATTTGAGCAAACAGCTTTTGATGGACCGGCTTGGATTCAAGGCTGTCGAGCTCACGCCTGGCGTCGACATGGGCGAAACACTGACAACGACCATCAAGAACACGTTGAAGCAATACTCCGAGACCCAAATCTGCGGGGAGTTTCTGGCAAATGCGGCGGACGCTGGCGCTACCAAATTTGGAATTCTTGTTGACGAACGCCCCGGCCCTGCGGACAAGCTACTTTCTTTGAAAATGGTGCCGTTCCAGACATGCCCTTCGTTGGTCATGTATAACAGCGGGATCTTCACCCCCGATGACTGGCAAGGAATATGCAGAACGGGTATTGGTGGGAAAGAAGGGCGAGCGAACGTTGTGGGGAAGTTCGGGCTTGGGGTCTTGACGATGTTTCACTTTACAGAGGTACAGCCTGCCTTAATAAATTCCCGCTTTGGCTAACCTGATATTCAAGGTCGCAATGGTAGTTTCCGGCGCCCAGGTGCTGTTCCTCGACCCGAGTAAGACCCACCTTCCGATCAAAGGTCGAGCGTCGCTTCTCCTACCTCTCGATCAGGTCAAACGGTATGTTCTTGAGGGCGGTTTGGAATTGCACAAAACTCATCATGGGCAGATGGTATCCCGATCATCTCAAATGTCTCGACGGCTTATTCGGCTTTCTGATGGATCGCAGTACATACAATGGCGTACATAACGCTCTTCTCATATTTTTTTCCCGCATCGCTGACTTTTTTACAGACTCTTTTCCGTCTTCCCCTACGAAACGCTTCCCATATCAATGCGCATTCTATCCTGAACACATCTCGCATCACGGCGCAGTATGTACGAGACAAGATCGTCAGGCCATATTGGTCTTCTGCCAAACACGCCCTCCTCTTCACGAAATTAGAAAGCGTCGAAGCGTTCAGTCGGGAGGCTCATGCTTCGATTCCCAAAAAGGAGTGGTCAATCTCCGCCAAGCGGGACCAGGGGCAAAGTGTATTCCAGTTCAAATCCCAGCTCATCCACATTCGTACCGGTGGAGCGGAGTCTCAAAGCGAGGACTTCAAGGTCTTTTACGTGCCATGTCCACTGAGCGACCTACCCGCCGAGCTCACTCCCCTGGTTGTAACTCATCGCCTTCCATCGCCGATCATCGTCGGCTTGGCCGCCCCCCTTGCGCCGAGTAGCGCGAATCTCAACCTTTTCTCGACGCTCCCTCTCCCTATGACGACGTCACTACCCGTCCATCTCACCGCTTCTTTCATTCTCACTCCGGATCGTCGACATATACGATTGGATGATTACAACAACCCTGAATCCAAATACAATCGGTGGTTACTCTCGGACATTGCGCCTCCGCTGTATCTCTTCCTTTTGGAAGACTTGCTCAGGACACAAGCGCGGCTCGGTAACGAGGCGTGGTGGCCGGGGAATACAAGTCAGCAACAGGACAGTGTTTCGAAGCACCTCGTGGACGCATTCTACTCAACTCATCTGGCGTCCACCAAGCGGCGTGTCTGCTCGAGCATTTTTAACGCCACGCAGCAGCTCCGGCCGTCAGATGTGGTATTGGGTGGGAAAGAGCCCGCTCCAGTGACCAAGATTCTGGCCTTGCTCGAGACCCCGCATCTCGTCCGACTCCCGCCGAAGATCTATGACCGTTGTACCAACGCGATGAAGCTGGTCAACACTGCATTCGTGCAGGCCGAGATCAAACAAAAGAGTCGCACGCTTATTGCCTCGTTCCAAAAAGGCGAGGTAACAACGCAGGATCTGAATGTTTTGACCACCTTCCTCGCCGAGGACCCTACAACGGTCTTCATTGGACTTCCTTTGTTACCGTTGGCGCATGGAAAACTCGTTTCCTTACAACCGTCCGAGAACTATTACGTCTGGAAGGCGACCCATCCCGACCTCGTGCTATTCAAACCACAGTACTTGGTCGATCCCGAATTTGTTGCTGCCACCAAATTCTTCCTGGACAAGGGTCTTGGCGTCACCAAACTCACGTCGCTAGCGGTGGAGAAGCTCACAAAGGAGCATTTCACGGAAACCGCTGGGAAAGATTTGAAACCGGAGGAGGAGGACTGGGTTAGATGTTTTTGGGCCGAATTTCCATTTGGTCTACCCCCCGGAGACGCCAAGCTCCCGACGTTCCCGCTAGTGCGCACTCTTCGTCCGGGCCACTACGTTTCACTCAATCAATGTTGGACCAATTCGGTGATCATCGCCACCAACTCTGAACCATACTGGCTCTGTAATCTGCTTAGTGAACTCGGAGCGTCTGTGGTTCACCGTGACAGCAAGGAGTTGTCGGAGCCCCTCCGCGAGCTTCTCAAGGTGTATCCCGCTTTCAACTTTGAGCGAGTGCTTCAGTTTTTCCAGACGATTCAATTGTCGATTCCCAGCCGTTTTGCAAAGTTGGACCCTCGGATTCATGCCGAGTTTGCGGAGTGGGCTCGCAGCCAGATTACCCGCACGCCTGAAAGTCTTATGGCCACTGCGAGCGCTTTGCCGATATGGAAAAAGCTACAACAGGAGCACGCGGTTACTCTGCACGCAGCGACGGAACTCAAGATGCTACCGTTCGGTATCAGCCGCGATATCGCCTTGCGCTTCATTGGTGTTCCTGCAGTCGAGTACACTGCGTCGCTGCTTCATTTGAAGGTCGTACCCTTGAACTTTAATCAATTTTGGCGTGTTTTTTCTCTCTTCCTCCTCGATGTCGTAATGACATACCCCCTTTAGGTACCACTTGAATTTGCCTACAACTCTTGAGCCAGCGGAGGAGCATGTCTACAAGCAATTGCTCACTCTCATGCCCTCGAATTTCATCTACAACAGCGAGAGCATGTACGTCGCTCTTTCTCTCCTTGATTACAGCTCTGATTTTCGAATTGCAAGTCTTGTGCCGAACGGAAATCGCCTTTTGGTTCGCGCCAATACGCTGTATACTCGGCATGCTCTTTTTGTGGCCGCCTTTGGTGCCGATTCTCCAACTCACTTCATGTTGGAGATTTTTAGGCGCGTGACGCCCGTAAACTGATGAGCACCGATTAACTTTACACAATAGAGATCTCGAGCCTCGGCTCGTCTCCCTCGGCTTGAAGAGCCAGACGAACCTCGACGTCCCGACCTTCAAAGCTTGCGCCCAAGCGATTGAAGCCGATGCCTCCAGCCCAAACATCATTTCTCGCGCACGCATCGTGTTCGCCGCCTACGGTACCGACGTACCGCTCCGGATAGGGCCAACTGAAAAGCACCTCTGGAAAGAGTTGGATGCATTGCGATTCATCCCCCGCGAGCCGCTGCGACGCCGGACTATGGGCATAGAAGAGGAGTCGGTATACGTGAAGCATATCCCGGCTACCATTGCTTCGCCAGCGCAAGTGCTCTTGGTTGAGCACGAAGCTGTTGCATGGACACAGCGCGCTGTTCTGCTCCATCCGCCCGACGAACGATTACTGCTTGCGAACCCCGGTTTCGGCACTCCGAGCCCGCAAGAAGTGGTGCGTGCCGTCCCTCCTAATGTTAAATGGGCCCCGTTAATTATCATATTAGGTTGAGCACCTTCGCGTCCTTGCCCTGCAGGTCGCTAAAGACTACACCTCGGACGTTTACTTGTTGGCCGACCTCGAGTCGACATACAAGTGGCTGGACACCCATCAAGACGAAGTCCTGGACAGTCTGATTGAGTTTCACGACGAGCCGCTCTTCCTCAATGTCGATGACCCAAAAACGGACCCGTGGCAGTGGCACTGTGCCGACGAGATGTTTTTCAATATCCTGGATGGTGGTGACCTCAAATCCGTCAAGAAATTCCTCCGGCCGCTCAAGGACCTCCTGACGGTTGCTGGTGTGGAGGATATCGTCCACGCGCCGGTGCCCGGTCTCGAGAGGGCGACGGTGGAGACGCAGCTGTCCCTTTTGCGCGCGGGGTTCCAGACGATGAGGCTTGAAGGCAAGCTGACGGATGTGGTTTTCGTTGCCGATGATGAAACGCGATATGGCGCGCACCGGGCGTACCTTGCACCGCAGAGTGAGTACCTGAACGATTTGTTCTGCGGGTCCTTCACCGAGGCCGGTCCCGGGACCGCGGAAGACCCCGTCGAGATCGAGGTGGATTACTCTGGGGTTTGTGTGGAGGCGGTCTTGGGTGCGCTCACTGCCCTATTGCAACCTGCATTCGGTCCTGATCATCCTTTGCCAGATTACCTGTATTTGACAAAGGCGCCGAGCTTGGAGCGACTCGATGATCTCCTCGATGTCATGGAGTGAGCGGACTCACCGTGGCTCAAAAATATCCATTCACTGATGCGCGCTATTCAGCCTGTCAAACTACTGGGGACTCGGCGAGTTGAACCAGCTCGCGCAGGCCAAGATTATCGGGAATAACCAAATATCGCCCGCGACATACGAAGAGGGTGCGTTGTCACCATAACATCATTTTCTTGCCGCTAATCCAATTCACCAGTCGTCGCGCGCGCAACGGCCCTCGAGGCGACGCTCCTTCTCGACGCCTGCGAGTTCTTCGAGCGCGAGAATCGTGACGCCATCTCCCGGCTCAAGGGAGAGTACAAGGGTAAGCGGCGCTCTGCACGGCGGTTGCCAAAGAAGACGCAGCCTGCTGCTACGCGCCACGTTCCCACTGCGTCAACGTCGTCCGCTGCGGCAAGCACTGCAACAGGTAGTTTACTCAAGCTGAAGTCCCCGGTCAAGGCCAAGAAGGTTGCGAAGGGATTCATGAAGGGGATGAGGAAGATAGGCGATACCTGGAATTTCTTGGACTGATATGTACTTGCGATTGTAGCGATATGATTATATTTGAATTTGTATTACAACAGCTATTTCTACAGAACCCGTTATTTATCGATACAGAGATGCATCAAGCAAGAAAGCGAGCGGCGCGCTTCGAGCGGCACAACAAGAAAGACAGTAGCGCGGGTGGCTATTTTGACATTGCGGCAAGGTTAAGCGCGCCGAGGACGATCTCGTAGACGAGGCTGAGGGTGTCCCAGAGCGCTGGGTCGGTGATGCCGAGTGCAACCATGTCCTGCCAGAGCTCCTTGACGTGCACCGTGTGGGTCATCAGGACCTGTACGTTCGCAGCGGAGGCGGCGCAGAGGTGCGCGGCGAGGGCGTGGCGGTCGGCGGCGCCGGACACGGGGTGCAGCGCGGCGCGGACAGTTTTGTGGGTGAGCGCGCGGAGGAAGGCGGGCGGTATGGGGAAGAGGGCGGTTAGGACCGCGGCGAGGTTGTGCGAGTAGAGGTAGGCGTGCAGGATCGCGAATGCGGGGGCGGAGGGGAGGGGGAGCGGCAGAACGGGGAGGTGCAGCGCTGTGGAGCCTGGGGTGCGGGGTGCGGCCGGTGGGAGAGTTGGCAGCTTCGGGCAGTGCGCAGCGAGCACGAGGGCGTGGACTGGGAAGATGAGGTGGGTGTCATTCGGGCCGGAGGGTGAGGGGTTCGAGATGGCGAGGGCGTGTGTGGGGTATGAGGGTGGAACGCGGTCGCGTGAGGCGAAGACTGGGACCGTGATGTAGGGTGGGAGACTAGACTTGGGCAGGGAGGCAGGAAGATGGGACTGGGAGAGTGCAATGCCGGCGAGCATCCTGTCAAGCACAATAAGTCAAATGTAAAAATGTCCCCAGGAGCGTTTGACTTACTGTGGGGCGGTAGCCAGGAGATTCTTCCGGATAAATTCGATAGATGTATTTCCGAGCTCTGGGGACGCGGCGAGCAGGGCTGCGCGTGAAACCTCCGTGAATTCAGGTCGGTTCAGTGTGCGGGGAAGCTGGAAGTGGGAGGACGGTCCAGTACGGTTGGAAGGCATGTTGAGAGGGTTATAAAGAGTGTATGGGGCGAGGATGAGGAGGAGATCTTTGCGACTGCGAGTCCAAGTTGATTCCAGTTGAAAAGCGGCCCCAGATTTATAGATTTGTAGTACAATAACCGCAGACGCATTGTCAATCGCTTTTGTGGGCCCAGCTATTCTGAGTGATCCGGCCTGAGCTTCCCGGTGCCTGCAGGTGGAGGACATAATAGTGCGAGTTGAGCGCGTTTGGCAGGAGAATCGTGATGGCATCTTTCCATCCCCGCCTAATTGTAAAATTCCATTTTGGGCGACCTCGGCTGTAGACAATTGTCTTTGAAGGTGCGTGTACTCGAGATAGTGATTCGACACCTCTATGGACTTTGTGCTCGAGCCTTCATGAGCAGAAGCCCTTCCCTCCTCACCTCTCGGGAGGGAGAACGACTTGTAACATGAAACTTGATACGGCTGCCTCACTGCTCGCCCCACTAGCCCGAGAAAGTCAAAGAACCCGCCACTACGTATGACCTCCAGATCTGGGCAGAGATTGCCTATTCGAGCTCAGCATTTCAATTGTCTACTGCTCCGTAAACGATATTTTTTGTTGTTGTGTGTCCATTCCCCAGCGATCGCAATGACTTGTGCTCCAGGTACTTCGCACGCTCATTTGTGTCCGCGCTGCTCACCTGCCCGTGCAGGCCCCATTCGTCCTTTCGTTCGAACTCCAATTGTGGCTCGGGCGAGGCGACGTACTTGGACAATAATTGAGGAAGAAATATTTGGAAAGCCAGAGTCATAACTCAACGATCGCTGTGGCTCTACGACAGGCGCATGCGTGCAGAGCCAGAGGAATGACAAGACTGCAAAGCCCCTATTCATGATAATTAGCTTCCGCTTTGGGTCCGGGGATCAAACGCGTCGTGTCACACTGGTGGCAGTCACCTTCGCGTTCAACCGCAACGCTGGTGGTCCTCGCGAGATATATCTGGAGCTTGCGCTGGATCTGGCTACACGAAATCCCCCCACCGATGCTGCCCGCCGCGGTCAGGCGGTCAGGGAAGACTCGCCAGGACCACCGCGCGCTGGCACTGGCCGTGGCAGGCTGCCGCTGGGAGCCTCGTCAAGCCTTGAGACCTGGTTCACGTCGTTAGTGGAGGTGGTTCAAAGAAGACCCGACCAGAAGCGGATTAGATCCATCCACAAGCGTTCCATTCCCTCAAGTCACCAAATCTTGCTTTCAGGCTCCCACCCTTCTCGGTCCCCCGGTCCTGGCATTTTTTCTACGGATTGCTGTTGACACCTTCTCTCGCCATTCCGAGCCCGTAATGTAGGGTTCGTTATGTGCATAGTCTTCTCCATTTCATTCCATTCGTCTAAATTTAAGTTAGGCTGGTCATTGGAACTTTCGGGCCTCTCTGTGGCGATCCATCGCGAAACTGGCTCACTGCTTGCTGCCCTGCTCGAGGGTACTCATTGCCGGTTCAGATTGACTCACAGCCTGGCGCATCCCGCTGCTCTGACCGTTTCGCCTCGCCGCCCTGCCTGCCCGCCGTTGGAACTTGGTTGCGTCAGCTTTGCGCTTCCCCTCCATCCTACCGCTTCCTCTGCGGCGTCCCTGGACCTGCGGCTTTTCCGCTAGGCGCTTGACCTCCGCGTCCAACGCCACTGCGCATGAGGACTGTACTCGCCGTCGTCTCCCGCCATCTACTCTGCCTGAGCGGTGTCGACGGTTTTGCTGTACCGTGGAGCTCCGACGAAACTGTTGATGAATACGTGGCATTTGGAGTGCTCCCTCTTGTCGTCCTCGCTTTTGACGCGCATTTAGGCGCGCGATTTGTACTCAACCCATCGTGTTTCAGGGCTATCGAACTACTCACCGAAAACAGGTTTGACCCTGGCTTTGGATTACTTGCGTCCCCGACAACAGCCGCCACTTGCTAAGCCTCTTTGCCGTCGGCGTCCGAAGCTGCTTCATGACCGCAACCGTCCAAAACTAGCAGAAACGGCATTCGGTCCCGTCCAACTCGACTCGGACCGACTCGGGGTTTACGCAGGTCTTCCTGTATCGTCTTCCGTTGTCCGTTCCGACTGGCGGCGGTGGGACGAGCTTGAGTGGAGCGGAGAGCGCAGCACTTCCATTGAGTCACTTCACATGCAACTTCCGCGGAAGTACAGCGAGCTGGCCCGATTTGTATCCCTCCCGACGCGAACTGACTTGGCTGCTGTGCGTAGGGTTTCGATCCTCAGGCAGGGTGGAAGCTCTGAATGACGTTGATTTTCCCTGCGCTGATGTGCCATCCCCGAAGCAGGGCGCCTCACAGCGATCCGGATCACCACTGGTCTTTTACTTATAGCCCGTCGTTTCCCTCGCTCTGTTCTCCCACTACTACCACCAGCGACATCGTCTTCGAGGCTTAAAAGCTAACTCTCGAGCTTGAAGACAAAGCGGAGGCATCATCTCCATACTATCTCCATCTGTCCTATTTTCCGGTCACACAGCCCTCTCCACCGCGACGTGACTTTCTTTGGATCTGCACCCTCATATACTGCCGGGTGCTTCCATCGTTGTCTCGTCGTTCATTCCTTCCCCTTCTCTTTTCTCCCCCCATTTCTTTCGACCAACTCCTTTCAAACAACTCGCGTCTCTTCCATTCCTTACTGGCATAGCTGTTATAAAAGCACGCACCTTACGCTGTTGCCATGTCTGAACCAGGTCCCTCCAGCCGCAGTGGATCCTCCTCACCCACTCCAGTTTCTCCCCTCACGAACTCAAAAACGCCTCTAATGCCCAAAGTCTCCTCCCCCCTCAACCCCACGCGCACTCCCGTCAACTCGTTGCCGCCATCCAGTCCACCTACCCTTCCTGTTCCCCCAGGTGGACGGCCGCGTGGCCAATCCCTCTCTTCCATGCTCGGCTCCCCAGCCTCACGATCCACTTCCCCCCTCCGTTCTTCTGCGTCCTCGCACCGGACCATCTCTGGTACCGGGAGCAACCCTCCCGCATTGGCCAGCCCCACCTCCGAGCTCGCGCACCTGACGCCCGAACCGGCTGCAGCGGGCTCACGCTCTCGTTCGCGATCCCCTTCAGGGTACGATCGTGTTGTGGCCAGCTCCATCCTCGAGAACCCACCGACACCGCCGAACGCGCCACCATCCACCTGGTGGGGCCGCAATCTCCGGCGCGACCGCCCGTGGCGCGAGCCCACGTCCCCTGGATCGTCCACGCACTCCTCGCCGCGCACCTCGCCGCACACAAGCCCCACGCTTGCGGCGCAGAAGCTAAAGTCCGGTACGGGAAAGGCGCAGGGGAAAGCGAAGAAGGAGGACGGGTCGGATGACGAGGAGCACAGTACGCTCTTCGGGGCTCCTCTACGCCGGCGACCGACTACGGCGACTGTTCCGAAGGAGCAGACGGAAGGCTGGGAACGTACGCGGCAGGTTCGTACAGTCATATCCAAATATCGCGCACTAACCCGGGTTTATATAGCGCGTGGCGGAAGCCCTCAGTAAAATCCTCCCTCCTGCGTTACTGATCACTCACGATCTGCTGGAAGTGGGCACGGAAGTCCTCAAATTCGCCCCAATCCCCGGATTGGACGTCGCTGCGACCCTCCTCCTCGGTATTTGGGATAGTGTTCAGGGTGTCGACGTGTGTATAATTAATTACCTTCACGCCTATTTGCATCCTCACAAGGGACTAGATGAACCGCCTCGCGTGCCTCCGACTCGCAGAGCGCTGCGCCAATATCCTCCTGTCGGTTTTGCAAGAGGTTCATGAAGTGGGGGACAAAGTGGAGAAGGAGATGGCAGAACCGCTGGAAAAGCTTGTTCAGTGCGTGCTTGTGCCCTATATCTCGCGCATTTGCTCACGGAAGCTCCCAGGACCTACACGCAAGTTCGCGATTTCCTCATCAAGCAAGCCCACCGCCCCTTTCTGAAGCGGTACCTCAAGCGTGAAGACATCCTTCGCGAGATTTCAGGTTGCGATACTGCCCTCACTGACGCGCTATCGATGTTTTCTGTGCGTCTCGAATGACTGCGCGCTTCTGAAACTCATTTGTCTTTCAGCTCTCCGTCCAGATGCGGATTCTCAAGCAAGTCAAAGAATCTGAAGAACGTCGCGACGCGGAGAACCGTGCGCTTCTCGAAGCCCTCGTCCGCGCTCAACAGCAGTCAGGGAATGCTCTTGGCATTACCGTCGATCAGGGGCAGCTCACGCCACGGCAGCCACCGGTCGGATTGCCGGTCGTCGAGCATGAGTACGAGGATGACGACCACGGTGTGCTCCCCGCCCTGCGCAACATCCAATCGTCGCAGAACACGCTCGATTTCGCGCACGACACGGCGGATCTGCGCGCGCTCCTGCGCGACGCGTTGGCGCAGAGCAACGATGTTGAGATGCTGCGCGTTCTCCAAGTTGGGCGTGCTGAGATGCCGGAGGCGCTCAAGACGCTGCAACGGGCGCTCGAGCGCGTGGGCGTTGTGAATACCCCGCAGCTCGGTGTGCCTGCTGCAGGGGAACTTCCTCCTGCGCCGCCGGCGTACACTGCCCGCGGGGGGCCTGGGGGGGTGCAGCAGCGCTCCGCGACACTGTCGAGCTCGGAGAGCAGCGGGGACAGCAGCGGAGGGCTGGGCATGGCGCGCGACACGCTCGACCGTGAGTTCATTGAGGGTGGGATCGAGGCGCTGCGGCGGATGAGCAAGGGCGGAGAGATGCTCCCCAGCTGGACGATCACGCGGTGCGTTTACTTTGGTCTCGAAGGTCTTGAAGCTTTTTTGCTGAGACCTGAGGCAGGTATGAGGTCGACCGTGATGTCAAGATCGGCATCGGCTTCTTTAGCGACGTCTACAAGGGTACTTGGCGCGGGCGCACCGTTGCGATCAAGTGCCTGGCGGAGGCGACGCCGCGGGACTTGTTCTTGCGGGAGGTCAATATCTGGAAGGTACGTCCTCGTTGACCCGCCCGTTATATATTTTTGTTCAATATTTTCCAGGAGCTCAAACACCCGAACGTTCTCGAGCTGTACGGAGCGAGTGGAGCGAGTGGCGACGGACCGTGGTTCTTCGTATGCCCGTACGAGAAGTTCGGGAGTCTGAGTGGTTTCCTGCGGCGCGTCGCGCAGGAGGGGGAGGCGGCGAGGAATGGCCGCGAGGGCGATCTTCTCCGCTTCATGCATGAGATTGCGAAGGGGATGGAGTACCTCCACCTCAAGGGTGTGCTTCATGGTGATCTCAAAGTACGTGGCGTTTCGTCTTTCTTGACGACCAGTGCCGTTTACCCAGATCTTGCAGGCCGCCAACGTCCTCGTCGATGACCGCATCCATTGCTGCATCAGTGACTTTGGGCAGGCTGAGATGAAGTCGGAGGCGTACCGCATCAGTGGGACTGCTCCTCCCCGTATGTGCCCACTTATGTTCTTTTAAAGAACCGAGGCTAATTTCCCCTCTAGATGGAACGCTGCGTTGGCAAGCGCCGGAGCTCATGCTTGGATCGAGCGAGCTGACGCCTGAAATGGATGTCTACTCGTATGCGATCTGCGTTGTGGAGATCCTATCGATGGGGCGGCTGCCGTGGCCTTTAATGTCAGATGAGGCCGTCAGGAACTTCGTGTTGAGTTCGTGGAGCTTATGTTGCTGGTTTACGCTTTGCTGATCATCGCATAGAGGACAACACTCGACCGAAACTTCCGCCGAGCCGCTTTAACACCGCCGCGTTGCAGGAGCTGTTGCGTGTTTGCTGGGACGAAGATCCCTCGATCCGGCCCTCGTTTTCCAAGATCGTCAAGGAGGTGAAGCAATTGCGCAGGGCCGCCGAACTCCCTTTCGAGGGCTTTGACGATCTTGCTTCTCCACCCATCTCGCCGCGCGGACCGGACTGGCGCGAGAGGGAGAACACGAGCATGTCGCGACCCTCGCCAGACATGCACCCCATCCCGCTCCCGAAAACACCGCGTGAGTGTACCCACCCGTCCCGTCCAATACAACCCTCCTGACCACGAACATACTAGCGATGGACGTGCCGCCATTTCCATTCCCTGCCAAAAACGTCTCACCTGAGCCGACGTCGTCGATGGAGTCTTACCACACTGTGTCGCAGTCGTGGCCGCCCGGCGGCGAGGGCCTCTTCTCGCACCGCGAGGATACGGTTTCGTCCTCTGGGACGGATGTCCCTGAGCCCGTGGTGTACACGTCTTCCAGTCGCACATCGTCCATCTTCACGCCCAGTACCAAGAGCTCGTCCGTCGACGATCTCACGGACTTCCTGCTCGCAGATTATAGCGGATACGAGTCGCCTATGCCGGCAGACGAGCAGATCGCGGAGAGGCGCAACGAGCGGCGGTACCGTCTACTTCTTGCGCACGAATTCCACCCTTCGTGTACGTCGTCTCGGTTTCCTGCCCCTCCTCACTGCTGATTTTTTTTCTGCCTACATAGTGACCCTTCCGCTATGGAATCCACTCCCCGTGGTCGTCGGCGCCGTTGGGTTCCTAGACAAGCCGAGCGGCAAGTTTGTCACGCTATTGAACTGCTTCTATCCAGAAAAAGCAGGCAATGGTGACAGTGGCCTTCCCTCCGTATACGGATACGGTCGGGTTTCAACCGGTAATCAGCGACAGGACAAGCGCACAGCGGCTCAGCGCGGGCTCGACGCGATTAGCGGGCTGCTGACATTCAAGAAGAACGACGCTGCCATCTCGTATGTTCATCTTTTTCACGATACATTATTCCTTTGTGCTCATCTGTTTGCAGCCAAAACGTCAGCCGGCGATACACGTTTCCGCTGAGGAGCGGACACAAGACTGCATATCTTTGTACCGAGACGACGATGTATCGATACTTCGACACCTTGGACGCTCCGAAAAAGTGGTTCAAGGCTAATGTAGATGCGATCATGCGTCAGTACGCGCCGATACACCAGATGCAGAAGGAGGACCTTTATCTGGGTATGCTTTCAATACAGTGACCTTCAACGGTGTGTTAACTTTTGCGACAGTAATTGGTACCTTGGATGCCCCCGACTATGCGTTGTTCGTCAGCCACAATCATCCTGACGGGCAGGCCCACTTCAATGTGTTTTCGTCGGCGAAGGGCGGCCAGCCATGGGGCACTTTCACCACCGACGCGGAACCGGAGCATGGGGGACCATCGTACCATGAACCGATCCATGGTAACCCGCTTTCCGCGAGTAAGGTGTCGCAGACAGGCGGCCCTTGGGACACTGTGCTCATCGCGCGCTTGCGCTTCAAACCGGACGTGCTGGAGCCGACATCTCTCTGATCGTATTTCCTGACATTCACACGTTTTCTTGCATAGCATGGACTCTTTCATCACGTACATACACATAGGAGCACAATGTTCAGTAGGAAATCCTGTATCAACTAGTTGGCAAGAGGCCAAGAGCTCGCACTCACGGACTCGCTGTTTCGAGCCCCTTTCCCGATACGGTAAGCGTCAATCAATCCAGGATGATTCCCGAAAAGCTTTGCTCTTAACCAACGACTTTTCCTGTGTGCACCTGCGCGACGGTCGAGCCACTCATCCCGACCTCACCTTGCCTGGCTCGAGCGTTTGCGCGTGCCCCTTTCCACACCTTCTCAGGAACCTAGGTCTTTCAATACTTGAGGTTGAAATAACACAAAATTGACCTGAGATGGAGCGGTCTCCGCGCTACGACTCGACCAAGCCGATTCAGGCTTCGACATTCACCCAGCGGGCCAAAGAATGGAGCACCACGCCGTTCGTAGCAGAATGGTGTGAAACATCTTATTAACAGTGGGAATCGTGCGTAACCGTCGAGCCACAAGGATGCACAACACATTCGTTCAGTGCACTTCTCCCGAGGGGAAACAAAAGTTTGAAGCTTGGTAAGTTCTGTACCTCCGCGATCCAATTTATCTCCAACTTCTTCCCGAACTCTCTAGGGTCGTCAAGAAATGGGGCCCCAAGAAAGGCCAGGAAATGATAAACGAATGCAACATACGTCTGCCTCGGGGAGTAGTGAGCACCCATAAAGGAAAAATGGATACTCTAGAAAAGTTTGCCGTCGCCTGGAGGAGTTCTGCTGTGAGTGGTGTCTGTACATGTTGGGACTTACTGATGAAGGCATTTCCACGGTCAGGCCTTTTACGGTGAGAATGACAGTGCATCTTCCAGCGGGGGTGCTCAAACAATCTCGTGAAGGTGTTACGTTCAAAGCCATGCAAGATTGGCATCAGTATGCGTAGGTGTGTTGCGCAGATTTGGATTGGACTCTCAGTTGTCTGTCTCTGTAGGGGGCATGGCGGACTTTTCGAACCTGAGCGGACCAAACCTGCGCCAAAGCGACGAAGGGGGGAGACTGCCGGTCAGTGGATGTCGGTACGTTCTTACCTTTTGCCACGCTCCACTGTAAACTGATCTGTGAAGCGGGTTCATGGTACATATATCCCTTCATTATATTCCAATTGGTTTCCACTGACCCCTTACCCATTTCACAGAAATGGTACGCACTTTCCGCTCAGCAGGCCGATCCTGACAACGAAAATCTTTCAGCTCTTAGATGGACATAAACTCCCCAGTATCGACCTCGAAGCCGCGCGCCGTATTGCAATCTCAGAATACGACAAGACACGCGATACCCTCGAACTGTGGCGCTCAGATGCGAAATTCTTCTTTTCCGACATCATTAGGCGCAGTCAAAGTGTCATTCCATCGCCCAACACATTATTGAAGGATGCACGAACCAGGTCCGGGCCTTTCCGAATCCGGGCCCGTCTTCGCTGATGACTGAATTTCTAGACAATGGATAGCGGTTGACGATGCATTCAGGACTAGAACAATCTTCCTCATCGTATGTACTGCTAATCTCTTTGTTACACGACATATTGAGTCGTGATTTAGATGGTGCATCTTGCCTGGAAAGACGCAGCGGAGTTGTTTGAATACCTTGCCGAGCATGGTTTGAATACACCTTCCGCCATCGAGCGTGCATATCAAAAAGACCACGCCCTCCTATGGCGCTTCACATCTGTCATGCTACGAACGAGCTCCATGTCCCGGAAAATGTGGGCCAACTTTTCGCAGCTGGTTGCGGCGAGTGACCACTTCAAACCGCTTTTGAGGGCTTGGCGAGTCAGTCTTCCTCGTTTCACCGTCAAAAGGCAGTATACCCACTCTGATGGACTTTAGGATGACACCGGCCTTGCGCGTATTGAAGCCAATGAGCCAGAGATCCGGGCGCGGTCGCGGCAGGGTAGATACCACCGCCTCGACGAAGTAGTTGTGATTGCCATGGTCGAAATCGCGCCCGGGGTCAATTCCTTCTTTCAGGCTATGGATGCTGCTTTGTTCGATAACCCTGAACAGGCTCAAAAATTCTCTCCCGCCGTCTTTGAAGCGATGGGGGACTTGGCATCGGGTACGCACTCTAATTACATCTCCCGATAGCCAGAAAACTGATCTCTCGTTAGCACACGAATTTCTGAATCTGCTGAATAATACACCATTTGGCAATCGTTTGACCGAGTACGCTGCTGGTGTCGAGGCTCGCCTGACCGATCGCAGACAAATGTCGTCGATTATGTACTTCATGGACCCGAAAAAACTTCGGCCTGTCGAAGCCAAGTATTGGGACGAGATGGGCGAAGTCTCCCGGTCTATTCGCTCGATGGAGGAGGCGGGGCAGGCGAAAACATGGGAGATGAGCTTGGAGTCTTTCTTGACCTATATCCAGGACCAGCAAGGAGCGAAAGGATTCGACGAGACGGTCACGATTCCAGTACCGTTGTTCAACCACATGTGGAGCCACGTTGACGCCTACCTTTGGAAAGTGGCTAAGTCCTTCGACCGGCCTGGCGAAGAGGGACGGGTTGCGAAAGAATTCGGCCTTTTCGACCCATCGGACCCGAAAAGACCGATGGCAAGTGAGTTCCTACTGCGGTCGCTGGATCCTGAACTGGGAACTCCGCTGAAACCACAAACAACTCCGGCGCGGGCACCCTATGTGCAGAATATACCAGTGGCGGGTCCGGCTGATTCGATCGTGCAGAGCGGACACGCGTTTGTTGCTGTCGCTGCCTCTGTGGCGAAAGAGAAGCCCAAGACACGGGGAGAAGCCTCGGTTCAAGAGGAGGAAGAAGAGGAGGACATCGAGAAGGATGTCCCTACATTACCAGAGGTCCTTCCAACAGAATTCAAGATAGGCAAGAAAGTGACAAAGGTTAGTAGTCGTGTTCTTTCTTATTCCGGCTTTCGCTGACGCCTATTGCAGCTCTTCCATCGTGTCCTAGAGCCTCCGGAAGAAGAGAAGGAGAACGCACCGGCGAAAGGGCAGGTTCGATGGGGTGATTTTGAGAACGTAAGCTCTGCTCGGGTCTTGCTTCCCCGATCCCTACTCATCAACATCCAATTACCAGGCTATGAAGCGGATTGGATTCGAAGTTGTGCAAACGGCAGGATCGTCCGTGCGCTTTGATCCTCCCGCTTCCACTGCGCGGCCGATTACCTTTCACCGGGTGCGTATGTCACCGTTGAGTCGTGAATTTGCGGCTCATTCCTCCACTTCAGCCCCATCCAGACTCACTCCTCACCCCACACGCGATTAAATGGTGCGTTGTGCTGATTCCCTCCCCAAAACTTTGTGTTCACCCCTCACTCGTATAGGGTCGGTGCCCGCCTGAAGCGGACCTACGGCTGGACGACTGAGACGTTCGCGCGTGGTGGAGAATAGGCGACTTGAAATTACCCTAATAATTCAATATATTCGTTGTACTCTTCCAAAATGTAAATATGACCTTTTAGTTGCGACTCTTCCATTGAAGTTCCAAGGCTCCCTCGACGCGCCGGTTCCCGTGCGCGCCGCAGGACACGACACGTCACAGTGTGACCTTGTCACGTGCGGAAACCTCCAACTCACCTTGTCTGATCTCAAAGCGTTTCTGACCGTACAAGGACTTGACTGGGCAGCGGCAGAGTGCAACCATGAAGAACAAGAATAAACAAACTAAATTCCCCGTCGTAGGCGTCCTATTTCGCCCCGGCCGCCCTGCAGAACGTTGACAATGGTCCGCCGCAGGCTCGCATAAAGAGGATCATGCAGAAGGACGAGGAGGTCGGCAAGGTCGCACAAGCTACCCCTGTTGTTATCTGTGCGTTCCTACGCTCGCTGCAAAGTAACAATCAGGAAGTTACTCAAAGAACACACAGCGAAAGCGTTGGAGCTTTTCCTGGGGCTCATTATCGACGAGGCAAGCAAGGTTACGCTGGAGCGGGGATCGAAGAAGGTCGAGGCGTACCATCTGTGAGTCGAGTTGTATATGTTGTTCAGACGACCGTGTGCTAACATGCACTTGGACAATTAGAAAGCACGCAGTGGACACCACCGAAATGCTTGACTTTCTGAAAGAGATCGTCGAAGCCGTACCGGATCCGTCTAACGGGGGAACCATCGACCTCGAGGGCGAGAACGCGGAGAAGAAGAAGCGCGGGAAGGGGAAGAGGGCGGCAACGGCGGCGGCGGTAGCAGGTAATGGCAATGGGGAGCCCGCGCCGCGGAAGAGGAGGAAGAAGAAAGGTGAGGTGGAGATGGAAGAGGCGGAGGCAAAGTCCGAGGACGCGGAGGACAACAACATGGACGAGGACGATGACCAGCCGTCGTCTTCTCGACGGAAGAACGACGCGGACGATGACAGCGATTGGGAGGATAAGCCCTTCATGCCCAAGCGGTAGCAGCATTATTGCACCCTTACTATTCACACTGTATTCGATAATCTTATTTCCATTGTATTTGAAATCCGTGTACGGTACTATTTTACACAAGTTCTACGTCCCCGGACGAGACGAGGTCAGATACAGCAGCGAATGATAGCAGCGTCAAGCTCCCTTTCGCCAGGTCTACGGTTTTGCCCCTGCGGGAAGTCAGACAATCATATCAAGTTTATGTGCGTCGAGCCCACTTACTCTGGCGTCCGAGCAATGGTGTTTTTCCGTGCATGCGCGAACACAGCCTGCGTCGTGTCGGGTTCGGTCACTAGTGCATATGTGGGTGAGCACATTGAAAACGGAGTGCAGTCAGCTACATACCCATCGGGGGCATGATGAAATTAGGTATGTCGTCCAACCCAGCTTGGGATTCCGGAAGACTTTGCAGAACCGAGGAATAAAAGTGGCGGTCTATTAGATGGGCGTGCCTGTTTCGTTTCACGCCTACTTTAAAACGACCACGATGATCGAGGAAGGGCAAATGCAACGCACCGACTGGCATAGTCGCGCTCCGCGGTGGTTATCCGCGTTTGAACTTCTTCGTTGGCGATTATGAACCGCGCGTAGTTTTCAATCTGCAGACGACTTTCGCATGATTACCACGCGTCAGGAAGGTGGGGGGACAAGGACGTACCTTGAACAGCCGCGTGCGCACATACGAGCGCACGATGAACTTTACGCGTTCGACCTCCGTTTGCGCAAGCATAATTCGGATGTGCTCTTCCTCTGAGGTCGATGGATCTCCCCGCAAGAGTTGGATCGTGTCCGACTGGGCGATAGATAGATTATAGACCGCATTAATTTTGAATGTCCGTTCGCGCCCACCTGCCGTCGAATATGGTCCAGTAATGAAGATAACAGAACGTCCTGGGCAGGAAGAATATCTGGAGCGTGTCGTTCGTTCATCCAGTGTCGTGTCAGCTGCTCAAGAGCCGTTTCATCCGGTAATGGCTCCTCGACTTGAGGTCGGATGGCATCGGGCATTGGCTGGTCGTCTTCCTCATCCAAGAGAGCACTCTGACGAGGAATAGAGGGTCCAGAGGCGGCATTGGTAGTAGAGTTCTTTGACCGATGGAACTCGGCCTCCCAGCTGTCGACGCCGCTCATGATGGTGGGATGAAGGCAATCGCGCTTTGGCCTGCCCTAAACAGCACGTGCTGCACTGGCACATTTCCCAATTTCTTTGACGCGTCGGGCGCTGTCCGGCGCAGAAGAAACCCGCAATAATTTACAAAGTGTACATATCAGCTTCGCCTTGAATATGCTCTTTATTTTAGAGGAGTCCACCTTCCAGCAAGGACATCCTGTCTAATTTTGGCAGCGGACTCGGCGTCGATGCAGCCAAAGCAGTTTGTGTCCCTCAAAAACTGCTCTTCCTCCGCTGTTGCAATGCGCCCAAAGGCTCCATTACCTGGAAGATAAAATCAGTCCCAGTGCTAATGCCAGGATATAAAAATGGAGGTACGGTATGGATAGCGTCCAAATTTTCTAATGATCGGAGGATGTATGTCGATTACCATCGAGAACCAGAAGATGAACTCGGGCATGGTGACATTTCCCGCGGGTGGGCCAGCGGTGATGACCCTGGCGAAGGCCAGCGGGTCGCGCGAGTTCTTGTCGCGCGTGCGGCGGTACGGATCGGCCACACCAGTCCGCCGCTCGGTCACGACGCGCGCCTCATCTGCGAGCGCCACAGCCCGTTCCTGGCTAGCCCAGATCTCGGCGTGTGCGAGGGGTGCGATGAACCAAAAGCGAATCGCCACCCAACTGTCGAAGCTGTACCCAACGTTTGTCCAGCGTTGCGCCGTATCCGGGCGGAGGTCTTCAGGCAGGTCGAGCAAGTGAGATACGAACGCGTACGCGACGTGGTCGAAGTAGTCGTTCGTCCACCGGGCGTCGACACCGTTCAGCAAGAGTCTGGAGCCCTGGTCAATGAGGATGAGAAGCCCGAGCGCCTGTTGAGGAAACTCTGGTGCAGATGGGGGAGGCAGGAACTGCATCAGGTCTGGCATGTTATCGAGACCGATGACGCTAAGTTTCTTGAGCGCTGGATAGCAGGCTTCTCGCAGTTTGTCGACATCCGTCTGGTCTCCGAAATACACGTCCCTGACACCCTCCCAGTCAACAGGCGCTGACTTGGACCACGGCCAATATACGCTCAACGCAGCGTTCAAGACCTCGGGACGTAGAAGATATTCGAGAGTTTCTGTATGCGCGGAGGCCGTACTAAACCAGCGCTGGTTCCAGAGTGTATCAAATGCGACACCATATGCGCTGACAGCGAGTGAAGAGGGGACAGAGAACAGTGCAAAGAGAGCGACGGTGTGTAGGCAGCGCACCATGGTGGTGGTTCGAGGACAGGAAGCCGATCACGGAGGAGGAGGAGGAGGAGGAGATAGTATTCCTGCAGAGGTCCCGATGAGGAACAAGCAGGTGCTGTACCGACATACACGCGTCCTATGTATGCTACAGCCATCAACGGCCCTGTCGCTGTGATAGCATAGGGCCAAATAGTCCCTACACGTCTCACGACAAAACTTGGAAGATGGGTAAAAACTGGACGTCCTGTGCAGACTTACAAATAAATGTCTGGACAATAACGAAACATCCTTGGGGTTCCCAGCGAGAGCGCACCGCCCGCCGCCGAGGGGTACGCTTGAGGTCAAGATGAAAGAGAATACAGGGAGCCCGGACCTTAGGACACCTCGACCTAAAGAATATGTCGTGCGCTACAGTGTCCCGCGGAATATCTGAGCTTTGGAGGAAATATGGGCAAGAGCCTCTGCCCAATGCGCCGAGGTTGAGGTTGAACAACAACAAGGGATAGGGGCCCTTCCGAGCATGTGTTTAATATTTAGGGGCCTCCAGCTCGTTGTCCGAGACGTCCCGAGGACACGACCAAGCCATCTTCAAAGTTGTCCGTTCAAGCTCGGAACAAGAGGAGGAAAGGCACTGTGCACCTCTTGACCGGGTTGAGTTCCTATGGCAAGTATTTGCTGTCTATTCATTGGCTAAATGTCGACACAGAAAGCGTAGCCCCTATTTATCGATATCGACGGCGACGTGGAGGTCTAGCGCTATGCGCCTGGCCGCGAGGATGGAATTGTTGGTGCCGAGTTCACTGCGCGAGAGGCCTGGAGTTTGGCTCGGCGTCGGCAGTCTTCTCATAAAGTGCACATGGTGGTAAGAGGAGAAGAAGCGGGGTACTGGTGATGGACCATCAGCATATTGTGTGAAACTCAGAACATTTTGAAAGATTCACTGTGAGGGGATGTGGAAGCAAGTAAGCACGTAGGATCCGTAGTAATTTCAAGCGGCTGAGTAGACTATGTACGGCACTACGCGAAAGTCTCCGTCGATGTAGCGCTTCTACTCTCCAGATCCCCGCGCAAATGTCTCGGTCGTCCAGCCGTACGTCCGCTTCAGGCGGGCACCGACCCTATACGAGTGAGGTGTAAACACAAAGTTTTATATGAAAGGTTATCGACACCACGCACCATTTAATCGCGTGTGGGGTGAGGAGTGAGTCTGGATGGGGCTGAAGTGAAAGAATGAGCCGTGGCTTCAATCCGCAAGGACATACGCACCCTGTGAAAGGTAATCGGCCGCGCAGTGGAAGCAGGAGGATCGAAGCGCACGGACGATCCTGCCGTTTGCACAACTTCGAATCCAATCCGTTTCATAGCCTAGTGCCGGTAAGAGGCAGTCACCGGAAGAAAATGAAGGCCTCACGTTCTCGAAATCTCCCCAGCGAACTTGGCCCTTCGCCGGTGCATCCGCTTTCTCTTCCTCTGGAGGCTCGAGTATCCGGTGAAAAAGCTTTTCGTGGGTCAGCTCTCCGAAGAGTAAAGTCCTCGCAACACGCACCTTCAGAACCTTCTTTCCGATCTGGAACTCGGTTGGAAGAACTTGAGGCAAGGCCCGTAACTCCTCTGCGCGTTCCAAGTCTTCTCCCTCCTCAGCGGAAGTTGTTTCGCCACGAGTCTTGACCTTTTCCTTGGGAGGCGCCGATCGGCCAAGCAACCCTGTCACAAAGGCGTATCCACTTTGCACCATTGAATCGCCTGGTCCCGCAACTGGGATGTTCTGAACATACGGCGCTGGAGTGGTCTGCGGCTTCACAGGAACCCGCAAATCAGGGTCCAGCGATCGGAGCAGGAACTCGCTCGCCAGGGGGCGCTTCGGGTCGGCTGGATCGAAAAGGCCAAATGCTCTGGCGACGCGGCCCTCCTCGCCTTTGCGGTCCAGCGCCGCCGCTATCTCCCAAAGATACGCGTCAACGTGACTCCACATCTCATTAAATACTGGCACCGGGATTTTGATGGACTCGTCGAAGCGTGTTGACCCATCACTCTCTTGAAGAAACTTGACGAGGGGATCGGCAGTCATTTTCCACGCCGCGGTGGACCACGCGTCTTCCATCTCGCGAATCGAGCGCGAGACTTCGCCGGCCTTGTCCCAATACTCCCCGTCCATTTGGGGAAGCTTCGCCGGGTCCATGAAGTACATGAGTGTTCGCATCTGCTTGCGATCGGTGGTGTACAATTCCAGGCTGCCGGCGTACTGCATAAGACGGTTGCCGAACGGCGTGGTAGTAAATTGTGTGAAAAATTCATTCGCTGAGGAGGTTGCACGTAAGGACAATTTGTGGTGAAAAGATAACGTCGGCACGTACCGGCGGCCAGATCGCCCATCGCCTCGAAGACTTCTGGGGAAAAAATCTTGGCCCGGGCTGGGTCATCCGAGAGTTCAGTCTCCACCGCATGGAAGAAAGCCTTCGGTTGAGGTGCGATTTCGATCATCGTATTCACGACCGCATCGTCCAGGGTGGTGTATGTGCCCTGCCGTATGCGTCTCTGTATCGCGGGGACGTCGGGATCTATGTGCGCAACGCCCGTCTCATCCTAGATATGTTGGTAACTCGGTTCGGGTCTTGTCTTGCAGTGCGTATTGATACGTACTCGCCAAGCCTTGAATAACGGTCTGTAATGGTCGCTCGAGGCCACTAGTTGTGAAAAGTTGGACCACATCTTGCGAAAAACTGTGCCGGCGGTGTTTATCACGGACATGAAGCGCCATACGAGTGCAGGATCCTTTTCATATGCGCGCTCAACCGCGGAAGCAGTGTTTAGACCTTTTTCAGCGAGATACTCGAAAAGGTCCGCCGCATCTTTCCATGCAAGATGAAGCATCTGTGACGCCTTCAGTCCAGATATTTGTCGAGGCGAAGGCGAGACCTACACTGAGGAACACTATACGCGTCCGTAGCGCATCTTCGAGTTGGACTCTCTGCCTGCAGTCATTGTCAGCGTCCGTAACGCGAGGAGTCATCCCGACATACCGGGATCGTTCATCCATCGACAGCACTTGTGGCGACGTGATGATACTTTTGCTTCGACTGTAGATATCAGAGAAGAACAATTTGGAGTCTGTACGCCAGAGCTCGAGAGTATCACGAGTCTTGTCGTATTCTGAGATGGCGAGGCGGCGTGAGGCTTCCAGGTCGATGTTAGGGAGTTTATGCCCGTCCAGAAGCTGGATGGGTTTTAGTGTTGGAACGTAACCGTGGAGGCAGACTTGCCATTTCTGACGGTATAATGGGCATCCATGAGATCTCAACAAAGAAAGCGACATTATCAATTCATACCGTTGACCCTCTGCCCAGCGCGAATGTCAAAACGGCCACATCCATCGGAGGAAATGAAGTACGCACGGCCATCCACTGCCCACTGCTCTCGCCCTTTCTTCGCTTCGGTGCAGGTTTGGTGCGCTCGGGTTGGAATAAATTCATCTCGGACCTGAGAAAGGTGAGCATCTCGGGCCCAATGACGACGCAAACGAAACAAGGACCTACGCATACTGGTGCCAGTTCTGCATGGCCTTGAGCGTGACACCTATCCAGGTGGATGAGAAAATACGCGCGCCAACAAGCCCGCTTGATCCTCCTCACCATAAAAGGCCTGATATTGAAATTAGCTGCTTTCGAGGGAGCGCGAAACCGCAGCAACTTACTGCCGAACATTGCCACATGAGTTTTGTTTTGTCTCCTGGGGGACGCCTCTTGCCATCCGAATCCGCGACCCATTTGCCGCGAGGATTGCGCTTGTTGCATTCAGTTATCATTTCCTGCCCCTTTTGCGGACCCCATTTTGTAACGATCCTAACGCGAAAGAGGTCAAAAATTAGGATGATGGAAGAACGACGCGCCAGGGTACTTGCCAATTCTCAAAGTTCTTCTTCCCTTGACCAGAAGTGCACTCAACGAAGGTGTTGTCCAACCACTCTGCGATGAACGGAGTCGTTTCCCATTCCTTTGCGCGTTGAGTGAATGTTGCTTGTGGGGATGCCATCGCGTCGAGATCAACTCAAGAGTCTCAAATGTCGCGTTCTCGTTCTCCCTGGACCAGACTCACGCTGAAAATGGCACAGAAGGGAGAGGAGTGGCAATTGGATTTGTTCAACCTTCTCGGCATCTATTTACGTCATTCATTTCGAACTCCGCTCCCCACGTCAGAATCGCTCTTTCTTGCCCTCTTTTCATCACGACGCGTAGACGCGCTGGACAGGCGCCAGCGAAAATATCGCGTTTATTCCATAAAATAGCCAGGCAAAAAATAAGAGAGTGTACGCGTAAACGTGAGAAATCGTAAGACATGCGAGAGAGGGAAATTGCCGGGGAGGAGGTATGTAGCAAAACCAGTCGCTCGCGCATGCAGGTTGGGTATCGCTCCAGCATTAATCTAGAAAGCAGTTTACTCTTCCTCAACGGGGAGCTCATCCTCGTACTCGCCGTCCTCCTCGATCCTAAGGAGAATCGTCAGTGGGTGAAAGGAAGCGGATGTGGGCAACGTACGTGGCGTCCTGGTATTGCTGGTACTCGGCGACCAGATCCTGCATGTTGGACTCGGCCTCCGTGAACTACAAGATGTTAATGGATGATGAATGACCAGTCAGAAATTCGGCCGTACCTCCATCTCGTCCATGCCCTCCTGGGTATACCAATGCAAGAACGCTTTGCGCTTGAACATGGCCGAGAATTGGTCGTTGACGCGCTTGAACAGCTCCTGGATGCAGGTCGTGTTGCCAATGAAGGTCACCGCCATTTTGAAGCCTCTCGGCGCGATGTCACAGTGTGCGGTGAGCACATTGTTCGGAATCCACTCGACAAAGTACGCCGAGTTCTTGCTCTGCACGTTCTGCATCTGCTCCTCGACTTCCTTCATGGGGACCTTGCCGCGGAAGACGGCCGCGACGGTGAGGTAGCGCCCGTTCCGGGGGTCGGAGGCGGCCATCATGTTCTTGGCGTCGAACATTTGCTGAGTGAGTTCAGGGATGCTGACGGCGCGGAAGTTTGCGCTGCCGCGAGCGGTCAGAGGCGCGTAACCAGTCATGAAGAAGTGCAGACGCGGGAACGGCACTGGCGCGACATTTGAGTTGGAATGCAGGAATTAAAGGATGACAGTATTCACCCATGTTCACGGCGAGTTTGCGCAGGTCAGAGTTGAGCTGACCGGGGAACCGCAGACAAGTCGTGATGCCGGACATGACGCAGGAGACGAGATGGTTCAGGTCGCCGTATGTCGGTGTCGCGAGCTTCAGTGTCCGGAAGCAAATGTCGTACAAGGCCTCATTGTCAATGCAGAAGGTCTCGTCGGAGTTCTCGACCAGCTGGTGCACGGACAGTGTCGCATTGTAGGGCTGAATGTGTTTGAGAGACACACTCGTCCCAAAATAAAGGGGAAACTCACCTCAACGACAGTGTCGGACACCTTGGGACTGGGCACAACAGAGTACGTGCACATCATCCGGTCGGGGTACTCTTCGCGGACCTTGGAGATCAAAAGGGTGCCCATTCCAGACCCAGTTCCTCCACCAAGGGAGTGGGTGATTTGGAAACCTGCAACGAGTTGACAAGGACGAAAGAGATGAACAAGAAGCTGCACTGACCTTGCAGGCAGTCGGTGCCCTCAGCCTCCTTCCGGACAACATCCAGCACAGAGTCCACGAGCTCAGCTCCCTCCGTGTAGTCTGCAAACAGCGCGCGTCAGCTCTGACGCGCTAACAAAGCGCGACCACCCTAAAACGCACGTCCTTTCGCCCAGTTATTCCCGGCACCGTTCTGGCCAAAGACAAAGTTGTCGGGACGGAAGAGGCCGCCAAGGGGCCCCGAGCGAACCGAGTCCATGGTCCCAGGCTCGAGGTCAATCAAGACCGCGCGCGGCACGTACTTGTTCCCGCCGACCTCGTTGTAGTAGACGGAGATGCGCTCGAGCTGGAGGTCGTTGTTGCCATTGTAGACACCATCGGCGCCGATGCCATGCTCATCCGAAAGGACCTCCCAGAACTTGGCACCGATCTGGTTACCACACTGGATTTTCGGGGTCAGGACAGAGGAAGGCGGGGAATGAGAGAGTACGCACCTGGCCAGTTTGAAGGTGCACAATCTCTCGCATTTTTCTCAGCGGCGCGGTAGCTGTTGAGGGGTTGTGAGTTTGTTATGGACACAAAGGGAACGCGTTCAAATCGCGTCCCCGTTCGCGAGGGACATGAGGAACGTACGTTTGAAGGATTAGGGAGAGGACGAGGACGACAATGAAGCCAGAGTTGGGACCACTGTTGATATTTGATGTTTGATGGTGTGCGGTAAATTATTCCGAGACTACGTACATTTCGACTAGGAACAAGCAAAGACATGCAGGTATGTATGGGTAGATAAGTAGGTATCGAAAGCAAGTACACAGGTCCATGTCCCCAAGTCCAGGAAAATAATAAAAATCGTAAAATCGTCTACTTGTCGTATGGCGTCTTCAGCTGCTCCTGCTTCCAGGCAGGATACCCCGTCGCCGCCTCGAGCGCTGCCTCCTGCGCAAGCTGTGAAGACGACTGCATCGTCTCCCGGTGACCCAGGAGGGACATCATCGCGTCGTCCGGCCCGCGGAACGACACATCATCTCCCGTTGGCTCATAATCGTCTGCGAGGATCGCGCCGGTGCGCTTATCCAGTCGGAATCGCAGCCCTTCAAGCTTCTTTTCTATGGTTTCGATACTGTCATATCTTTGCACCGCCGTTGTCAGTTTATTTACTTTGTGAGATTGAAAAAAAAAATGAACGCACGGCAGCAAAAGTTCCCCAAACCCGGAACGGGACGTCAAGGCGACGGCGGCTGCGATAGACCCAGGCGGTGCCGCTAAGAAGAGGTTCCGCCGTTGTCGCCTGTTGATGAGGTGGAGGAATACACCCAGGAACCCAGATGCCCCCAGCATGAACGCGAGAATATGCGCTGGGAACGGACTGCACGGCGAGTCAGTAACCTGCATGAGTGCTCGAGCGAGAACAACGCACTCTATCCACAGTCGAGGGACCATGGAGTTCTGAATCGCAGACAACGTATTATTCTGGTTCACAAAGTAGATAGACTTTGCAGCGACCGCCAGATGCTGCGTCTGTATACCCAGTCAGCAAAACGCACACGAGCAGTAAAACACCATAGACGCACATAAACGGTGCTGGTGAGATCCAGGAACCCGTTGGGCTCGTTGAAAACGTCCTGCAGTCCTTGGAAATGCTGCAGCGCAGACCGGAAAATGGCCCCCGGCACGCCGACCTTCGTTGCCGTCGCGCGCGCTTGGATGAACGGGTTCGTGTTGTCCTCGAAAATAACACTAGATTCAAAGTCAGCGCGGGCGCTCAGGTATTTGTCAGACCTACGCATTATACGCGATTCCGTTGAGCGGCGCGTTGGTGATGTTATTGGGCTCGGTAAAGTTGCTGACAATGGCAACAGTCATAAGGGCTCCGCTATCCAGATCCGCCGCCGCATTAACGTAGAACAATTCAGTCGTCGGATTGCAGAAGACGCTCCGCGCCTCCTGCGTTCCGTTCGCTTTCTGATAAAACCTGGAAGTCATATCAGAATGGGACGACGCGATTGAAAGTTCGCGACCCACCAGAAAACGACAGGCTGGAAAGTGATGTTCAAGCTTGTGGTCGTCGGGCCACACGGGGCAGGAGCAACACCATATTGCAAGTCAGAAACCTGGGAAGAGAGGTCAGGATGACGATGGTAAAATTTTGATATATACTCACAGTAGGGTCAAACGAGATATTCTGCGTGCAGCCGTCCAAGGAAGTGGAGACGATGAGATTGCCTGTAGCGTTCGCGGTATTGATCGTCGTCGGTGAGGCCTATTTACAAACTTCAGTATCCCATCGCTACCCTGCTTGGGAAACATGTACCGGGTTGGCACAGTTGGAGTTGGTGCGAATGCCGGTGGTGTTCACAGTCATCGATCCATTGAGGCCGATGCCAGTGGGGAACTGGTATGTACACACCGAATCAGCGTATGCATATGCGATCGGGAACCGGAAATACCGACCACAAACTCGGCGGTGGACCATCCAAGGTGGATGAACGGTGGGTCCGGGAGGCTGTTGAAGACGGCGGCTTGTACGAACTGGGCAACGGATTAACATACTGCTGGGTGGTAGTCACTCTACTCACTCCAGCGGCAGCAGCGAAGGCATTGAGTTCAGCAACATCAGAAGCAAGTCCTATGCTGCGGATGCTCTGCGCGGTGGTAGCTAGGGAGGGTATCAGAGCTGTATCCGCAACGCGTGAAAAGCGTGCTCACTTGTTGTTTGACCCGTTGTCTGAATTTGGAAGATGGAGCCAGCTGACAGAAGTTCAACAGCGTGTATGCAGCGATGCATCGTACACACCCAATGGCTGGAAGATGTATGTCGAAGTCGCAAGCAGGGAAGACCAAAAAATAACCCTGTGGTTATATTTAAGCGAGTAAAATATCGCGCGCGTCGACCTGTGCAGTATAAGAATCGCGTAGCAACACGACATGGATGAGTTACCCAAGAGCAATCTAGACAGCGATGAGTCAAGATTAAAACGCGAAAATTGCAAAACGCACATAATCCAATAATACACTCTCCTCCGCGGTAGCGCTACCTTTCGCCATTGTAACATAGGGCTGGGGGGCAAATTAGCTGGAGAAGGAACCTGGAAGGATTCCATGTGATTACCTGGTACCACCGAAGCATCCAATCCAGGAGTCGCCACATGTAACCGACGGGGATCACAAATCTGTGCAAGAAGAGGTCAAACAACGGTGGAGTACGTGGCGGGGGCGACATACAGGCCAGGGAAGAAGGACTAGAGGTGGAATAATAAGTCGATGCCTAACTCAGAAGCAGCAAGCACACCAGTAAGAATTGAGTCGAAACGATTGAGAAGACATTTCGTTGCGGCACAGCGAAACCTGTCGGGCCAGTCGGCTTCATTGCACAGAGCGGATGAGTAGTACTAACCGCCGTTCTTGGAAGACAGCTGGATTCTGCAGTCAGATAGCCGGTGTGAGGGGGAATTTCAAACGAGCAAAGCAGCGAAGCACCCACCCAATTTCGAGGGCAATCGAGAGTAGTAGCATTAGTAGTGGCGTCCCGATGACCACCGGTAGCCAGAAGTAAACCGGGTCCTGGGCAGGTTGAGCGGGAAGTTACAGTCGTACGCGTCGCACTCGTACATATCGTTTTGGACGATTCTCGTCGTCCACAGCCGGAGTCGGGATTAAATGGGTAGACTCTCGATAGCGTTTGGAAGCGCTGCTGAAGCGGGTTTCGTTGATAGAAAAGGGCCTTGAAGGTGAGCCCACCCGTGTAGGAGACTGGATAGAGGAGGCCATGAGAGTGCACAAGCAAGCAAGCAGTGCGGCCTATTATGCGTCTCAATCTGTCAATCAATTCCTTCCCAACGCGGTAATTTTGATTCAACCGTCGTCTTCCTCCGCCTTGACTTGCATCCTTTCTGCCATGTTTCCTGCGCTCTGAGTTATCTGCCGCGTTCCTCCAGATTCACTGGTTGTTCTGCACGAAAAGACAACAACCAGCAATTGTCTTCAACACAAGCATGTTTCGGTCACGATCGGCTGTGCTGCTCATTGTCTTTTTTTCACCGCGCACAGCCCACGCGACATACGTTTACGCCGCCTGGCACTTTGTAGATCCCTTTTTCGGATCGCCGCTCACCTTCCCTTGAGCTCGATGCTTTCAATGTTGGTTGGTCTCCACAGCACTTTCCTGGCTGTCTGGGCCCTCAAACTGGGCCGCATTCGCCGTGATGATCATCCGGTGTATGCCCACTACACAGTCATTCCTGTCGATGAACCTCCGCACAATCATTTCAAGGAAGACGGGATGTTGATTCCGGTCATACTATTTTCGGTGAAACACCTCAACGCCAGGCATGTCTCCGGAGGTCGAGTTGACGGCAAAGGGTCGAGGATGTACTCTGCACCGACGTCTGTCCCTGCAACAGGGATTCAAGATCGAGTTGGAAGAACGAGCGATCGCGTCTTGCGCCTAGGATCATCACGGACGGCGACTGTCGCGCGCTGAGTATTGACCCGTACTTACCCCAGTCCCCCCAACCCGCCTCCGAGTCGTGGGATTGCTGTTTGAACCCCCGTAAAGATCTGAACAATTCACCTATGCCTTCAAGGAATACTTATAGCCAAGCGGTGCTCGTACTTGGCGCCAGGCTAACTCAGGCAGGTGCCCACCCATCTCCGACTGATATAATTATTCTTACCCAAACCCGCAGCTTGAATGAGCCGCAGCCGCAAGTCGGTGCTCTCGGGCTCCTCGGCTAACATAATCCACTCAGTACTGGTTTAGAACTCTGCGAGGGCGTTTTTACACTCACGATCGTGAAGGTCCCGAGATCTCACCGCGAACTGAGCCTGAGGCGTCGACGTGCCATAAGTTTATTTTGAAGAAAAAGAAAAAAAAGGCAACCGAGAGGTTGCAAACGCAGCGATTCATCGAGAATGGAGACGTAGACCTCAGCCCACGCTTTCTCGGACCTCGAGCCCTCGAGATCCGCGTGCAGGAGAATTGCCTCCCTTCTCAACTAAAAGAAATCAATGCGATCGATATGATCGACGGTGGCGGTGAAGCCCCTATTTTTTCACTTCAAGTTCTCTTGCAGGGTTCACTGAGGATTTTCGTCTCATGATACCAAAGTTTTTGCTCTATGTTTCCAGATGGAAAGACCTTGCATATCCGACGAGTTTACATGGCCAGAGATTGCAAGTATACGGTACGACAATGCAAGAACAACCCATTCACACTGGCGGCGCCAACCGTCGCTCCCTATAAAAATTAAACGAAGCGCCCAAAGATCTTGAAATCGAACTCACCCATTGGCATTGCCCAACAGCTCCTCAAACCTGTCCCGAAGCCCATTGAGCTCCGAGTCAAACTCGTCACCAGTGCAATGACCGTGGTCCAGGATAAAAATTTCGCACTCGCGAATATACTGGTCTAAATCCTTGCACCGAGTGATGCTGAGCTCTGGTTCATTCGAGCCTCGTGCTCGCGCAAGATACGAGGCCACAAGGGTAGAGAGACCGCCTAGAGTTTTGAGGTTATTCTTTGTCGACAGGCATAGACGAACGGCGGACCAAGAATTGAAGTCACGACAGATGTCTGACGCAGAAAAATCAACACAAAGTAAATCGTCATGCGTTTGAAATATGAACCTCTCGACCCGTGGTCACCGCCGACAGACCAGTTGTTAGAGCTCCCAGAAGGACCTGCAGTCCAATCGCGATCTTGTTCGTAACGTACTATGCTCAGACCGCGAACAAAGAAAAAAATATTCAACTTACATTGAGAGCGTAGCCGGTCATCTTGGCCTTGTAATCGAACTTATCTCGCTCCGCCTTGGCTGTGATAAGAGTAGGATAAATCCTGTCCCCCACCGTCTTTTGTCGCTACAAAAAAAACCTGGTCAGTGGCGGGACCGTGACGGCGCGTGGAAATGAACAATCTCACCGTTTCCCGCTTCGGAACAATCCAATCCAGCTCAGATTGGTGTCGCTCATTGCCATTTCTATACTCCGACGCAGATCTTGGGTCATGCTGGAAAGCCGCCGGAGGTTCTTCAGGAAGGCGTGGCAATATGAGCGAGGCATGGCTCATCGACCGTGGACTCGGACGCGTCTCATGACGGACCTCATTTGAAGACCCAGGTGGAGATGGATCAGGAGCGCGAGGGCCAGCGGGAGTCGGTCCGTGGATTGGTGGAGAGGACGGGAGATCGGTATTGGCGGGGTGCCCGGAGCCTTGGCCTGCAGGGGTAGACATACGAGATTCTATGCTGTCGGGCAGAGGTGGAAGTGACTGGTTTTGGTGGGCCATCGGAAATAGCAAGCTAGAGAATGCGAGGTACATCAATAGCAGCCACGCACCGAACAGCAGGCAAGACAGGCCCTAGTCAGATTGCATTTGAAGCTAACGGACCGTCGACATCGCACTCGGTAGAGATCTCTGAGAGAAGGGCGGGACCCGAGAGCACTTGCAGCGCTTGGACGCCACAAAAACTCGCTGAGCTTACTTTTAGCGGCCGATTTCATTTCCCATTGAGTCGACACGCTTCGAGAGTCAAGCCTGCGGTTCTTATGAAAGGAGATGCTGCACTAAACACCTGCAGAAGTGCTCGAGCTGAGTGGATGTGATGGTTAAGAGAGAAAGCGAATTGATGGCAAGCTGTTTGCGCCGACATCCAACCGACGACTCATAGTACATTCAATTTTAATCTACTTCAACTGCTTTAGATAGACCTCCTCATTCTAGCCCATCACGCTTGCCAGCAACGCCATCCGGATCTGAGGGATGGTCAGAGAGAGGAGTCGGGGAGTAGGGAGGCGCTCACAAAAAGGCCATAACGCATTTGGCGGAAGTAAACCGCACGGCGTGAGTCGAAGTCGACCTCAGGGTCAATTTCTAGGAGGAGGGTGGTGAGCATCAGCATAGATAGTATACTGGACCAACAAGATCGTACCATTAACTCTGGGAAGCGGGTGCATGACGATCATTTCTTCCTTCGCCCTTGAAAGCACAGCGTGATCGACGCGATAAGCGTCCTTCACCTGGTTCCACTCGTTCTCGGTCTCGAATCTCTCCTTTTGGATGCGGGTCACGTATAGCACGTCGGTGTCGGCCAGCACTTCGTCGAGCGATTCGCACTGAGTCACGGGGATACCTGCCTTCCGTGCCACCGCAATAACGGACGCGGGCATTGCGAGCGACGGAGGCGAAACGAAATTGAGGCGGACCGAGTAGAGCGACAGGAGCGTAACCAAGCTATGTACCGTCCGTCCATTCTTGAGGTCCCCGAGCAAGGTGATGGTGCGGCCATTCACCGTCCCAAGCTCAGATCGGATCGTGTAGACGTCGAGCAACGCCTATGGGCAAGGATTGAGTGTCACGATGAGATGCTAGCGGTGAGTCTTACCTGGGTAGGATGCTCGCCGACTCCGTCGCCAGCGTTGATGATCGGGACTGGGGAAAACTTCGCGGCCAATTGGGCGCTCCCGACGTCGGGGTGCCGAATGACGATAGCATCCCCGTAACAGCCGAGAGTGCGGATGGTATCAGGTAAGCTTTCGCCCTTTACCACCGACGACGTGTCAGCAGCAATTTGGACAACTTCACCTCCACAACGCTTCATGGCTGCGTCGAACGACGAGCTCGTACGCGTTGACGGTTCGTAGAACAGAGTACAGAGCACACGACCCTTAAGGATGTCCAGGGTGCCGTTACGCTCGACCTGCAAGCGCATCTCATGCGCGAGCGAGAAGAGATCATACATGTCGCGATGAGTAAACTGCTTCACCGAGAGAATGTGACGGCGGTGGAAGGCGGGGTGGGAGAGGGCGTGGGAGGACAAATGCACACCCGGAGTCGAATGGAAGGGGCCACCAGAGGATTGGGAGGAGCCCATAGATGTGAGTGACATTATATTGCTGTTCGACATCGACGACTCGGGCTCCTTAAGAGGGATCGGTCCAGGAACAGGAGGGTGGTTAATCGTGGCGCTCGAAATGTCCTTGCCGAGCGGCGCAGAGAAGAGAGTGCCATCGAGGAAAGCGGTATGCCCGTGGACAACGACTCTGTGGATAGCGCCAGTCACAAACTTAGACTCGAGCGGAGACCAGCATGTTTCTCGCTTGCCGAAGCGAGCCTTCCGTCCAATGACGACCTCCACGTGCGTTTGCGTCTGATCCGGAAGGCCGAAGATGTGGACGGGGTTATCATGCAAACGGACACGAATGTCGTCGAGGGAGAGTCTGCCATCCTGTACCGCGGTCAGCAAAAGAGGAAGTGTTTCCTCCATCCCCGAGGACGACGACGCAGTCTCGCCAACTTCGAGTGCAAGGCGATAGGGGGTGGCTCCAACGGAAAAGGCGTCAATAAGATCGAGCTTCTTCCACAGCGATTTCTGGTCATCGGAGGACGGGAGGAAGGTACATTGCGGGAAATCGTCGTGCGAGAAGAACAAGGCGTACACGGAGACGTCGCATGTAACCTTGAGGTGCTTGGCTTTGCTCAGGGAGATGAGTAAAAGGTCGTCCTTGCTGCGCACGTCGGTGACATGAACGCTCCGATTATGAAGACTAGCAAGCAAGAGAATGCAAGCCAGATCGGACCCTTTGGCATCGGTTACTACTGGCTTTTCGGCAGGCCACGACGTGAAGTGGGCGGCAACGACGGAGAGCGGCGTCGAGGTGGCGCTAGCATCGAAGGGAATGAAGAGCGCCTTCGCTTCAGCTTGGAGCTCCTCATCCAAAGACTGGACGTTGTCGGCTGACGCGGCAATGCTGAGAGCGAAGTTGCAATGTGCCGCACCGGCTACATTCGCCTTTGCTTGCTCAAGAGAGACGCGATCGGAGATGCTGCCCTTTAGATCCAACGGAATGATTACGGACGTCGTAAATCCAGCGCTGATGGACGCCTTCGTGACCTCCACGAGATCGCGACTGTTCTCTGCGATCAAACTAGGGACGAAGGCGGCAATATTGATCAACCCAGGGAACGTATGCGTCCGGTGGGAGCTTTTGGAATCGATGCTCGACACCTCCAGAGGCAGCCTCCGCACGAGGGCTTCCGCAAGCATTTTGGCATTCTTGATGTTGGTGATCAAGGGAACGGCAAAGTCAACGGCCATGCGGCGAGTATGGTAGCCTTTGCTGCTGTAGCTGGCGGGTCTGCGGTAGTGGTTCTTCGACGGCAAGTTGATGTACATGTCGATGAGGTTATTCGCCAGATGCTGCGTGAGGGAATATTCGGATTTCTGTTTATCGCGGTTGTCCTCTCCTAAAGTCTCCAGATACTATGCGCGTCTATGAGTACGGAAAAAGGTCATTGAGAAGCGAGCTGCTCACTTTACAGGGGACGTTATGTTCGGTCAAGAAATCTGCAGTCCCAGACGTCGCAAAGATGTTGTAACTGGCAGCGCTGAGCTTTTGGACCGAAGGCAATATCTCCAGCTTTTCGCGATAGCTTCCGATCGAGAAGAGGATGTTCTTTTTCGGTGGCACAATGCCCGTTGAGATCAGGGCCTTCAAATAAGCCTCATACTTGTCGCGCCCGAAACAGGCGACCTCGCCGGTCGACGCCATTTCAACGCCAAGGACGGGATCGGCACCGGACAACCGACTGAAGCTGAACTGGGGGACTTTGATCCCGACGTAGTCCAGCGGCAGGCCAGGGTCAGGGTAGGACTCGACCGGGAACCCAAGCATGACTTTGGTGGCCATCTCAATAGCGTCGATGCCGGTGACCTTCGAAACGAACGGGAAC
This sequence comes from Mycena filopes, assembly GCA_029281495.1. NCBI lineage: Eukaryota > Fungi > Basidiomycota > Agaricomycetes > Agaricales > Mycenaceae > Mycena > Mycena filopes. The sequence goes on along the minus strand of JARIHR010000068.1, from coordinate 164,332 downwards.
GACCGCGCGGCGCGCAAATTGCACTCGATGACCTTGATCTCGTTGTTCTTGGCGATGAACTGGATATTGAAAGGCCCAGTGACGTTGAGCGCGTTCCCGATCTTCGCTGTGGCCTCCTCGATTTGGCGGACGGTCTGAGGGTCCAGATCCTGTGGCGGATGAATGAGGGTCGCGTCACCAGAGTGGACACCGGCGTTCTCGACGTGCTCCGAAATAAAGTGCATGACCATCTTCCCGTCCTTGGCCACCGCGTCCATCTCGATCTCCTTCGCCTGCTCGATGTACTTGGTGATCACGACGGGATGGTCGCGCGACACGGCCGTCGCCTGCGTCAGATAATTCGATAAGTCATCTCCAGTCGACACGACGTTCATCGCAGCGCCAGAGAGCACATATGAGGGCCGAACGAGCACCGGGTACCCCACTTTCTCGCAGAACTTCTCCGCCTCCTCGAAGCTCGTCAACTCCTTCCACAGTGGCTGATCTACCCCTATTTCGTCCAAGAGCCGGGAGAACTTGTACCTGTTCTCCGCAGTATCGATCATCTCGGGCGATGTACCGTAAATCTTGACGTTCTGGCGATACAGCGGGAGCGCGATGTTGTTGGGCGTCTGCCCGCCCATGGCGAGAATAACGCCGCGCGAGCGCTCTGTGTCGTAGATGTCGAGAATAGTCTCCAGACTGATGTTCTCAAAGTACAGCCGGTCGGCCTCGTCGTAGTCCGTGCTCACGGTCTCGGGATTGTAGTTGACCATGATGGTCTGGAGGCCTTGCTCGCGGAGCGTCCTGATCGCTCGGACAGCGCACCAATCAAACTCGACGGAGGATCCAATACGATAGACTCCGGACCCGAGGACCATGATACCACGCTCGTTGAACGTAACGTCGTGCTCGATGGCATTGTAGGTCGTGTAGAGGTAGTTGGTGAATGCAGGGAATTCAGCGGCGACGGTGTCGATTTGCTTGACGAACGGCGCGATATTGGTCTCTTGACGAAGACGCCGGACAGCAAGTTCTGTCGATCCCATGCATATGGCCAGCTGGCGATCCGAGAACCCTAATTGTTTGGCCTGCTTGAGGAGCGTGGGTGCGATGGTAGAGACGTTGCAGTCGCTGTCAGACCAATGAGCTCGACTGAGACAAGAAACCAAAACCGACATACGATAATCGCTGCTCCATCTTGAAGATGCACTGGAGCCTCGTCAAAAACCACTTGTCGATATTCGTCATTTGCCAGATCTTGTCGACGCTGTATCCGCGATGGAAAGCCGTGGAGATTGCGAAAATACGCTTGTCCGTGGGGTTCACGAGCTCCTCATCGATGTCCTCCACAAAGTCGTTCTGCAATCACCGTCAGCGGTGAAACGAAAAGAACGCAAAATACGAACCTTGCTGAAGCCCGAGAAATGGTCATCAATCGCGCGAATCGCCTTCTGGAACGTCTCCTCGAACGTCCGCCCAATGCTCATAACCTCTCCAACACTCTTCATGCTGCTGCTCAACAGCCGACTGACGCGGCCGAACTTGGCCAAATCCCAGCGGGGAATCTTCACCACGACATAATCCAAGCTTGGCTCGAAGCACGCGCTCGTAACCTTCGTCACCGAGTTCTTGATCTCGTTCAGGGGGATGCCCAGCCCGAGCTTCGCCGCGATGAAGGCGAGGGGGTAGCCGGTCGCTTTCGAGGCGAGGGCCGAGGAACGGGAGAGACGCGCGTTGACCTAGGGTAATTTTAGCGGGAGAAAATGTGGCAGGAGTGTTGGTACGAACCTCGATGATGCAGTATTCCTGCGAAACCGGATTCAAGGCGTACTGGATATTGCACTCGCCGACGACGCCCAAGTGGCGAATGACGTTGATGGCAGTGGTGCGGAGCATGTTGTAGTCGGAGTCGGAGAGCGTCTGCGACGGTGCGACAACGATGGAATCACCAGTGTGAATCCCGAGCGGGTCGAAATTCTACGAGAACGCTGTCAATATATCGCGAATAGACAGTGTCGCTGGACTCACCTCCATGTTACACACCGTGATACAGTTATCGCGGCAGTCTCGAACGACCTCGTACTCAATCTCCTTCCAGCCCTTCATACTCTTCTCCACAAGGACCTGCGGGCTCGTAGCGAATGCCTTGCTGCACAACGCCTTCAGCTGCGCCTCGTCCTGCGCAAAGCCCGACCCAAGGCCGCCCAGCGCATACGCGGCCCGCACGATGACCGGGAACCCAATAACCCGCGCCGCCGCAATCGCCTCTTCCTGGTTCGTCGCCGTGTCGCTCTCCGCGCACTTCTCCCCGATCTCCGCCATGGCCGCCGCAAAGAGCTGCCGGTCCTCCGTCGTGATGATCGTCTGAATCGGCGTCCCCAGCACCTTCACGCCGAGCGCCTCAAACTCGTCCTTGAGCTTGATCCCCACATTCAGCGCCGTCTGCCCCCCAAACGTCACGTAGATCCCATCGGGCTTCTCGTACTTGATGATTTTGCGCACGAACTCGGGGTTGACGGGCAGGAAGTAGACTTTGTCGGCGAGGCCCTTGGAGGTCGCGATGGTCGCAATGTTGGGGTTGACCATGATGGTGTAGATGCCCTCCTCCTTGAGCGCCTTGATCGCCTGCGAGCCCGAGTAGTCAAACTCGCCCGCCTGCCCGATAGAGAGACCGCCCGAGCCGAGGATGATGACCTTGGACACGGTCGCGCGCGGCACACGCTTGTCGTTGTCCTCCTTCTTCCCGCCGGGCATGACGATCGGCACGAGCGCGTTCGTTGCGGCGCAATCGGCGACGTTTGTAATGAAGACGTCGAACAGGAACTCGGTGTCGCGCGGTCCCGGCGTCGACTCGGGGTGAAACTGCACGGAGAAGAATGGCTTGTCCTCGCAGTAGATCCCCTCGTTGCTCCCGTCGTTAGCGTTGCGGAAGAGCTCTTTCCACCCAGCAGGGAGCGTGGCGGTGTCGACCTCGAAGCCATGGTTCTGGCTGGTGATGTAGCAGCGGCCGGAAAGCGCGTCGGTGCAGGGGATGTTGTGGCCGCGGTTGCCGTATTTCATCTTGGAAGTCGTGGCGCCGGCGGCGAGCGCGAGGAGCTGGTGACCGAGACAAATCCCGAAGATGGGGCGGTCGGCCTTTTCGAGCGCGACACGGAGTCTAGATATGGTGGAAGTGACCATGGCGGGGTCACCGGGACCGTTGGAAACGAATATTCCGTCGTAGGGTTCTGGCTCGGCCAGAAAGTCGTAATCCCAGGGAACGACTTTTAGCTCAGTTCCCCGTTCTATGAAGCAACGGATCTGATTATATTTCATGCCCACATCTATGGCCAAGACGCGAAGGGGTCGGCCGCTGGGGTGCATGCGAGGGGTAATAGTACTTTTGTAGAGGCGTGGTGCGGCTATAGAGACCGCGGCGACCAAGTTGATTTGATTCGGGTCGAGGAATGGAATGTCGTCGTAATCTTCGCGCCAAGACTGGGTCGAAGGCGGGGTGGAAGGCGGGGACGAGGCCCGCGAAGGCGCCCGAGAGGGGGCCTGAGAGGCAGGGATCAACGACCGAGCTCGACCAGTGGGAGCTCCAGGTCTGCGCGCCAGGATTTTTCCGAGCATGGACCCCTTTTCTCTGATTTTTTTAGTGAGGGCGCGGGTGTCGACGCCATAGATGGCGGGAACGTCGTTTTCCTTCAACCACGCGCCGAGCGACGATTTTGCGAGAAAGTGGCTGTAGTCTTCAGAATGATAGCCAATGACAATAGCCGCGACATGAATCTTTGAGGACTCGAACGCGACAGGAAGGACGTCGAGGGGGTTTTCGGGTCTCTCGGGGACGCCGTAGTTCCCGACGAGGGGGTAGGTCAAAACGAGGATCTGGCCTTCGTAGGATGGGTCCGTGAGGGACTCGGTGTAGCCGACCATGCCTAGTTGTCGGGTAGGCATAAATTCTCAGCTGTTGGAGTCCACTGACCAGTTTGAAAAACACACTCTCCAGCGACACTCTTGCCCTGTGCGCCAAAGCTAATACCGCGCAAGGCCGACCCGTCGCCCAGTTCGAGGACGGCATCCTCTGCCACCTCTGCCGACGCGCTGACCGGGGCTACAAGACCGTTGACGGCGCTGTTCAAGCGGGATAGGACGGGGCGGAATGGCAGTGAGACGGTGGGGTTGGACATGATAATGGATTGCAAGGTGGTCTACCTTCCCTCCGGTGGAGGGAAGAAGATTTTTAGCGTTTTCCACGGCCATATATAGATGCTTTGTTTGGCCCTGCTTCCTTCACCGTCCATCGCCTTCGATCCAATCGATAGCGGGGTGATCATCGCCCATCCATACGAGTCTAATTCAGGGGGTTCACGAGAGCAAAAACACGGATCTCAGCTCACTCAGACGGGCATAATTGTCCGGAATTTAAGGTTTATTGGTTGAGAATTTCCTGAACATCCATTGGCCTTTGACGCTGTGTTGGATTTGATGCCGAATGTTGGACGCGCGACGGAGCCAAATTTCTGGTAGGGCACGGAGTCGAGACCTGATTTGTGAACCGGGGAGAGCAAGTGGCCGAAAGCCCGCCGCCGACTCGAATTCTGCGAGTCGGAAGGGGAAAACGCCCTGTACCGCCACCGCAGATCTGATTCTCACGGTTGACTTCAAGTTGACTTCCAAACTTGAACGCCAACCAGTAGGCTGAGTTAACAAACGAACCTAAGCAGCACAAAAATCATCCTTCCCTAAATACTTCTGCTCGCACGCCATCTTGATGCCCTGCGCCATTGCCTTAACGGCCTCCACAACCGGTTCCCGCATGTACGCCATCATGAGCCACGGTCCCACACCCGAGTAAGCCGCAATGGACTCGAACTTTGTCCTGGCTCCTCCGTCGACGTCGCTGAGCACCGTCCAGTGCTCCGCGCCGAAGAGCCACCCCGGGAGATGCGAGCCCCACGCGAGCTGGTGGCCGGGTTCAACGTGCATAACGAGCTCTGTCATGGACCGCATTTTGGCGCCGTCGTCGAGGGCGGGTGGGATGTTGGTTTTCAACGCGAGGTGGTCGCCTCTGACGACTGCGCGAGGGGGCGTGGGCTGCGACTTCTTCGACGCGTCGAGATGGACGCATTCGCGACTGTTCGTATCATAATCAGCGGTCTAATTTTCAACTTGAATGATTTGAACTTGCATAAATGGATTCCTACGAGGTGTTATTCAATTGTTTCAGAACACAATAGGTGGGAGGAAACTTGCCATTTCTTATAGCCGCCAAAGTCCATGAGTACGTCCCAGACCTTCTGTCGCGGAACATCGATGACCACCGAAGTGGAGATGTAGGTGGGCCATTCTGACTCGACGGGCACTGATTTCGTAGAGGGAGACATGATAATTTGCTGGACAATTTCGGCCACCTTTATACTCGTCGGGACGCGTCAACATTCGGCGCTACATTCAGTTCTCCGGACTCGGCTGAACGGTGATAAAACTGAAACCAGTCAGATCATTTGACTAAAAGGTCGCTTTCACCGTCCAACCGGTTTCAACCCAGGGAAAATGGATCCCAGACAAACTGGAGACACAGATATCCTTTGGGAGAGCCGCATAGGCCCTTTTGAAGGTCAATAGAGGCTAAAAGGACGCCCAATGTGCGGCGCCGACGCTCGGAGCACCCGGTGCCGCGGTGCCGAAGCCCGGAACACCCGGTGGGATGGCGAGTATGTACTCAGGTTGCTGAGCCATAATCAGCGTATTGAGTCGTGTGAGCCACTCTTCACTGGTGAGGTGCCTCACACACTTCCTCAGTTGTCGTTGGAATATAATACAGCTGTTTTGGAAAATATAGAGGGGTTTCGTAAAAAATTCACGTTCGATTTGTGCTTACCTTTGTTGACCGGAAACCGCCCCACAACGACGTCATTCCTTCCCTGCCGCAGCCTACAAGTCCTCAATTGAGATTGGCACTTGTTCTGGAGGGTATAGGTACAAAACTGAAGTGTTGTAGACCTTGTGCGGTGTAAAGGAGCAATTTAAACTGACAATTTAGACGCAATTCGGAGTGTCGGGGCCAACGGCCGAAGCGCAATCAGTCAACAAAGGTAAGCACAAATCGAACGTGAATTTTTTACGAAACCCCTCTACAGCTGTTTTGGAAAATATAGAGGGGTTTCGTAAAAAATTCACGTTCGATTTGTGCTTACCTTTGTTGACCGGAAACCGCCCCACAACGACGTCATTCCTTCCCTGCCGCAGCCTACAGGTCCTCAATTGAGATTGGCACTTGTTCTGGAGGGTATAGGTACAAAACTGAAGTGTTGTAGACCTTGTGCGGTGTAAAGGAGCAATTTAAACTGACAATTTAGACGCAATTCGGAGTGTCGGGGCCAACGGCCGAAGCGCAATCAGTCAACAAAGGTAAGCACAAATCGAACGTGATTTTTTACGAAACCCCTCTATATTTTCCAAAACAGCTGTATATTTTCCAAAACAGCTGTAAAGATTGCAACTTCAACCGTGGGAGGTTTGGGTTTGATGGACAGACAAACCACAACAATTTCTTCTTTCCTTTTCAACCATCATCGGCTGGCTCGATTCCTCCTGCGGCTAAACTGGACGCCGCTCGCGCCCACTCATGTCTGAGACTCGCGTCTGGCTCAATGCCAAGCTCTCCCTAGTGCCCTCGGTGTAACCCGGCCTCAGCGTCGGAAATCAACTACACTCTGAACTATAATGGCACATCTGTCGCTTCGTTCGTCCAATACAACCTATTGTACTGGGCACAAAAGGCCAACCTTCTCCGCGATCGATTGATCTTACCTTTTGTCTAGAACCTAGATCGGCGACGGCAAGCGAAATTGGTGTCAGACCTCCCTTGTCTTCACTTACGTATAAATGGCCTTGCTGCTTTCCTCTTTTCCCAACCGACCATGCGCGCTCAAGCGGCCCAACTCACATGCGCAGGCTGCTTCCGCACCTCCGACACCAAACTCAGTCTGTGTGCCAAGTGCCGCCGCGTCGCGTATTGCGGCAGGGATTGTCAGACAAGACACTGGAAGGACCACAAAGGTGACTGCAAACGGTTCCAGAAGGTGAATGCCCACGACGAAAAAACCGGGCATACGTTGCCCAATCCCACGAATCGGCTCGCGCGCTACGTGGCCGAACAGGTAAACTCTCCGTCTCACCGAATCGACGCGATGCCTACCCGAGTCCGACAGAAAATCCGGGGTGAAGTTTATCTTGCAGGTGCCGCCGCAACCTATAGCAGTATTCCTGACGCACTAACGTGAGCTCGCCCGCCCTGCACCGATCTCACGAAACATCGACTGACTCTCCTTCTAGCTACGGCATTAAATGCCAAGTGTGTTTCCGCACCCCGTTCCATGACACCGACCACAAGTTCTCACCGTGCAAAAAATGCCAGCTTGCGTGGTGGTGTTCCCCGGAGTGCGGAAAGGTTTTTTCTGAAGCCGCCCACACCGCACGACACTGCACGGACCTCTGCACCGTATCCACAGCCGAGAAGATGAAGGCCGTTTACGAACCGCGGCATAAGCGCCTCATCCTCCTCCCCACAAAAAAATGCACAGTCGGCTTACATTGCGCCATCCAGCCTGACCAGCTGGGATCATTACTACCAAGCTGTCTACCCAGAGTTTGCGGGCGATGCCCGCTCGTTCGCGCGTTCGTTTGAGAGCGACCACCGGGACGCCGCGCTCGCTGTCCAGCTCCTCGCCACCGACTCGACGAGCATGGTGCTCACCCTCTTGCATGCGCTGGAGCAGTCGATCCCAGACCTTCCGACGCGATCGAAGTTGTGCATCCACATCGTCGCGGCCGCCAACAAAGAAGAAGGCGTGGAGCCCATGATGGAAGAGCTCCTTCACTACCTCCCGGCGCTCCAATCCGTCGTCGTCATCTATATCGGTCCCACGCTGCGCCCCGCGGTCAAGGGGCGGAACGTTGCGTGTAGCGGATGCATACAGCGTCGCCGGCGCAGGGTCGCGATTATATGTCCCGCGACGTACCACGCGTTCGCCAAGACCCCCGAGTTCCGTGCTAATCCGCCCGACCTCGTCGCCGGGTTCCATACGGGCATGGGCGAGGTTGAAGTACCGGGATGGCAGCAATCCATCCCGATCGTTCTGGATCTCAAGGTACCCGCCGTCTTCACCGCGTACACGCGGTTTGAAGCAATGCACGACCAATACCTGCTGGAGGACCTGGGCGCGTTCTTTGTGAAGACTCCGGAAAGAAATCCGTGGCGTGGCGTTATTCCTCGGGTGACAGAGGAGCTCGAGAGTTACTCTATCGACCATTACAGCAACAACTATTACTTCGTCGTCCGGGGTAGGTAGTCGACCTTGTCTTACTATGAGGAAATCAGTACGATACTGAATCAAGTCGGTTGCCAGCAAGGTTTTCTCGTGCTTTTCTTCGACTCTCAGAATCAGGCCCATTGTACATCTAACGCTACATATGTATTACTGAGGCTAAATACAATCGACTTACATTACAACAAGAAAGCGCGTAAGATACTAATCCGCGTCCGATCCAATGATCCTCCTCAACGCCTCGCTCTCTCGCACCTTGGCCTTCGACCTCCCCTCCTTCACCCGGTCCAACCCGCTCTGGATGCTCTTGATATGCACCTCGACCGGAATGCGCGACCCCGCGAGCTCAGGCGCCGTCACCCGCTCGCGCAGATTCTCGATATCCTCGCTCATCTGCGTCAAGGTCTGCAGCGCCGACACAACGTGCACCAGCGCCTGTTTGCGGTACTCCGTGAGCCCCTTGAGGAGGCCCAGATGCCCCTCGTAGCCGCGCAGCCGGCGCCGGTTGCCGCCGACCTTCGTCCATAGCTCGGCAAGCAGCTCAGAGTGGGCGGACGAGATGGTGCGGTCTTCACGCGAGACGAGCTCGTGGAGGACGGAGAGCTGCTCCTCGAGCTTGTTGAGGTTTTGGAGGTTCAGCTCGAATTCGAGGATCAGCCCCTGCATGGTGGAGGAAAGGTAGTTCATCGAGTCCTCGAATGTCGAGAGGATGAGGTCGGTCTTGGGTTTGGGGGCCCAGGGGACGAGGTGTCGCAGGATGGTGGGCGACGAGTCGGCATGTGCTGCCTCGATCGTTTGCAGGGCATAATCGTTTACGGCCATGATACTACGGGCGGTGTGAGTTCGAGAAAGGTGTAGCAGGTATGGTTAATACTCACCCGTCCACGGCACCTCCAACTTTGGCATTCAGTTTATTCAGGGCCCTTCCCGTCGTTCGTGCATCGTCGACGAATTGTCGGAGCGCATCCCCAAGCATGTCTCGACTCTTCAACTCGCTCACGCGAACGAGCGTCACCAAGTCCGTCGTCGCCATCTCCGCTTTCTTGATCTTGAGCGCTAGCGCTGAACCCGAGCTCGACTCGTCCAGCAGCTGCTCGATGGTCGCGCTCTGTACATCGACGAGCGTCGGATAGTCTGCCCACTTGGGAGCGCGGCGGCCATCGAATGGGGTCGCGTAGCCGTCGGGGAGACACAAGCTGGAGCTGGAGATGCCGGGGATGTAGCATAGAGGAGAGAATGCCGCCCGGAGGGTATGGGATATACGGCTGATGATGAAGGCGAACATCCACAAAAAGACGAGGAAGGATAGAGGTTTGCGGAGGAGCTGGATAGCCATTTTAAGGACGTCCAGGACGTATCCTGCCATGAAGAGGCTCCCGTTGTACACATGCTCCGTCGGGATTGCGACTTTCGCATTTGCTGGAGGCTGGGGGGGCGGTGGGGCGCGTATTCTTCGAGGCGATTGAGCTGGGGCGGCAACGAAGACAGTCTTGGTTCGGCGCTTTCGAGGACTTCGAGCGGGGCTGCGGGTTCTAGAGCTGGTTCTCGAGCTGGAATCTCGTTTTGTGTGCCCGACTGTCGAGTCTGAATTGACGTTGGTTTCGACGTCCTCCCAGGCCTCTTCGTGCTCTTCGCGGTCAGAGATGGAGCGCTGTATGGGTTAGCGGCGGTTGGATATAATAGAGAACGGGCACCTTTCGTGTGGGGCGTCGAGAGCTCATCGTGGTTCGGGTCAAGATTAATTGGGCGCGGTTAACGCGTCGTGACGTCGTTTTGGGCTTACTCCGACGCGGATCAATTTATCCTCAGTCCTCAAGTATTGGCGACCTCCCAGGATTGGTACCCAGAAAAACAGTGTGATTCGATTAGCGAATACATTTGAACAAGGGGGAAGAGAAAAAAATCAAGTATTGTCTTGGTATTGTCTAGGTATTGCAAAAAACGAAGAAGAGGCCACGCGTGTTAAACGTTAAAGGATAGCAGGGGGTAGTGTGGATGATAAGGGTTGTGGATAACAGGTGTTTAAGGACGATACGTATTCGTGGGTGGTGTAGAAGACAAAGGGAGAGGATGAGGAAAAAGAGGAAGAAACATATCGGGACATCGGACGCCGACCTGGAGAGGAGTCGAAATCGAATGCGAGATGTAGTAGGGAAGCAGCAGGTGAAACGAGGCAAATTATATCTACTTGGCCGCCGCATTCCCCTTGTCCCCGAGCACGACTGACCTGCGGTTCGCGCGCTTGCTCACCTTGGGCGTCGTGCTGGCGCCCTGCCTCTGAAGCTTCGCCGCGAGCCGCAGGTGGCGCAGTCGCACGGCGACGAGCGGGCGTGCGGGTGCTGATGCCGATGCCGTTAGTGCTGCGATGCTGACGCTGGGGAGGTGGGCGGAGACGGACTCGGACAACTGCAGTAACGGGCGAGATGGCGGGCGCGGACATGGATGTGCTGGAGGTGGACTAAACGCCCCGAATCCCGTCGAAAGACGAACGTGAAGGAAAGACCAGTGACGTCGCTCTCATGATCGTACTCCCAATCCGAGTCACCGTCGCTCTCATAGTCGGCGAGCGCGGTGAGGAGGAGGGTGCGGCGGTGCTTGGGGCTCCGCGCCTTGGTGTGAGTGAAGTCGATGGTCCCGGGGCCTCGGAGAAGGCGCCTTTGAGCTCGTAGACGGCGTTGTTGACGACACGCAGGGATGATGGGCTGGAGACTGCGCCTCCTCTGTACACTTAGGCGGACGGGAAGGTGCTACTGCTGGCCGTGGACGCTAGGAACCATTGGGGGGCAGGAACCATTGCAGCGCGGGAACAGGCGCGAGGACGTTATTGAAGAACGTCAGACGAGTTTTAAAGGCGAAGGGAAGGTACAACCCTGGCATACACCCGCCCAGAAAAAATTGCAGCGCCCTTGTGAATGTCGATTTTGCTCGTCAACGTCGAAGCATAAAGGAGGAACGTTAGTGATACATATGTCGATTTTCTGAATTGCAAGGCGAGCAGGGAGGTGGGCCGCGGCGTGGGTCTAAGACCAAGAGGAGCAAACCAAGGCGGTGGCAGCCCTAAGTATACTGACGACCTTGACCTCAGTGGTGTCTATGACGCTAACGGTGCCACAGCCGTTCTGAAGACGGAGAGGTTAAAACGGTGGACCGCAGCGTCGAGAAGGTGATACATACCTCAAGGGCAGAACGCATGCGCGTCGAACGCTCCCGAAGTCTTGGCGAGATCCGAGTGACAGCAAACCAGAGCGAGGAAGCAAAGTGCGGGACCGACGAGAGGCGAGGAGGGCTTGAGGGGCGGGGCGGTGAGCGGAAGCGAGAACGGCAGTTTATTCTTCTGTGGTGGGCGGTGGGAGCCGGAGAGTGCTCGGAATTTGCTGCTTGAGACCCCGCCACCAGAGAAAACTTCGAAGGACTCGAGCCACGTTCAAATTTGGCGATAGTTGCGGCTAGTTTCTTGCGTGGCCGTCGTCTGTTTTCGTTCGACCATTGGTTCCGTCGAGTCTGGGATCGTCGTTCGCGTGAAGTTGGGGTAGTCACCGTAGAGTCGACAAGATTGCAAGAGTTAACAGCTCGTTCATCGGAAGGACCATCTGCAAAGCACTCGTTCGTGGAGTCAGTTGGTGGGCTTTAATCCGGCCAGTAGAGCTGCGCTCGTCTATCGCTCGACAAAGAAGTGGCCCTTGTCTGTTGTTGTCGCAAGAAGGAAGTGAGATCATTTCAAACTCCGCCGGTGACATTCGCTCTTTGCTCTCAGCCTCTTCAGCAAGCTCCTCGATTCATCCATAGAATCTCACAGATTTTGAAAAACCTCAAGAGGAGTAAGGCACGACCGAGTTACTTTTGTTGCGCGCCTGGCTGAGCCCGTATTCTTCGAGCCCTTGAAATTGTCCTTTACTGACCCACCTCGCGCGTATAAACCATACTCCCGACCCACTCTCCCTTGCACTCAAACGCCCGTTCCTCGCAGCTCTCGAGCACAAACCCCAGCCGCAGCGCCAACTTACTCGACCGCTCGTTCCGAGGATCGCACTCGATAATCAGTTTTTTGAATGGCGGCTCGCGCCCCTCCTCCACCTCCCGCAGCAGCATCCCAATCAGGGCTTCAGTCGCCTCCGTCGCGTAGCCCTTGCCGCCCGCGCTGGGCATGAACGCAAACCACACCTCCGCTGCGCCCGCCTCGTGGTCGATATGCCCGCCCACGCGCCCGATGAACGCGCCGTCGTTCGCTCCTACGCCTGTCCCGTCGCCCGACGTGATACACACGGCCTGCTCGACGATGACGCGCGGCACCTCCGTCGCCTCGGCGATGCTCCCGCGAACGGTCCGCTCGGCGTCCTCCAATGTGCGTGGGGGCCACGTCTGGTACCGTGCAACCTCCGGGATGGATTCGAGGGCGTACATGGCCGGGATGTCGTCGAGGCGCAATTCGCGGAGGGTGAGGCGCGCAGTCTGGGTGTGCATGTCGAGTGGTGGGTTGGGAGAGGTGTTGTGGCTGTGGTAATCATCTTCACGCGCCTTTTGAATCGAGAGAGGCGGTGTTCGAGTCATCCGGACCCGTCGTCGGGCGCGCCCTGAGTCACGGCGGCATTTTCAGTTGCAAGATATGTACTTCAAGTTCTTGTGGGTTGTATTTGCGAATGAACATCCCAGCTTGACAATACCAGTTCTTGGCCACCGCCAGCCTTGGTGGAATCGCGCCGCCAGCCAATTACTCGATCCAAGCGTTCAATCTCCACCCTCAGCAATAAGTTAACAACTTGTTGTATCAACGCTGATCATTCACGCGCAGGAGCCCTGTTGAAGGTTTGCTAAACGAGAGATCTATGGCGACTGTGAAGCGGTAAACCGCGAAATCTACAAAGCAGAGCGGGAAATCGTCGACTGTGGACCCAGAAATCGCTCGGCCCAGGAATTACCGGGCGGCTAGCTGGCAGGGTATACGCCATTCTGTGTCCACTATGGTACAGTGGTTAAACGCCGGCTTCCGTGAAAAAAGATCGGGGCGGGCGTTGAAGGTTCGAATCCTTCAGGTGGCACAAGGGGTTGCCGGGACCTCGGCTTCGGCCCTGCTTCCGCGAGAGACATCGTACGGATTCTGCCTCATCCAACACGGTGTTTCATTTTTTCTTCCCTTCAAGTTCGGTCCGAACTCTGTTGTCCAGCCTTGACTGACCTGGAAGTTCTTCGATATTTTCACTCACCTTCGACATCGATTGATTAGCCTTGCAGGTTTCGCCCCACTCTCGTCCGACGCGGCTAGGACCGCAATCTGCGCAGAATACAAGTTGAACATTTGGCTGTACAAGTATGGTTCCAATTCGAGTCGTTGACACTGACAATGATTTAAGATATGAAGGCATCGTAGATAAACTGGAACGAATCCATCGAAGATACAGAACGAGTCCATCCAAGGTATCGTAAATAAATTAAAAAGAGTCCATCGAAGCGTCTGAATCGGTGGTGCCAGCAGGACTGCGATTCAGGTCGGACAAAGGACGGCGCTCCGGCGACCAAGCCATCGTATTCTCTCCAGAGTCCTATTCCCGATGGTAAACTTTTGAACCACCCGACTCGGAGTAGGTATCGACTTACGTTGCCATTGGCCATAATCTTGGCGGGGACCGGTGAGTCGAACTAATACTTTCGTCAGCGGGGCGCAAATATACGCAGGAGGACTTACGCTGAACGGCAGATTGCCCGTGATCTTGGCGGGGCCCGGCGAGTCGAACTGATACTGTCGTCAGCGGGTCGCAAATATACGCAGGAGGACTTACGCTAAACGGCAGAGCCGAAGTTGAGGCAACCCTTTCCGGTGTTCGAGGGAACGACCTGGCCGGGGAGATATCGAGCTGGCGAGAAGCGTGTTAGTTTGGTGGACCACGTCAAGACCACGCAGCTGGAAAGCGAAGTCACCTCTTGTAAGATGCCGTCGCCTGCATCGGTAAGACTGCCTCTGACTTTGAAGGTCCCCGGGGAAAGGAACATCTGTAGACTGGGATGAGCACCGACTCGAGGAATATTGACGCGAAACGAGATGCGTACAGGAGGCGCCGCGAAGCCCTGCGGAGATTGGAAATCAACCAGCGAATTGTTGGACCACTCGTCGTTTTCCGCCATCGGCACTGCGCCCGCGTCGAAGCTGAGCGCCGGGGCTTCTTGCGAACCCAACAAGAACTACGTTTAACAGCAAAGGTAAACGGAAGAAGAAAGTTGACATGGGGAGCGTACCAGGTTTCGAAGTTCTTGGTCGACAGAGACGGCTTCCGTTCCGGCCACGGCAGAGGCGACGGAGAAGGCGGCGGGGAAAACTGGGCTCGGGTCCTGGATAGTAGCAATGAGAGGTAATGAACAGAGTGAGGAGATGGTTCCATAATAGCGTACCAGTGTGCGCGCGGGTCCATCGTCCTATATATCTGTTAGGAAACTTTTGGGTTCAGAGGGAATGGAATGCGAACCTGAACGCCTGTCCAGACTTGCACGGTGCTGTGACGATGCTGGAAAGGGGATTAAGCTGGCCTAGTTCGGATACAAAAGCGAAGCCCACGCACGACTCCGCCGTTGACATTACTACGGACGTTGACGATAAATTGCACCGCTGTTGTAAGTCGTCAACACAAAGTAACCCAAGGACACTGAAGACAAACCGGCGTTCACTCGTTTTTGCGGGGGAGGGTTCGAGGCCTTTTTCGGTGCTTGTTTGGCTTTTTTGTTCACTTTCTTTGGCTCGCTAAGGATATGTTCAAAGTCAGAGCAGTCGGCGCAGAAGATGAAGAGTTACAAACAGGGCGAGGTACTTGTCACCAGCGACCCGGAGTAGCGGGGAGAGGATCGGAGAGAACAGAGTAGCGAGGGCCTCGGTGTTGCGACCCAAGCGTTCCCAGTGCAATCCAGCGAGCTGATAGATTCCGACGTCGACTCGCATTGGGATGTCGGCCACCAGACTCGGCTCAATTTTGGTGGCAACCCGTTTCAGGATGTCGGCCGATTTGACGGATTCAAGGACTGCCTAGAGTAACCATTGTTATAACCAAGCAAAGCTCCACACAAGAAGTCGCACCTTGGAAAACCCCGGCGGCTTGTCGGCGAGGTCATCGACGAGGAGCAGAAACAAACAGACGGGAAGCATTGTGGAGCCCAGTTCAAAGTAGAATTGCCGCTGTTTCTCAGCCAGGGCGTCTTCTCCGTCCTCGCCCGTGTCCTCCGCGTCTTTTTGAGCGTCCTCCTGGTCCTTCGGGAAGCACGCCGGCCAGTCCTCTTCGGCGACGCCGGGGAGTGGCCCAGGCAGATAGTTGGGCCCTGCAATGTATGCTCGAAGTTCGTTGCGGATGAGTTCAGCCTTGGACTTCTTGGGCGCCATGGTGCAGAAAATGAGCTCAGAATAACGCATTAGATTGCCCGTGTGGCCCAAGGGCCCAATGCATTATGTTGGAGTGATCCCTTCGCCGCCCCAGCGGCATCCCCGGCACTGCGGCACCACCCTGCTCGTCGTTCCCGTACCCCGCCGCCTCGCCGTTTGCCATCAAATTGTTGTTGGCACCGGCAGGAAACAAAATCGCAATAAAAAGAATCAATTACCGGCGCAACAAAACAGATTACACGTAAAATAGAACCCCCCCCGCTCATCGCTTCCCGCACTTTGCGTACGTCGCCTCCCGCCCTTCCCGTTCGTCGTTCCGGCAAATCCCGAGAGAGGACGCGCCGCGGCTCAAAAAATCCCAAAAAAAATCGGGGGCGTGCGCCCCGCGCGCTCCGTCGTCGTCTTGCTCAGCCGCGCCCCGCGCGCCCGCTCGCGCCCGCCCGCCGCCGCCGGAATGGATTGGGGATGCGCGAACCGGTAAATCCCGAAAAAAGACGCGCTGCGCCCCCAAAAAATCGGGGGCGCGCGCCCCGTCGTCGTCTTGCTCAGCCGCGCCCCGCGCGCCTGCTCGCGCCCGCCCGCCGCCGCCGGAATGGATTGGGGATGCGCGAACCGGTAAATCCCGAAAAAAGACGCGCTGCGCCCCCAAAAAATCGGGGGCGCGCGCGGGGCGCGTGCCGTCGTTGTCTTGCTCAGCCGCGCCCCGCGCGCCCGCTCGCGCCCGCCCGCCGCCGCCGGGATGGATTGGGAGCGCCTTCAATCGTCCCCCTCACCGCCCATGATGTACTCCTCGTCATCCTCGATGTCTCCGCGCTCGTCGGCATCCACCTCATCCCTCTCCAGCACCTCCTCGACCTCGTCCTCCGCTGCATCTGAGAGCCCCACCCCCAGCTCCACCAGCATCTTCTGCACGGCCCTGGGAACATGGCGCACACCTGCCTTCCCCCGCGCAACCTTTGGGGCCGTCCATACCGCCTCACCGCGTGCGTTTAGATCCCGGTACATCTCCGCCTCTCGTCGCGCGAACGCAATCGCGCCCTCCGCATCCACCGCATCTCCCCCGTTCTTTTCCACCTCCGCAGCGCGGGCGTCCCACTTCGCTGCCTCGTACTCCAGCGTGACCCCCACTCGCCGGTACTCCTCCTCAATCAACCGCGCTTCTTCGTCCCATCGCCTTGTCCGCGCGAAGGCTTTGCACCACTCGACCCGAAGGGCTACAACCGTGGCGTTAGTACTGAGCAAACACCCGAGGGTCGCCATAATTAACCTACCATTTGCAAAGCCTGCGTCGGTTCCATCCGCCCCTGCCGACGACCATATCCACGAGACCTGTCGCTGGTTCTCAGGCCCGCGCTCCTCGACCTCATCGTCGGCCTCACCCTCCCAGTCCATATCCTCGTCCTCCTCCACCGGTAACATCCCTCCAGCCCTCATCTCCTCCCTCCGCTTTTGCCGCTTCGCCGCGCTCGCCTTCAGCCGCTTCGCCTTCTTCCTCAAGTCCTCGTCGTCTGCCATGCAACGGATATCCCTCCGTCGCAGGACCCGCCAGCCGGACTTCTTCCCGTCACCGTTGTTCAGAAGACGAAGCGCCTCCCAGGCGGTCTGGTATTTCTCCGAGTGCAGCCGCACTTTCACTTCGTTGCGCGTTACGATGCCCCGCGACCTTGTGTTTGGCCCCTGGCGACGTGAATGCCCCCGCTTGTACACCAGCAACCGCGACTTGATATGGAGCTGGGTCCGCATCCGCACCAGCGCCGTGTTGCACTGCGCGTCACGGAGCAGCGTCTCGATGTGCTCCAGCCCCCCTACACATCGCTCCCGCTGCGCTGGGGTGAGGGCGGACGGAAGGAACAGCGGGACATTCTCCGCTAATGTCGTTGCTGGAAGGTCCGCCGCAGCCAGGCATTGAAGTGCCACCGGCATGTACGTTTGCTGGATGCTGCGGAAGCGCGCGATACCGCGGTTGAGCTTCTTCCTCAGCTCGCCCATTTCGAGCTGCATGTCGGTCGTTCCGGCGCGCTTCAGCTCCGCCTGCACTCGGACGCGTCGCCTATAATCCAATGCGTCAGTAGATGCCTGTGAAAGCCGCACAGTCGACCGTAACTCACTGCTCCTCCTCTAAATCCAAGCCCGCCACGATGAATGAGCTGGGGCTCACGTTGTGAATTGATGGGACGCCGCGCTTGGCGTCCTCCGCCTCGGTCTTTTGAAACTCCAACTGGATTTCTGCCTCCGTGACCCCTTCGCACCCAAATCCGTCAGCTGCGCCTACACCAAGTCATGGCGTTACTCACCCTTCATCTTGATCTCGTACGGGTTCTTCTTGCTAGGATCGTGCTCGAAATCCAGCACTTGCTGGCGCCATTCGGGGATCCGTTCTGCTTGATGCCGCGAGAACTCCTCGAGCGCCTCCTTCTGCTCGGCCAGCTCAGTCGTCGCGCGCTCCCGGCGTTTACGCAGAAGCTCCACTGCGTCAAATGGGTGTTAGCAAGGGTTGAGACTCAAATCGTATTGCTTCAGCTTACCGATCGACACCAGCTTCTGCCAGTTCAGCCCCGCAATTTGCGCGTTGAGCATATCGTGACGCCAGCCGGGACCACCGTCTCGTGTGCTCGCCGCAACCGCACCCAATGCCGACCACGCGCGCTCAATCCCCTCGGCGTCCAATTCGGCAGCGCCCAGGATCCAGTTCAGGTTGAAGAGAAGCTGGCAGATGATGGTGTGCGAATGGATGTGCATCTTGGGGATCCCGAAGCGCATAAACAACGCGAGGACGACGATTCGAACGTGAGGGGGAAGCTTCTTGAGACGCTCCAGCAGATGCTTCATCCAGCTGCAGACGATGTCGTAGGTGAGGAACTTGCGCAGCAGTTGCGGCCAATGCTTCAAAATACATGCGAGTATATAGTCCATGTTCGAAAAGCTGCGATGCGTTAGTATGTAAAATTGCGGCCCTCAAGCAGGGAAGCTCACCGTTCGCCCTTTTGAAGATCGCCGACGCCGTTGGGCTGCACGAACTCGTGCCGTCCGCAGACCCCCATTCCTACGCCGGTAGTCGCATACCCGCGAGAGAACTTCGTGTTCGCATAATCTAACGCTGCTAGCCCAGTGCAGCTTTCCATCTTCAAACGCGACTCAGTTACCAAAAAAAACAAGAGATCAAGCCCGCACTGACCTCCCTCTGATCCGTTACCGTTCGCAAGTACTTGCGGTAAGGCCCCGTGTCCACCATGTACGCCCAGCCGGAGCCGAGGTCGGGATCCCGAAGCTCGCTTGAGACGAGCCGGCGCTTCAGCCGAAAACAAGCGTCGAGCGCCAGGAAGAGCGTATACAGGAATCTATACTTGAGATTAACTCACGAAGGGCGTCACAGAGGCGGGAAAACTACCTCTCTTCGGGCGGAGCGTCCTGCCAGCCCTGGGGCAAGTTAACACCTGGGCGCGGACATGCGGGACACCTCAAGGCACATTCGCCCTGTCGCGTCCCTCCACCCCGGTCGGATCGTACGCGAGCGCCCTCCCGGCATGCTTGAGCAGTTCCAGGTGAAACCACTCGCGACAAATGCGCATCCATTCGTGATACCGATCCGGCGGCTTGTTGCCCGTATTGTCGGTTAGTTTCTCCAGCGAGGCGTACGAATGGTACATGGTCATCTTGCATTGCAATGTGTCGATGTGTGACCTAGCGCGACATCATCAGCAACTATTCTTACCATGGCCCAGCCCCGACGTACCTCTCAAGCAGCAGGAACGTGGCGCACGTCTGCGGGCGCTCGTGCGTTCCTGGAAACCAACCCGCGCGTAAAAGTTGCACATACGGGGCCCCAGCGTCCAAAGCCCCCTCGCACCCGCAAAAATCGACGGCGACCTCGTGAATCCCATTGGTATGCAGGACGACGAAGGCCTTGGCCCCAGCTTCAGGCGCAGTACACGTCGAATGCGGGGCGTGCCCCATCTGCACGCGCAATCCCAACATGGCCAACAAGACCTTGACGAATATGCGGCCATTCCAAAACTGGGGCAGGAATTCGTTCAGCAGGAAGTAATAGTCGCCTCCCAGGATTGAGCTTACCTGTAAACGGTGCAAAGGGTTTTCCCTATGCCTCCCCACAATGCAGTTCTTGCAGTACAAAACACCCCCGAAGCACTCGCGGCAACGGAAACGCGGCACAAGCTTGCTTGCGCCGCCACAGCCTGGGCAAACGGATGTGTTCGCGCACGCGGGTCCATAGGAGCGGAGAATGGCCGATATGTATGTGTCGCGCTTTGCGCGCCAGTTATGCAGGGAGATGTCCTACAAAAATGAGCATATAATCATCCCGATTTTCAGATGGCGCGCGTACCGCAGGCTTGACAACCTTCGCCAAGCGCTCCTCCGTTGTCAAGTCGTCCTCCGTGGGGTCCGGTGGAGGCAATGGCACGTCGTCGGCGTCGACCAAACCGTAGCGCTCCTGATTCAAAGTGAATTCCTCAAATGCCTCGAATGGATCTTCCTCCAGTTGAAAGCGAACGTCCTTGTCGGCGACCACGGGCAGGGCATCGGCCATGCGCATTCTCTTCACGGGCGATGGAGGCTGCACCGGGAGGTCCTCGACGTACATACGTCGGTGGTCGCCAGACATGCGGTGTACAGTAGCAGGGACGGGGGAATCCTCGGGGCGGGTGTGGAAATCGGCGAGTGAGAAGGTGTGTTGATGAGACGAGGATGAGGATGCGTCCGAGGTCGAAGGGTGTAGCCCGCCGGCGCTTCTCTTGCGACGCCCCTCGCGCACCATGGGAAAGTTGGGGGGAAAAAGCTGGGGAAAAGCGCCAACACGAAGTTACGCGCCCGCTAGCTCGAAGCTCGGCGGCAGCTGAGGCTAGCTCGAAGCTCTGCCACTCTGGATGGAGGGTGGTGGTCGATCTGGATCGCGATTGACGGGAGAGTGGAGGTCGGGCAATCAACAAACAACCGCCAAACTGCCGTCAACCGGACCCCATCGGCCGTCGGCTGTTATTGTCCGAGGCCGCCATTTTCCGAGGCCGATCATTGTCCGACTCCGCCGCTCTGTCCGATTCCACCGCCTCCTTTCCCGCCTTCCCGCACACTCTAGCGCCAACCTTGCGCCAGACGTCGTTCCGCACGAAGCTTCCTGCAAACTCTCTTTGACTGCCTCTTCCATGGCGACACCATCTGCACCGCGGCTCTGCTCGCATTATAAGCTCACTTCCCCCCTCAAATTCTCAAGTCACCCCCCATTCCCTCGCCGCAAACGAAAAAAAAGGCCAGGCGGCGCTCTTCAGCTGCGGCGGCAACCAATGAACTCCCGTGAGTGGCCTCAGTCCCCCCTTCGCCTTCGACTACCTTCGCTCCTCAATCGCGACTCCGACCCTGGAGATGCACGCCCCCCGCACCACTTCCTCCCTCTCACATACCCCCCGCGACTCCGACCCTGGAGATGCACGCCCCCCGCACCACTTCCTCCCCTCACATACGCCCGCGACTCCGACCCTGGAGATGCACGCCTCCTTTCATTCTTTGAACTATTTCACTAACTCAAGCCCCAGGTCAAACGCGCTCCGGCGCTGAGTTCAACCCTTACATGTTCGAAAATGCGACGCCATACCGCACGACTCGCGTTAGTCTGCAAGACCTCCTCGTCCGCCGCACCGAGGCACCTGACTCCGACACTGAGTCCCTCGCCGGCTCTGACTCAGACGACGACCTCAACCCCTCCCACTCCGACGATGACGACGCCTCAGCCCCCATATTCACCGCTAAAATGCACCGCGCTTCTGCTGCGGCCGCCGCCGCCCGCCCGCCCAGGCCGCCGGCCGTTTTCACGCGCCTCGTACGGCCGGCCGCCCCCCCCGCACCCAAACCCTTCCTGGCCACTGGCATCCGCTGCCGCCGCCCCGGCGATCCCGTCGACCCACGCGGCGCCACCTTTACCCATTGGGTGACGCCAGCAGCACCGCCGCCGCCGCCCTCCTATGTCGAAAGGGTCATCCGTGTCTTCCGTGCCCCCTCCCCTCCGCCGCCCGTCCTTCGCGGAGACCCCGCGCCCATCAGCGCTCGTCAACTTCAGGGCAAGCCCTCGCGCCGCCGCCGTACTGACGAAGAGTGCACCAAGAAGCGCCTCCGAGATCGTCGCGTCCGCCGCGACCATCGGGAGGTGCAGCGCGTCAAGTCGGGATCGCGTTTGAAGGGCGTTGCGCAGCGCCGCGTTCTCAAAGCCGGGGCGTCTCGAGCTCCGTATCGAGGACTACCCGTTGCCCGTCGCGTCCTCCGGCTGGATGGGCAAGCGCCAGGACGAACCCGAGCGGCGGGAATATACCCTGGAGGAGGCGCTCGCAATGGACTCCGAGTTCGTCATTTACGAGTGGAACGGGTCAGTCCCCTCTTCCTTTACGTATCCATCGCCTTTGCTGACACCAACAACCGCAGCATCCCGCAGCCCGTCCTCGATCGCGACGACCGCGTTCTGCTCGTGCTCGGCGGGTTCCCGCCCAACGCCGCTGACTGGCAGGAGAACGTTGCCGAGCCCGCCGCTCGCGCAATGGAGGCGGCCCGCGGCGAGCTGGACACCGACCCCAAGCGCGCGCGCAAGGCAAAGAAGAAGAACAGGAACGCCAACGCCGCTGACGAGCTTCGCCGCGGAACGCACACAGCGGAGAACGTCGGCCCCTCGATGGGCGGAGGGCAGCCCTATCCCATGATGCTGCGCCACTCAGCAGACAGCCTCAACATATTCGCGGCGCTCTTCGCTTTACTTTGCTTCCAACGCATCGCTGGCTGGACTAACGGTGAGCCTGCTTCCTTCCTTCCTTTCCTCCCACCCAGTTTACAATCTGACCCTGCGAGCAGTCTTATTCATGGGCTTCGCTCCGCTCCTCCATCAGTACTATGGCACCACCATCGACGATCTCTTCGCATGGGATTCCACACAGGAACGCGCGAGCCACCTCAAGCGCAACTTCCTCGCCACCCTCTCCGTCTTCACCACGGCCACGTTCAACCTCGGCCCTTTCACCGTCTGTTTTCCCCACATCGACTTTGGGAACCTCGCCTGGGGCTGGTGCGCAATCACTGCCCTTGGCTGGTTCAACCCCGACCTTGGCGGGCACCTCATTCTTTGGGATCTCAAGCTAATCATCCGCTTCCCCCCTGGCTCCACCATCCTTATCCCATCCGCAATCCTCCGCCATTCGAACACCAAGATACAGCCCGGGGAGCGGCGCTTTTCCTTTACGCAGTTCACGCCAGCCGGCATCTTTCGCTGGGTCTATAACGGCTTCCGCACCGACAAGGACGTCGACAGTTCCGGCTCCACCACCGAGGGGGACCATGCGCGGCGGCAGCAGGATCGGGCGGCGCGTTGGCGCGAGGGAATCAAAATGTACAAAGTGTGGCATTCAGGGGGGGCCCGCCAATGATTCTCACACCGTCGTATTCGTAGCACCGTTGCCTTATTGTCAACTTTCTTGCAGCTTGCAATATACAATATGTACACTGAATCTCCTCACAATTTGCATTGAAATCGAAGCTGAGACTGCTGACCTAAGCCAATCCTCTTTCCTTCTCCTTCTATGACATTCTTTTGCCTGCCCCCATGAAGCTCGAGCCGAACGGATCCATTCTCGCGGCGCGTCCGTCGCATCTACCCAAGCAAGGATACGAGGCGTGCCCGGTCGATTTCTACCCTGGCGATAAGTTTCAGGGCGTTGCGGGCCACGACAAGTTCCTCGTCCGCCAATATTTCTTTGTCGCCCATCGCGGAGTAGCTCGCGCCTTTTGTGACACGCACGTCCTCCTCCTCCCCGTAGACAGACTAGAACTCACCTGTCGCTATCTACAGCGCCACCTGGAAGGCTTTCCACCGCCACGAACTCGAGGAGATAGAGGTCTCGTCATACAATAGCATCCGCGGCATTGCCACTCGAGCTTACACCTGGTGCATGGAAACGCACCACCACCCTATCCAGCCGCACCCCGTCAAGGATGTCACCGATTCCATCCCCCGCCCCGAAGACCTGCTTACCTGGAACCCGCCACCACCCGTCGAGAAGGTCACCCGCACGCGCCGCGCCACGAAGACCGCGCCCGAACAGACGGCGCCTCCAGCCCCCGTCGCGCCTCCAGCCCCCGTCGCGCCTCCAGCCTCCGCCGCGCCCGCCGTCGCCGTACCAGCCCCCGTCGCGCCTCCAGCCCCCGCCATAAAGCGGGAATCCGACGAGATCACGACCGTCGCCGCGAAGAGGGCGCGCGTCGAGCCTCAGGCCGCGAAGAGGGCGCCACCACGCACGAGGGGGCGCATCAAGAAGGAACCCGGCGTTGAGAAACCGCAGCCCGGGCCGCTCCTCGTCTGGGAGAAGGAAGGCACCGTGAAACCCCCGCTCAAGACGGCGCCCGGCGACTTCGACATCGTGGGCACAGCGAATCGCCGGCGGCGTCTGCCCTATGCGTACGGCCTCCCAGACGCGACGGGGTACGGCGCTGCCGTCGCAGAAAGCGCGACCCCAGTGCCGCTCCCAGCCCTCCTGTCCCCCAACGGCCCCAACGGCTGGTTTGAGCTCAGTGACGGGCGGGCTTTTCGCAACGCGTGAGTAAGTGAATCTCTTTACCTTTCTGTTGTGCCTGACGCCTGATGAATCTTTCCAGCCAGGACGTCCTCGCGGCGGTGGCGGGCAATCCCGCCCTCAAGATCAAAATCTGAACGCTCCAAGAGGAGTTGGAATGGCCGCGCCTGTGGTCCGGCGGCTCGTAGCTTTCTTGTTCCCTTTCTCCCGCTTCACATCCACTCGCTGCACACATATATTGCTCTCCTCGCTTTGCTCACATCGCTACTCACGCGTTTACTACTTGCTCTACCGTACTGTGCTATCCACGACCACGACCACGACACCTAAAATGTAAATAACCATGTATTTTGCCTCGCGATCCCGAAATCTATCTGAATTTCTTGCAATTTGAAGCCTTGAGCTTGAAAAAAAAGCGAATTTCGCGGCTTCAATGGGAGACAGAAGCTGATGACATAAGCAAGCTCATTTCGACTCAGACCATCACCATGAAAATCTTCGACTGGTACGTGGATAAGAAGGGCTTCATGTCCCGCGACAGGCGAGTATGCTGAGCGCACCCTCGCTCGACAGTCTACTCATGCGTTTACAGAGCATTCATCCGCGACGACGCCGAGCTCGACCCTCTCGGCCCAACCAACTCGCCAATTCTCTACGCCCGCACTTTCCAGGAGGCGTATGAGCTGCTCGCGTTAACGGAGAGTCTCAGCGACGCCTGGCATGTTGTCGATGATAAGCTCGAGCCCGCTGTGCCCATCTACTTGGTTATCGACCACAGCGATACAATCACCACCCACTGGTGCGTCCCCCCCCTCCCCTCTCTCTCCCTTATTCTCACCTGCGCACTTCAGGGGAACCGCGCTCTCTACGTGGTATCGTGTCGGCAACCCGTGGGGAACGATTTTTGCTACGACCGACTTGAATCGCGCGCGCGACCATGCCCGGAACAACCGCTACAAGCACACGCACCAGGTGATTCCAGAGGGTGTTACTTTCGTTGCCGCCTTGGAGGACGATGAGATCTTCGTCGGCCCCGACGCTGACATCGACCGCGCGCCTGACTGAACATCTATCGAAAATTCATTTGTTGGACGCTCTCCTCCGCGCGCTCGCTACTTACCTCCACCTATGCTTATCGCTACTTCCAAATGTACATTAGAATATCGTTGAAATCTACCACCGGAATTTACGTCGCTCCAAACGACTGCTTGAGACGGGTTGCCTTTCTGGGCCAACCCTCTTTCTTCCTCAACCACATCACGGTGTGCTCGACTGCAACGCCGCTACCGACGACTTGTTCAAGCCAAGGTCGCCCCCGTCACGTCGCGCGTACAGATGCGCGTCTGAGCAATCACCACACTCGGGTTGGCAAGAAACACCGAAAGTCAACCGACTTCGCCTAGCTAAACCGTGCTGGGCTCAGACCCAAGTGAGTGCGTTCTTGAAAATCATCGTCCTCTGGCTCACCGGTCTCGAAAAAAATCAGTGGCACCCGTTCAGCCCCCTAGTTCGACTGCCGACCTTTGCGAGGACATTCCGACCAACACAATCCATCCCAGCTCAAAACTTTGTCGACGCGCACGAACATTCCCAATCGGGCCCCGCGTCATCTGGTGTCAAGACCTGCGCTTCCGAGGCTTCTCGCCTTCCTCACAGCTGCCAGCTTCTGTCTACTCACGCGCAAAGAGGGCACCAGAACAAGACATATTATTTCAAGATACAACGACTTTCGACCTTTTTCGACCTACGTTCCTCGACGCTGGCTTCCTCCGCTCCCTCCCTCCCCATTTTCACCATTCCGGCGTTGCCCGCTGTCAAAATGGCACCATTAGTCAAGTGCGCGGCGCCGAGCGCGTGCACCTACCTGCTCCCCGGCTGGAGGCGGTCAAGCAGTATTTCGTCGGCGGTGCGTTGGGGCCCCTGGCGCGCGCGAGCCCGTGCCGCTATCTCGGTGCTACGGCGGCGATGGGTGGTCGTGGCCAGGCTCGACAGCGGCGGGGGTCTCTCCTTCCTCGCGGGCTTGCGTTCGCCGCTCTGCGCGGGGGGGTTTGGCTGGATCGAGGTGGGGTCGTACGAGTGGACAAGCGACCCGTCGTTTTGGCGCAGGCTGTAGACGGGCGCGCTGCGGTTGGGGATGAAGGTGACGATGGTCCCCGACGTCGGGACGGCGCCGAAAGTGATGGAGGAGGGGTCGATTGGACCGCGAGCGGCACGAGCAGCGCGGAGAGCGCGTTGGCGATGAAAATCCCGCCAGTAGGAGGCGGACCGCAGAGTTTTGGGTTTGTCGTTCGCCATGGGGTGCGGAGGCAGCAAAGGCTGGACGTAATTCGGTCCAGGGTGCGGTTCGAGGAACATGTCGGGTTTGACCAATCCCTTGACATCCACCGTGCCTCGAGCCTCCTCAACCGTGCGCCCATGTTCTCCTCCTTCGCAGTCGTCCCGCAACCGGTACCCAGACGTCGGGCTCAGTCGCAAGCCAAATATCGCGAGGCACATCGCACGGAGGAGCGCGAAAAGGCGCGCGCGCGCATGCACCGTTTGCGCGAATTGCGTAAAGCGTCAGAAAATCTGAGGGCGAGGTCTGTCTGTCAACCTGCTTCCGCCGCCCGCGACACTGACTCAAATTACCAGCCCGCTCTTCGCGCGTTACCGCCTCCATGTTCAGCGCCACCTAGGTGTCATTAACCAGCACCGCGACGACCCGACTTGGCTCGCCGCCCTCGAGCGCTTCCGTTACCGCGACGCCGAACGCCCCTACGATCGAGAAGACGCCATGTTCATTCTCCAGAGTGAAACAGAAGAACCGCGGACCGACATCACGGCCGCCGAGATCGACGCGGCCGTTCTTCAACTCAACCGCTGCACGCTGGAGTTAGCGTTCGACAGGGAGGACCCAATGAAGGAGCGCGCATGGCGAAAAATCAGCCGGGGCAGAGTTAGCGGTGTCGATCTCGATGATGAATCCCTGGAGTTTATGTTTCGCCATGCTATTCCTTCGCCCACTTTCGAGAACATGGATGCGTGTGGGTGTACATAGAGCTCGTTGTAGATAAGATTGAACGACTCTTGAATAATTGATCTTCGTTCCGACTTCGTATTCACGACTGATTGAACTTAAGGCCAGTTTATCAAGAAAAGTATATATTGCAAGGGACTAGACGTATAGAGTGACTGCAAGGCGAACAGCTCGGGCAGACAGGACGTCGCATTTCTACCAGGCCAGCGGTCAGACAAGGAGGACGAGAACAGAGGGGTACTTACTTGGGTTGAGAGGCTGTTGAAAGACCCTCAAGCGCTGGTTCTACCAAACAAGGGTCAGACAAGAAGGAGGACGAGGGAAAAAGGAGTACTTGCTGGTGTTGAGCGGCTGTTTATCAAGCGCTGGTGGTCGCGCTCGCGCTCGCGCTGGTGCCAGTGCCGGTGCCGGTGCCGGTGCTGGTGCTGGTGCTGGTGCTGGTGCTCGCGCTGGGGCCGGCGGCGGCGGAGGCGAGGCGGTCGCGATAGTAGCGCTTGCGGTGGAACCACGCACGGAGTTTCTGGGAGGGCAAGTGAGAATCCAAAAAAAACAAAAAATGAATTCGAACTTACGCTGTTCGTAATGAGATGAGTGGCGGCGCGGGCGTCGACGTCCTCAGGCGAAAGTACCTCTCCCGGAACGTCGAGGGTCATGGAGCAGTGGGGCTCTGTGTCGCAGGCAAGGCGCCACGGGAATTCCGACCAATATTCGGCGTAGAGCGCCGGCCAAAAATCGGTGGGGAGAGTTTTGCGCTGAAATGAGTCGTAGTATCCGGGAAGCCAGCGCGTGAGGAACGCTTCGCGGGAGGGGGAGAACGCGGCGACGATGGGGCGACGGCGGGTGAACGAATGACCTTGTGTGAGGTTTGTTTGTTTTTTGTCGTACAGGCCGGACGCGTCGCGGGCGATGTCTCGGGGCATGGTGTTGAGGGTTTTCTTTTGGGCGGGCGAACGGCGAAGGTAATGCGATGAATGTGGGGTTTTATCCGACGGTTTGAAGGGCGCGGGATCATATTCTGTGATCAAACGAAGGAGTAGAGGCGCATGTGGCGGAATGTCCGGCCTGTGGAGCAGAAGGAGGGGCGGTAGGTCTAAAGATTAATGAGGTGGGACATGAAAACATACAGGATTAGTCGCCTTGGGCCTCGAGCGAGCAGGCGAGGATGCGGAACGAAACGACCCGTTGTCGGCAGTCTGCGACGGCGTCGCGGTCTCAAGTACAAAAAGGGCAAGATGAAGGGCGCGGGATTATATTTCGTTACTAAACTAATGAGCGGAGGCGCGCATGGCGGAATTCGAGCCTGTGGAGCAGAAGAATCAGCAGTTGTCTAAAACATAATGAGGTCGAACACGGAAACGTACAAGATTGGTCCCCTTGGGCCTCGAGCGCGCAGGCGAGGATGCGCAACGAGACGACGCGTTGCTGGCAGTCGGCGACGGCGTCGCGGTCGCCAAAGTACCAAGAGGCGTTGATGAGGTCGTAGCTTGCGCGGTGGACGTGCGCCCAGACATCCGCCGCCGAGCGGAAGCGCTGGTGCTGCCATCTGCGTTCGATTCCGCCGGGCGTGTCGCCGTAGATGACGTATTTGCGGTATCTGTTCGCCTGCCCGATGGCGGCCACGAGGGGGAGTTGTATGTTGAGGCGAGGCCTTGGTTAAGGAAAGAAAGTCAGTATTTGTGAGCAGCTGGAGGAGAACGGGCACTCACATATACGCAGGCGGGAAATTTGAGTTTGCTCGCTGATGCGTGAGGGAGGAAATTTATGTGCAAGTCTTGCGCTAGCATGGAGGGCGGAGCGGCCTCTTGTGGCGCAAGTGGACATGTTTCAAGGCTGACAGGCGGGTGTGTCGGATGTTTTATATGCGATGTAATGAGCGGGGAAGCGGGCGAAGTGAAGTTCTAATGCGATGTGATGAGCGCGAACCGCCGGCGGTTGGAAGAGGGGGCCATCCAGCGAGAAAGGGAGTCGGCGCGGGTGGCGAGGGTGTCCAGCAGCGGCCAAGAATGTTAACACGGAAGGAGAGAAGGACGGGAGGAGCGCAAGACGAGAGCCAAGGTGAGCGGAGGAGGCAGGTGGAATATACGTAACATCCGCATTGGGAACAGTCTCGACCCTTGCTCGGGTTGTACAAGACTTTCGCCTTTTCTTTTAATCCACCATGTATGCAATTCCTCCCTCAACCCCAACTTCATCTCTGCCCTCAATTCTTTCCCCAACGAACACCTTCTGCCTGATCCTCACCCTCATTTCGCTCCTCATCCTCTTCATGGCTCTTCGCGCCCCGAACCCTCCTGGATCGCGCCCATGTTGCGCGATGCCGTATTACCCAGACCCTGGCGTCGACCGCACGCTCCATTCCGACTCCGCCGACAGCTGGTTCCACGTCGTGGAGCGTGGCTTCATCACGGGCACCTTCACCAACGCGTAAGTCTTTAACCCTTTCTCTCTGTCCTTGCTTGGTGAACCTGACGATTTGAGGGCAGGGAGCGCGCCACGCACCAAGTTAAAGGATATCGCCACGCGTCCCGCATCAAAGTCGCGCGCTTTGAAGACGCTGAGGTCCAATGGGCGGCTTGCTGCTTGGCCACCCATGGGATTGTCTGCCCGGTCGAGCTCGCCGAGCGCCAGGTCGCGCGCTCGCGCATCGCCATCCCCGCCCAGTTGCCCGCCTGGAGCGCCGCTTTCTTCGGTGCTGCCCAGCGCAAGTTCGTCCAGGACGCCGCCGCACACGTTGGCGACCCCGGTTCCGTCCCACCCGTCCTCCCCGGCTCTCAGTACCCGACGCCGACGGCGCTTCATTCCTCGTACGCCGCTTCTTCGACCCCTCCGGCTGCCAGTTGGGGGCAGCCCGGGTCGTCGAAGGCGTGGCCTACGACGTCGTCGGGTAGCCCGTCCAAGGGCAAAGGCAACACGGGCGCTGCGGCGTTTGAGAAGATGGGACAAGGCCCTCCCGTCGACATGCACTGGGGCGTCAAGGGCGTGTTCAAGACTTATGCTTCTTAGTATGTTCCTTCCTCTACTTGCTTTCTTCCTATTCTTTCTCCTGCTGATAAGACTTGACAGCGAGGACGCCGTCGCCGCCGCTCGCAAGCTCGGCATCGCCGAGAGCGATATTGCGGGCGACACCGACCCGGCGGTGATGGAGGCGTGGGTCAAGCGCGCGTGAGGGGTCGGGATGGGGCGGGATGGGCGCGGTGAAAAAAATGTACATTCGCGTAGTGTTTTGTTTTGTGCCGGGCTTGTTCTTACCGTAGACAGCTAGACGGCGATGTTTTTTCTTGGCATTGAAGTAGGTATTATAAGTTTGAATGAGAACAAGTCGGAGTGAGTTGACTTGGTAATGCAGGGGGGACGTTGAGGCGGACGGCTTGAGTCGAGGCGAGGCGAGTGAAACGCTTTGAAACGTGTTGAAGCGGAACGCGTTGATAGCGGGGCGTGTTGAAGCGGAACGCGTTGATAGCGGGACGTATTGAAGCGGAACACGTTGAGTTGGAATGAAATGTGATGAATTCAGAAAGACGACAGGAGACGTAATAGATTGTGTTCACATTCGCGTTCGTTCGCTTCGCAGTTTACCCCTCCCCATCCACGGACCCACTGCAAGAAAAGATGGAGGTCGCGTCAGCGTCGACGGAGAGCAAGAAAAAGGAGAAGAAAAAACCTGGCAACCAGGGCGACTTCCACGGGCCCCGCAAAGATTACTTGTTGGCCAATCTGGACGGCTACATGGACGCCTCGAAACGGGGCAAGACGCGCGATTTTTGGCCGGTACTCTTCAAGGGGTGGTGGTCGCGGTTCCATTGGCGTCTGGCGCTCAACGAGGATCCTGCGCCGACGGACTTGTTTCCGCCGGAGACCCATTTGACGGCGGCCGAGATGAGAGAGAAGAAAGTCGTACAGGAGAAGATGAAAGACGTTCGTGAGCTTTATCTGGTCTGGGTTATTAGCGCTAGGGGCTGACGAGGCGAGGATAGAAGATTAAGTCGTGGTATAATCACAAACGGGGTGCAATGGGACTTACTCGGAATCCCTTCACACCGTGGCTGTCTCGACTTCGCCGACCCGTCGAAAAGGCGCCGAAACGAATCACCGATTACCAGTTTTTTATGCAGCACAACGACTACAAGGAGAGGGTGAGTAGGAAGTTTGAAGAACGCTATTGGGACGCACCAAGGTCGGAGCACCTCGCGCTGCGATGCAAGGTGGCGCGCGAGATGTTTGAGCAGGAGTCGGATTCGGTGAAGCAGCGGATTCGGGATGAAGCTCGAAGCGAGCAGGAGGAGGAGTTGCGACGTTGGCAAGACGCGGACGAGGGGCTGCCGGCAATCGAGCCGGAGGAGCAGGTGGAGTAAGTTTTTGGGAAGTGGGTGTTTGGAGACGATGCTGACGAAGGTCGTTTTGCAGAGCACGCGGTAAATTTGCGTCGGTGGTGACGCCGATGCTGCTCGGACTCGGGGCCTATACTGGATATCGCATTACGCTCATCGCCGGCCGGATTGAGGGACCCAATGTTGAGATGGTGAGCGTGCACGCGGGGAAGACGGCGAACAGGGACGGGGAGGACGGGGGGTTGGACTTCACGCAGTGGGATCCGAAGGGATTCAAGGACCATGTTTTGAACCAGTTCATGCGCTATCTGGTCGCTGCAAGTAAGTTTCCTTATTTTGTTTGGAGGACGACGTCTTACCGACGTAATCAGATGAACCTGCCGCGGATGACGTCCCGATGCCCGCTGCGCCGCCGCTAGATGTCCCGATGCCCGCCGTGCCGCCCCTGGATGTCCCAATGCCGGCTGCGCCGCCCCCAAACGCCCCTGCCCCCAACGCTGCGTCGACGGGGCCGGTGGAGGGACCGCGCACGCAGGAACAAGCCCTCGAGGACCGCATTGCTGCGCTGGCGGTTGTGGAGCCGGAGCTGCGCGCGGAGCTGATGGAGCTCGACTTGTGGGAGCGAGAGGGCAGGATTCGCGAGCTAGAGGGACTGGGGGAGTACGAATTGCGGCGTACGAATAACGTAGCCCGCAGTATGGCGGGCGTGGCTCGGGCGAAGGCGGCGGCGGCGGCGAAGGCGCAGGAGGAGGCGGCGGCGAGTGCAGAGCCGGCGGAACTGGTTCAGGCAGGGGTGAAGAGAAAAAAGGGGGCAGCTCGAAGCAAAGCCAAACCGAAAAAGAAGGCGCGGCCTGCGAAGTCGAAGTCGCGAAAGCGCGTGGATGAGGAGGAGGAAGACAGCGGAGAGGAGACGGAGGGGAGTGGGAACGAGGGGGAAGTTGTGCGAGAGGAGCCGGTGGAAACGCGCGGGAGGAGGAAGAGTAAATATAACAGCGCGGCGGAGGGCGCGCAGAAGACGGCGGCGCAGACGGCGGCGGCGGGGGGCGCGCAGACGGCGACCGCGACGGCGGGGGGCGCGCAGACGGCGGCGGCGACGGCGGGGGGCGCGCAGACGGCGGCGGCGACGGCGGGGGGCGCGCAGAAGGCGGCGGCGACGGCGGGGGGCGCGCAGAAGGCGGCGGCGACGGTGGGGGGCGCGGAGAAGACGATGGCGGCCCCGAAATGGGCAACGGGGGGGCGGACGGCGCTTTTGGAGGGCGCGTTGGGTAGGGACGCGGTGTGGGCAGAGGGTGTGGAGAAGTGGTGGGATTTGGAGGAGTCCACAAGTTTTGCAACGTCGGTAAGTGTTGGATCTTCGCTGGGGCACGAAACGCTGGCTGATTTGAAATCAGATTAAAGGATTTTCGACCGACGGACGACCCCCAGAAATACACACTTGGATCAAGAATGCACGTAGGGGAACACCTGACATCAAGAACGTCGCGCGTTTCGTCGAGGGATGGAAGGGCTGGTGGCGTGGCCTGAATCCAGAGTGGCGGCGGATCGAGGGCGGCGGGTTGATGAGAGCAGGAGAGGAGGCGCTGGGGGAGTTGCGCGTCCCTGGCGCGAATGGGTTCCTGGGGGTTTTGATAGGGTTGAAGTGGTGGAGGGAGAAGGAGGGCGAAACGGAGGATTGGCTGTGTGAGTTTATTGACGTCAAGTGGGCGATGGAATCGTTGAGGATCACGGGGTGAGCGGAGTTGCGAGGGGGAGAACGCGATGGATGCGTCTCGGAGGCGACGGGGGGCATCCAGCGCATCGGCGCATTGGACGCGCTGAAAGCGGAGGGCGAGCTTTCGTGTTGTTGATCTTGTTTGGCATTGGCGCCGAAACAAAACATTTATTGTATATTCATTTTCGGCTTTCAGGCGAAATATATTGATTTTCAGGTTTTTCGGGCCCAAGATTTCGCGAGCCGGGCGCGCGAAATCGGCGGAGCGGCAAGGGCGAACTTTTTTTTCAAACTCCGACAGTGTATTGATGCTTTCGGGGCGCGGAAACGGCAGGCGGTGGCTGTGCTGTGGCTGTGCGGCAATTGCCTAAACATAATGCATTGGACCCTTGGGCCACACGGCCAAGATAATGAGTTATCCTGACTGACCTAGCTGCATGGTGGTATTTCTGGTCAAGAGGGGGTTTTGGCCCGATTAGGCGCTACCTGTCATTGATGCGAGCACACTGCCACCCGCCAAGGTATCTTCTCCCGCTCCATGAGGAATCAATTGTGTCCCTCAGTCACGGAAGAAAAGGTTCAAAAAACCCGGAAGAAAAAATGGTACTGGTCCTGTGCCCACGGGACGTCGATTGCGACACAGCGGGGGAACTAAAGAATCCCTCAGCAGGACAGCCGATAACTGACAGAAAATACCTGACATTGTGTCCACTATGGTACAGTGGTTAAACGCCAGCTTCCGTGAAAAAAAGATCGGAAGCTGGGGTTGGAGGTTCGAATCCTCCAGGTGGCACACGGGGTTGCCGGGACCTCGGCTTCGGCCCTGCTTCCGCGAGAGACACAGTACGGATTCTGCCTCATCCAATACGGTGTTTCACTTTTTCTTCATTCCGGATCATTGATTTTGAACCACAAGGCTGCCGGCATTCAGGGCGATTAAGCAGACTACTAGGTGCACCGACCTTTCTGAGCCCAACGCACCCTCGGTGCTTCGAGTTCCATTCAACAATTCAACTTTTCGCAACCTAACATCCAATGTGCTAATTGATTCCCATGGAGTACTGACGGAATGCGAGTGCGTCAAGTGAGGCGCCCGGTCACTACCTACTAGCTCAGTCTGCCCAAGCTGAAGAATTTTTCAGTTCTACTCTGTGAGATCTCGGGTAGCCTCTACCCCGCCCGGGCCGGACTGACTTTTGCTACTGAGATTTTCGAATTGTGTGATCCGGAGTGACGCAACTTCTTGAGTTTGCGTCGCTTAAAACCACCTTCAGCACCCAGAAGTTTGACCAGGAGGTAGTGATTTACGTCCCCAAAATCCCTCCTGGTTGCGGACCGAGTAACCCAAAAATTTCGCGCCCAGTTTACTTTATGCAACACCACAGCCAGTATCTTAATGTGCGCCCACTGAGTCATCAAGGAGAACAGGGCCGCGAACGTGCAGACCTTCCCAACGCGAAGACGCCGTCACTAAAAATTTACATGTAGGTCCGGGTTGACCGTGGTCCCCAATGGCCTCGGTGGGTCCGCTATCAAATTTGCGACGCCGCGGTCCATCGTGCGTATATGAGGAGAGGAAGGGAGCCCCGTTTCTTGTCGGTCGGTCGCGAGTTGGTCGAGAGTGAAAGCAAGGTGACCAAGGTCGTTAGCGAAATTGATCGCCGGTGGCTGTCAAAGTGATCCGCTTTGGATTTGACCTTCACCTTGATGTTGAACGCTTCTGGGTATAAAGGCGGACCCACAGGCTTCATTCTTACGCGTCAACCACCATGGTGTTTAGGTTCCACCGGCAGCCCCAGAAAGCGCTTTATTTGGCTTTCGCCATCCCTTTCCTCTTACTTCGTATCCCGCTCTGGACGCTTCGGTATCTACTGCCAGCCTGGCGCCCAAGGAGAGCGTGGTCTCTGGGGCGCTCAATCTTGGCGGAGCTGATAGACGCCGGTACTGCAATCATGTTGCAAACATCCTTGCCTACGCCTGAGCCGCTTGAAAAAATGGCCTTGTCGGCGGGCAAAACGGGTTTCGTGTGGGTCGAGCCCGCACCGGACTTCATCGTCGGAGACGTACAACGTTTTGCGGAAATCAATGGAGTGACGTCTACCAAAACCGGTGGTTTTTGGTACGGGACAAGGACCAGTGACAATGCTGTCGGCCAGAGAGCTTCGCCCGGGGAAAAAGTGGTGTATCACATACACGGTTAGTCTCGAAAAAGGATATCTCCAGAAACGCAGCTGATAATATAACTGTAGGCGGTGGTTTTGTTGTGCGTCCGTTTTTTTTCGCCTCTTGGTTGCAGCTCAATCGTTTTGAAGATGGGAAGCGGCGGCCCTTTCTTCCTTCCATCGGCGGTCATGTTTCAAGGATTCCTCAAGCACATGCCCCAAATTTCCCGAGTCTTCGCCGCGGAGTACCGCCTTACGACTGGCCCGCCGCTCCCAACCGTGAACCCGTACCCTGCCGCTCTCATCGACGTTATTGCCGGCTATCGGTATCTGGTCGAAGACGTCGGCTTCGACCCCGGAAATATTATCGTGGGAGGGGACTCCGCGGGGGGGATATTGGCGTACCAACTGGTGCACTACTTGAAAGCCGCAGCGTTTCCTGGCCTTCGTAACGCAGGAGGACTTTTATTGCTTTCACCGTCTGCCGATTCTTCGTTGAGGGTAAACAGCGACTCGATGCGCGATAATGCGCGCTCGGATTATGTGCGTACGTGGGTCTATGCCGCGTATGGGGTCAACGCGATTCTGGGACATCTCTCGGCAGAGGAGTTAGACAAGCCGTGGATGTCCCCCGGATCAACCATGTTCAGCGACGACGAGATGAAAGACGTGTTTAAAGACTTTCCGCTTACATTCATCCTCGCCGGAGAAGCGGAAATGACGCGGGACCCCATGCGTGTCCTCCGCGACAGGATGGTAGCGGACATGGGAGACCAGGTTACCTATGTCGAGGTGGCGAACGCTCCTCACGACTTCCTTGGTCTTAGCGTTTTGGAACCAGAGCGTACGGAAGGTCTGCAGGAGATCGCGAAGTGGGCCTCGACTTTGTTTCAATCGCCGCTTTAGTGAGTTTTATTTTCCGCCCAGCAACAGTTCAATTCGCTTACGCGGAACGACTAGACGTCCGTGCGGAGTCTGGGTCACCTTTGTCGGGTAGTAACTACGCGCTGCAAAAATGTTTCACGGTTATTTTGGACGCTAACTTGATTGTTCTTCCAAGATTCCGACCCCATTCCTAAGCATTCTCAAAGGCGTGTGGTATCGATGTCCACGATCCACGCGCAAGAGCACTGTTGAAGGTCTGCTGAACGGGAGAGCTATGGCGACTGTGAAAGGGTAAACCGCGAAACCGGTAGGTACTCACAGAGCGGGCAGACCAGAGCGAGAAATCGTGTCGCCATCGCCCAGCCCAGGAATCGTCGAGCAGGACAGCGCATAGCTGGCAGGGTATACGTTATGGTGTGTCCACTATGGTACAGTGGTTAAACGCCAGCTTCCGAGAAAAAAAGATCGGGAGCTGGGGTTGGAGGTTCGAATCCTTCAGGTGGCACAAGGGGTTGCCGGGACCTCGGCTTAGGCCCTGCTTCCGCGAGAGACACAGTACGGATTCTGCCTCATCCAATACGATGTTTCATTTTTCTGTTCTTCTTCTTCTTTCCGTGTTTATTCATCTTGAATCTCCCTGCATTCAAAACGACTCGGCACAAGGCGCACGGATCTTTGTGAATCCGACGTCGAATCGCTGCCTCGGTTCCTATTCAACAGGTCGCCTTTCGCAGGTCAAAGCGCGCTACTTACAATAATTGATTCCCCATGGAGCGAACGCGTCCAGTGGCGGTACAGCTTCTTAAAACCCTTCAAGTGACAAGAATGTCGCGAGCGAGAGAGCACAACATAAACACGCATCTTATACACGCATCTACTATCTGTATGTACGTACGCACGCACTCCTAGCAGTACAGTACCAAAAGGTGAGTGGGGAGGGAGGGAAGCAAGAAAGGAGCGTGCCTCGTCTCCTCGTCGAAGGAGGAGGATCAGCGCTCGGGGATGGCAACAAGAAGGTGGTGGCGGCGGTGGTGGAGGGAGCGTACAAACATACATGCACGATGAGGAGGAGGAAGGGAGTGGGAGTGGTGATGGCGGTGAGAGGACAGGGAGGGAGGGAGGGAGCGACGACCAGACGGCGTCGGAGATAAGGAAAGAGTCAGAACGACATCTAAGTAGGTAGGTGGGCGGTCGATAGCTAATACTAGTGGGTGGGTGGATGGGAGCATAAGTAAGATAAAACACGAATCGAGATGGTGGTCATGGGGAGGAGGGGGAGAGTGGGTGGATGGGTTGGTGACAATAGACGGAATAAGTAGCGAGTAGAGGTGAGTACGAGTAGTGGGTGACGGACGGATAAGTAAACAGTATGTAAGAATAAAGCACAACGAACACGAACAGACGAGCCAGCAGGGTAGGGAGAGAACATATTATAACGTATACGGGTGGATGGATGGGGTACTTTTTTGCTTTCGCAGCTTTCTTTCGATTTTTGTTTTATTTTGTTGCGGGCGGCTGGGGAGGACGACGAACGAGACGGCGCTCAGCCCATCGTAACGTCCGACCCCGCCTGCTGCTGCTGCTGCTGCTGCTGTTGAGCCTGCCCCCCAGCCGCACCAGCACCCGCACCCGCACCCCCCGCCCTCTGCGCCGCAACCGCCGCCGCCTGCGCCTGCTGCTGCGCCTGCACCTGCGCACTCGCATACCACTGCTGATACTGCGCGTACTGCGCCCGCTGAAGCTGCGCCAGATACTCCGTCTGCTGAGCTTGCGTCCCTTGCGCTTGTTGTTGCGCGGTAGGCGTAGCAGAGAACGTGCTTGTACTGGAGGCAGGCGGCGTGGGCGTCTTTGCAGCGGGGAACGTCCCCGTCGCTGCGGCAGGCGTCGTCGGCGCCGAGCCTCCCTTGCCCTTGCCTTTCCCCATCCCCATTCCGCCGGCACCCGGGACCGTAAACGGTGTCGCTTCCGTCTTCCCCTTGCCTCCCTTTCCCGTCGTGTTCTTCGCCCCAGTCGCGGGGGTGGATGAAGCCGATGCCGGCAAGGACGCAGTAGAAGTCGCCGACGTAGAAGCAGTCGCACCCGCAGTCGCATTGCTCGTCGCAGTCGTCGCGCTCACCGCCTGTATATGCGGCAGCAACGTGCTCCCCCATGCGTACGTCGCAGTCCCTTTGCCTTTCGTGGCGCCAACGGGTGTACCGGGTGTCGAGTTCGAGGTGGAAGAGGAGGGGGTAGTGGTGGATGAGGCGGAGGTGGTCGAGGACGAGGAGTTGTTCCGCAGACACCCGTGCACGCCGCCCGCCAGCATCTGTAGCCCGACGGCGCCGTGGTCGCCGGAGTGCTGGTAGTGGTACCGGAGGCCGTTCATGTTCTGTGGGAGAGCGTCAGTATGAGGAAGCGAGATTGTCAGCACCAAACCAACGACTAACCTTGTACCGCCTCGCACAATCCCCAACCCCACATGCAAACGGCCTTACCCGGGCCTCCACCTCGTTCAGCTCCGCCTGCGACAGCTGCTCCTGCCCCCCTCCGTTCCCTTGGCCACCGCCCATATTACCACTGGTGGGCGCCTCCCCGTCGTCGTCCTCAGTAGCATTAGGGTTTGACGCCGCATTCGCCAACGCCGCCGCGTTCCTCTTGCGCTCCAAAAGCGCACGAACAGCTTCCAGATCCTTCGCCGGCCCATAATTACAGCTCCCGTGCGTGATATGGTACTTCAGCCCGTTCGCCTGCTTGTACGATTTGGAGCAGTTGGGTTTGGGGCAGCGGAAGGGTTTGTGGGGGAGGAGGATCGTCGCGCCGCTGCCGTTGCCGCCGTTTAGGGCTGTAGTGTTAGCGCCAGTAGCAGCCGCAGCGCTGGAAAAGGCGGCGTTGAGAGAGTTGAGCGTGGACGAGGAGGATGAGGGGTGGGCGGAGGACGGCCCCGCGGAGCCAGGCGGCGTGGGTAGCCTCGACGGCGGTGCCGACCGACTCCCAGTTGAGCTTCCTGTGTGCGACCCGTGCTTCTTCGCTTTGGGCACCTTTCCCCCCTGGCTCCCACTCGGCGTCTGTGACCCACTGGCACTGGCCAATGCGCTGGTACTCGCAACAGGACTCTCTACCTCGACGAGCTCCTCCCGTGTACCGAAGACCAG
Source organism: Mycena filopes (assembly GCA_029281495.1). NCBI lineage: Eukaryota > Fungi > Basidiomycota > Agaricomycetes > Agaricales > Mycenaceae > Mycena > Mycena filopes. Next base: position 124,887 of record JARIHR010000068.1, on the reverse strand, counting down.
CGCCGGCGCGATCGAACTCGTCGTACCCGAACCGCCGTTGGCATTCGCCAGGGAGTGAGCGGACGAGTCCGGCGGCGAGGGCGTGTAGTCCGCGACGTCTTGCGGTGTCACCTGACCCTGGCCCCCGGGCGAATACTCTACCCCGCTCCCCGCGTTGTACCGCGCGTACGCACTGAACGGCGTGTGCCCCCCATGCGCATGGTGTGGATGATGCCCATGGATCCCGCTATGCATACCGGCGAACCCGACACCAGACAATGAGATGTTAAGCGCGGGCTTGGGGGACAGCGGCGACGGGGAGGGCGCGCGTGAGGTGACTGTGCTGGTGGGCGCGGTGCTGGGGGGTGGGGGCGAGTCGTCACCCACGTCAATGTCGACGTCCACTTCGTCGTAATCCCCGAGATCCATGTCGTCCGTGTCGAACGGCGTGCTGTATTGGGGCTGCTGTAGTAGATGGTGCTGGGGCTCCCCGTTGAGATGTGATTGTTGCTGCTGCTGGGCTTGGGAGTGAGAAGCCATGGGCTCAGGAGGGTTCATCTGGGGATTGAAGGGGATCTGGATGGAGGGGGCCTGGCCGCCTGCTCGGACGACGATGTGGACCTCCTCAAAGTGCTCGAGGAGGGCATGGAGGTCTGCGAGGTGTGCCCCGCAGCAGGTGTAGTTGCGACATAGCTCGCCTTGACGGTCAAAGACGTTCCACGCGTTGAGGATAGAGCTGTCTGCGGCGGGTGACTTGAGTGGGCTGCGACCGGAACCGGGACCGAGTCTGCGCCACGTTAACCACATTAGCTTAGAGTACTGTGGAGAGAGTGGGGAAAGGACGCACTCATAGGAGGGAGATGTGCTTGTGGCGCAATATGTAGCGCCGAAAGAGCCGGCGCGCCATGAGATTGGTGAGCCGAGGAAGTGGCGGGTGTAGCTTGCGGGGTTGAAGGCGCGGCCATCCTCGCCATTGTAGGAGCCCCCGTCGAGGGACATGGCATAGCTGTCCTGCTGCTGCTGCTGGTGGACGGGCAGCGCGATTGGGTGGGACGGCGACATGGTGGGGAGTAGAAACCTGGCCGGCTAATAATTGGTCAGCCGCCAATATCTTGACTTGACTACACAGTAATCTGTGTCCACTCAGTACCAGGGTCCTTGTATTCTATCGCAGCGCTGCTCGACGCCCGCTCTACGCTCGTCGACGCCACCCACAACGCCGAGCACCGAGTTCAACGCGCCCCTGGTCGTCGCCATCACTCGCTTCCCAAATTTCAGGGTGGCACGCGCATCCCCATTCACTGCTAGCGTCTCATCTGGGTCCCATCTCCCTGCGCACGAAAATGGGGGAATTGCCCGCCGCTCGACCCTCTCTGTCTTTCTGTCTTTCTGTCCTCCAAACCTTGCTCGCCCTGTAGCAACTGCTCAATATTCTACGAAATTGCAAATACGACGCGTAGAAATCACCCTTGGCGCATCAGCGCATGTCGATTGGCGACCCCAATTTGAATCCGCCTCGCCACACAACTCCAGGAGTACAAAAGCCTACCATGAGCGCTCGATTCCCCACCTGAATTCTCCGTCTTCTCTGGTGTCAAGTAAACTGCAGAATTCATTCAATTCACGCGAGGTCATGACGTTAAACAGCACTTTCACTTTCTGGGTTCCTTCTTCTCACCGGTACCCCCGTTGGCCATGGCCGAGTTACTGACTCTCGATCCTCTCCGCGAATCCTGTCTCAATCAAGCATGGTTCGCATCTCCTGCAGGGTTCGGAATTCGATTCGCGCACACACTGAAATGGCTAACTGTGCTTGTCTTCCAGGAAAGGCCCGCTGTAACAGTGTAAGTATATCTGACGCATATTTCTTCACCGGCGTGAACCAACCCCGGCATCGGCGTACCCACACCCACCGACGCCCACTGGCACCCGGTACCCGGGCTGTCCGCTTCTTCTCTCCGGCTCACCCTCCGAGTCCGCACGGGCACCTTGCTGACGGCGACATAGCAACTCACCGGGGCGCACATTGACTCTGAACTAACTGGACACGGCTTAGACTCAGGCGGATCCACACATGCGTATGTACAAGTAACTTAACTTTGATAGGCAATAAAACAAGAATCTCTGTCCATACACTGCACTGCATACGGCGAGAACCATCCTCCGCAGCGATTCTGACTTTCCTTTGTTGTCAAGAACCCACCGCCACCTGCGCCGATCCCCGCCGAGTATTCTTGCAAGATTACTCAAGATTACTCAGCTCTCAACTTAACTCAACAACTCACCCGAAGGTTACCTCTCATTCAATTGCAATGGAGCATCTCGCCGGCCGCCTTGGTCTACTTTTTCAGCCAGCTACCCAACGAGTGATCTCGTCGTGCGTTCGGCGCTCAAGCTTCAAACCTATTATTAAGCAGTTCGACGGTCGACCGTCCCTCGATTTGGTTAAACCTTATTGACCCCGTCAGCGAGGAAGTACTCCCCAAACGACGTCGTCCGAGTCAGTAAAACCTCCAGCGCCTCCTACATAAATCTCCTCCACTTCCACCTGCACGCTGAGTGTCTGCTCAAAAACTTCGAGGCTCCTCGCCGCCCGATGACGACTTTCCCAGCGCCCGCTCCGGCATCAGAACGCTCCCATGGGAGTAAAACAGTTGCGGGATGGAATTCGAATTCGAAGTGGGCCACCACAAAGACAGACCGACAAGCACAAACCCGACCAACGCGCCGCGGGAGTGACTAAGCCTTGTGCAGGCAGGAGCATTCCAGCGGTGGCGGCCCCCCCTTGCAGACTGGATCCGGGCGTGTGGGTGGCGGTAGGGCCTCAGAAAGTTCCATATCTTGGCATATGGTTCTCCGAGGTTTTTAAATTTGGTTTTCAACTCCGACGGCCCAGTTTGGAAGGATCCACCCGCAGTCGAGAGAAGTTGTCTCTCAGCGCCAACGCGGGTTCTGTTTTTCTGCCTCAGCTGGGGTCCGTTAATTACTGAACGCGATGCAGGATGCAACCAAAAAAAATCAACCAAGCAACGATGAACCGGAGTGAGTACATGCAGGTGTGTCTTCGAACGGTCGTCTGATTCAGCTGGCATCGATTCGATAAGGACGGAAGGAACCTCCCTGTTCCGTAACGACTGGATCCGTCAGTAATGAAAAGCCTCCGAGTCCGGCGGCCTTCTTCCACTCGACCTTCGTTCCGGTGTCGGACTGAGGAGTTTTGTTCCTCCTCTAATATCCTGCTGTTTATCGACGAACGACTGACGAGGCGGCCCGCCCATACGATGCCCGCACTGTTTACCTGGGGTCCGGCACTGCGCCTTCTGCAAAAGAAATTAATTGACCAGAAATGTCAACCGTGGGAAGCATTCTGCAACACCGGTCCGATATTCTCTCCGATCAGCCTTCTCCGCGGAAAAAGGTGAGTTACCTCTTTCGTCCTCCAACATTTCAACCTCCGAGTTTAACCTGAGCGTTGTTGCTTATTTATTTCCTTTCCCGCGGGCCCCTTACAGGTCTCTCTCATAAAATGCGCCCACAACAACCCAAGTTGAGGTTCCTCCGAGTCCTTGCGCAACTCAACGCATCTACGCCATGTCCATCCCGCCCCGTCTCCGCGCCCTCGTCGACCGCCTCGGGTCCGACATCGACGCCTGGCTCGCGAACGCCACCACCCTCAAGCCGCTCCCCCACCTGCCACCCATTTTCGGTGACAACTCCGTCACCGCGACCTACATGGTTCCCGCTGGGACGGTGCGTCCTTCATTCAACTCCCCATATTCATGTACCTATATACCTAATGATCGAAATAAACCCAGCACTTCCTCGTCTGTTGGAGGGTGCGCACCCCCATCGTCGCGCTGTGCGCCATTACGCGGCCGCCGCTCCCGGGCCAGACAACCAACTGCCGCGCGAGTCTTCAAGTTCTAGACAACAGGGACTCGGCGGCGATCCCGACTCAGCAGTGGCCATGGGGAGAGGGCGTCCACGCCGGACCGGATCCATTCGCTAGTCCGCCGGTCTCTGAACGAGGTGTGTTGCAGCTGTCGCTCGGCGGCTATGCGATAAATTTACGTGCCGTGCTTGGGTTAACAAGACATGAGCAGGGTTCGTTGCGCTGGAGGTGCACAAGGCCGTCCGCTGCGAAGGTATAGGACTCGGAGGCCCTTTTGAACCGAGCCTCTACGTCGCCGACCCGCGTGAGGAAGGCCCGCCGCTCGAGCTCAGGTTCAACCTCGTCGGCGTCGCTCCCCCTGCTGCTATCGAGGACGCTCCGCCGGTCGCCATTGAGGAAATCCCCGCCGCCGCCTTCCTGCGCTCGCGGGCCCCTTCGCCTGTTGTTCCTCAACTATCGTCCAGTACTCAACGCCAACCGAAAACCAAGGTGAAAATTCCGGTTTCAACTCACACACAATCCTAATTCCACCCCCATCCTCAGACCCCTGCCCCAAGCGCAGCCCGCACACCACCACCGCTCGACCTTGCCCCGAGCCCGACGCTGTCAACCGCTGACCTTTTCAGCGCGCAAGACGACCTCGAAACCGTGGTCGATCTGTTGGTACGTTACCCTTTACTTGACGGCGTTCTTTGCTTATTCTTTCTGCGTTACAGCTATATGCGATAGCCACACCTGATGACCAGGTACTCGCGCTTGAGTGCCAGAGGTGAGGCGTCTGAACGCTTCCAACCTACCCGTTCACTTTGGTTTACTGAAGAACCATTGCTCTCGCAGGCGGTTGATTGACTACTTCGGCGGGGAAACGGAGCGGTCGAAGTGAAAGGAAACTAGTTGTAAGCTCTGTAACACACATATGTATGTACGTCTCGCCGCCGGACTAACTATTGTACTTCGTAAAAATGCGCCGCACCTCGTTCCACTGAAGTTGATGAAAGGGGTCGAAAGCTCGCGCGCGCTGGCCTTTCGAGAACACCCAAGCGTTTATGAAATCACCGCAAGGATTACAGGGCCCTTCAGTTGGTCGAACGAGTTGGGAAGTTTCGGCGATCTCGGGGATGTTGAAAAGACGTACCCCGCCAAAAAAAAAATCTGAGCGTATGACCACGCGGACGGTGTATTTGCGCTTGCTCCAGTTCCTGCCAACCGATTGCAACATCATTTACAAGTTGTCCGATTGCCGCTCGCTGACATTCCCTTCAGAATTCTTTCGTGGACGCGGGGCGATTCGGATACATACCAACAAACATAACTTGAACGCCGCGGCGTCGCAATCGGAGTCCAAGCTCGGCTCTCCTCCCACACAAGGGACAGACTCAACCCACGACCCCCTTGCAGCGCAATCTACTGTCGAGATCCGCCCCGCGGGACGCCATAGTACCGCCTGGCTCCAACGGTGGATACGGGTGGTGCGAGGAGGGACGGGGTTGGACGATTTTAATTTCTGTTCCTCTCCGGGAGTAAGGTAAGCGCACAGACCTGAGGTAGCAGAATGAGAGCGTTCGCACACCTCTCATCTCCATGTCGATCCCCCCTCGCCGTCCGCTTTTAAAGGCTCTTCTCCCGCGAGTGCATTTCAAGGGCACGACGCCCGACTTGGACTCCAATTCTCCCAGACTCGCGCGGTGCGTCGTTGGCCCAGGACTTCGGTGCGGTGGAGAAGCGGTGGTGCACAGGGGTGTTATAGCAGCGGGCCGAGTTTTGTCGCGGTTGGTTTTACGGAAGCACCTATATCAAGATCGCTGTCGGTCAGTCATTCCCCTGGCAGAAATTATTGCGGCTTGCGTGCTATCCCGCGACCGCCAGAGTGATACTCCGTCGGTCGTGCATCCTAGGGCGGCATGAACGACCTGACGCATTGTGGCTGCACGACGAAGGACCAGGTCAACTCAGATGACGCCCATCTTCCTATGTTCCTCGGAAACTTCTTGTCCTGTCCGTGGTTAGTCTCGCTGGGTAAGAATAAACGGCTTGATAACGAGATTCACTCCATTGGATCTCTTTTCTTGACAGGCGGACTGAGGCAGCGTCTTCCCTCAAAACAACACTGGTGATTCTATCCATCCATTGAGAATACTCAAATGGGAAGGAACGAAACGAGGGACCGCGAGGTTCGACTATCCCGCTCGTCGTCAGTGTCCCATAACAGAAGAAAATCTCGCACACATCAACAGATTTCTTTTTCTTTAGTCTGTCAGGACGCCATCGTCCGACGCGATCGCGAGGGTCCAGGGCATTTTTTGTGGGCCGGGGGGACGAGGGGACTCCTCGGACCCACAGTGCTGACGGTGCGGACAAAGTCCGCACCCCGGTTTCTTTGTTTGGCCCCAAGACACCCCCCTTGCCACTGCGTGACGCCGGCCGATTTTTTTTTGGCGCTTCCATTGGTGTCGCTAGAATTTCGCGGCGAGTCTCCATACTTCTCCGTGATACGAGGGCATTGCGCCGGCCCTTACAGACCGAATTTTGGGAATTTTACCGCCCTCCAGGAAAGAGGGACGAGCGACAAGACGAGCGGCATCAAATCACCAAGGACAGAATTTATTCCGGACCTTCCGATGACAGTTCCATTGGCCGACTCGCTTCTGGGAGACCCCAATGCTTCCGAGAAGCGTCGCCGCTCGTCGTCTGCCAGATAGCAATAGAACATTCCCCGGCGCGCGGGGCTCCGCGTCGCGCTAGAGGAAATGGACGAATGTACCTATTTTGTACTTCCGTCCGGGACCCTGCGACGCGGCTGCTCGTCAGACTGAGCCAATCGGTGACAGCGTGCTAGCACGACTCACTCGACACGCGCTACCGCTGCCCAACCGCCTCTATAAGTCCTCCAAAGCATAGCGCCACCAATATACACCTGACGCTTCGAATCTTGGTTTGTGTTTTTTTTTGGCAGAGTAAGAAGCGCTTTACGCGAAACACAAGTGGGCGCCGGTGAAAAGGTTCGGTAAATGCGTCGCTGGGGTCCCCGGGGACGATGGGACGGCGCCGCTCCAAAAGCGGAAGACAAAAGAATCTATAGCGGTCGTTAGGACCATTAATGTCGGCTCTCGGACTGTGAATGGACTCGCAAATTTATCAGCTGACTCCAAAGTCGCTGCTGCGTTATCGCAGACCGAATGTCTGGCAAAGGAAATCCGATCCCCCCGCATTCTGCCATGTCCGCCAAGAACGGTCGTTTTCGCTGCATAAATGAGAAATATCGGAGCCGGCTTTGGGCGGGATTCCAGAGAGCAACCTGCAGCGACCTCGGTAGCGACGTCAGATTTTTTGGTGCAATTGTAGACTGGCGGCAAGTCGGGACGGTCGCCTGATCTGGTGAAGTCGGAGTTAGAATGTTCAAGTACCCGTGGACCACACAATTTACCGCCCAGTAACAAAGTATCCCCCCCGCACGCACTCGCTTGTAACCTGCCCTCGCAGCCGTTGGCATCCTCCAAATTTCAAATGAATGAAAACGCACCTTATTCGGTATTCCCCCCGAGGATTATCGATCACAATCGGATCGACTCGACCGGAGGCACCGCTAGGGTGTGGCCACTGGGTTGTCGGTAGCCTTCGCCTCGCTCAGGACTGGCGCTGCGTCAAGTCAGTAGAAGCCCTCGACGTCGGCCGAGTCAACGTCGGGTATACACGTATCGCAATTGAACCAGGCATGTTTGATGTTGACGACGAGAACGTCGGGTTGGGTCCCAGAGTAATCGCGGATCTTGTCGATAGGCTGGCTGCATCGTCTCTGGCGATCGTGGATGCGGTGTCTTCCTAGGTCTCGGGCGGTCCATTTTGCTGCAGCGCGCTAGGCGCCCGAACCGCCGGTGAGTGAAATTTCGTGAGTCCCCGTGCTCTAACAATCCTTCACGGTCGACACCTATACTTCCAGTAGCAGAACACTGGGAAGACTGTGGTTTGCGATGCGAAACCTTGCCAGCCTTGGTGCCAGCTTGGTTCGCTCATGATCAAGGGAAACTGACGGTCCATGATCGTCTTGAGCTTCACTGTGGCCGAGTCGAACAGTTGTGTGTTTACTGGGCTCAAGGACCTCCTCTGTTGGAATTGGTCTTGAAGTGAGTGAGTCGCCGTCATCTTGTTCTCTCTCATCGTCTGAAACCAAACTGAAACACAGTCTGGCGTCCATGGTTAGTTGGCGAGAGGCGGCGACACTGCCGGTGATAAACGGCGAAAGACGACGTCTCGCAACACCCAATATTGAGTGTGGCACGCTGTTTGGGAGCTGCAGCTGAATACCCGCTGAAGTCTTGCCTGTAGGTCGATGATTCAGGAACGAGATAGGCTGGCCATCGCCGAACGTTCTATCCTTGGGCAAGGAAGAGCGAGGACAACAGTATAGATACCTCCCTCTTCCCTCCGACGATGTTTCTTGCCACCCGCGGCGAGTGAAGCTGAGAGGAGGGCGATTTGAGCGTGATTTGGACGGTTTGCCGTCCATCGCTGGGATCGATGGCTCTCAATCGCGCACAGTAGGTATGGCTTTGTGCTATTGTCGGCGGTGTGCAAGGATTTATGCGATTTTATGCAGTGTAGTCGATGATTCGAGGGAATTTGCTGAAGAGGGTGAGCAGAGGTCCGAATGCGCCGAAAGCGGTGCTCTTGTGTCGGAGTTTGAAGATCTCACACTTTCTTCCTATGCTCCAGCGCAGCTCTATTAGCCGCTTGATCACCCCAACGGACGAGTACTCTACACCCTCTATTGTTTGCGGACGGTCGTTCCCATCGGCCATGAATACTAGGCTTTATCTCGCAATTTTCGTCTATTCCCGACTTCACACAGTGGAAGACAGTGGACGACGATCGCAAACTCAACGAGACGGCGCAGCAAGCAAGGCTCGAACGAGGGCAGCCGCCGCGCAGTACGACCTGGAAGAAAGCAACAACTGGCCTCGCAGCAAATACAAATTAGCTCGTTTTTTTCCCTTCAAAGTTTTCTATGTTGTCACTCTCGCTGTCTGGGGGGTCCAAAGCAGCTAAATCTCTGTCGTACTCAACCTCCAGCGTGATGAAGCCCAAGAAATTATGCCCCCTCTCCGACAAGCAATTCACGCCTGTTCGGCGTCTGGCTCCTTCGTCTTATCCACCCACCATAGAAGAAAACAATGCCGTTCTCCTTTCTGACCCCACCGCCTCCCACGCCCTCCTCCCTCCTACCTCGTCGGTCTCGCCATCTTCCTTACCATCAGTCGCTCTGGCTTGCTGTACTCGAATCCGAAGATTACGAGATCGGGTTCATCGTTCTGACTTTGAGGTATGCATCGTCTTCTGGACGTTACGATCCATTGTTCTAACACTTTCCTCTTCAGAACGGTTCGGGCACTGTTTCCCCCGTCACAACTCGTCTGACGTTCTTCAAGAACGTCCTCGCGCCTGTCCCCCGCTGCAATGGTTCCTACGACCCAATGGGTTCTAGCCGTCCACGGCCAGCAGCAGCACCTCCGCCCGCGTGAGTGTATCGCTGCGTGCCGTCACCCACGCCGTCGACGACTCGCTCGAAGGCGCCTTCATCGTCTGCGAGGTCGAGTCCGCCTCCGCCGTTATCGACTCTGTCCCCATCCTCACCGCCCCCGCCCCCATCGCCGAGTGCGTCGTCACTTGCACCAAGACGCGGAGCCCCAAGCGCCTCCGAGCCGTGCTCGCCGCCGGCTACCAGAGCGACGGTGACCGACACGGAGTACGACCACGACATCGCCGCTTCCCTCACCAAGTTCGCCTTCGACGTGATTCAGGGAGTATGGGCGCCTCCAGAGCAGCCATCCCCGTCCAACATTGACGGCCCCGTGCCCGGTAGCGCAGGCGTCAAGTCTGCCGGGTCTGGCGGCAGCGTCAGCATCGTAGCAATAGTGGTCGCCCGCCCGCCCGTCGACTTGCGATTGTGCAACCCGCGGCTCGTGGCGAAGCCGCTTTGAATGCAGAGCGGGAGCACAAGCACGACGCCCGCGTTGGGCAAGCGCGGCTCGAGGCGCAAGTCCGCGGTTCTCGAGGACGACAAGGAGAATGCGGTCGTCGTGCGGATACTTATAACGCTCTTCCTCCAAGCCACTTCATCTACCTCGCAATTGCGACCTGCTCTTGTTATTCGCCTTCCCGATATGCTTCTTCCACTGTGACCTTTCTCGGGTCTCTCGGTCTCATACATCGTCCTACTCATACTCGATACCCCACTTCCCACACACAAATATCTATCGTCCACAATACCCACCGCTCCCCAATACCTTTCTACTTTACCATCGACTTCTGCGTGTAATCCCGACATACAGCGCTCCGCCTGGTCTTCACCCTTGTTCGCATGTATCACTCATTGAATCCACCCTGTTTTTATCGTCCAGCCAAAGCCCGAGTTTGCGATGGTCTTCCTTCTTGAGTAAATTGATTCATGCACAAGGGGCTTTCGGTGGCACGAGGGTAAAAGGTCCGGTAACGTTCCATGTAGGGTTCGTGGGTATAAATACAAGATTATAATATACGTGGTAGTTCGTTCGTTCGTTCGTTGGCTACGGGACTCCAAGTGTGATTACTGGAGTGTGCGTTCATCCGACTTTACTCGTTCTTGTTCGTCTAAAGGGAAAGGTCGTCAAGGTCTAGAGGTAATCGCAGAGAGATTTATGAACGCACCGAGAGCTACACGCGCCGCAGGTGAGGCAGTCTGCGATTCCAGCTAGGCAGCTCGCGATCGCTGCAAGAATAAAAATTATCAGCGAGTGCGAATTGATGCGAGGGGAGCGAGGAGACGCACCGGCAACGATGCACTCAATGCACCCCGCGACGAGCCCGACGATGGCCATGACGCAGTCGGCGATGCATTGGAAGATTCCTGTGTTGCAGTGAATAAGTAAATGGGCGCTAAAGGAGGGAGAACGACGGACCGGATATACAGGATACGATACAGCTGAAAGTAAGGAAATGATCAGCGCAGGCCAGCGAAGGGAACTGGTGTAGAGGCGTACCCCATTCTGAGTGGAGAGTTATTGTTGATGTGATCCCTGAGCAAAACGCGCTTTTAAAAGGATGGATGAAGGTGACGTCATTTTAGGTCTGGCGCGTTGCAGAAATAGTGACGATTCGCGGAGGCTATAACGATTCGAAGGGTTGCAAATTGATGCCAGGGAAGAAGAATACCCGGAGGTCTGCGTTATTGTCAGTCTGAAGTTCGGCTATATTCAAGCGGGATTTTTCTTGAAGAAATTGAAACGCCACGATGAGTACGCCCATTCTTCGACGGCGAAGCGTTTTGGGGAGCCTCTACTGAGAGGTTCAAACAGCGGAGTCGCTCGTCATCTTTGAAGTCGACAAGGCAGAGTTTTCCCAGGTGGGCCAATAAATGCAAGGGGTTGTTGTATTCCCAGGCGGATTGGAGCGGGGACAGGTTGAACGTTAGAAGCAAGCTATTTGTTTGGCAAACGCTGGCGGCGACAACCTTGCCACACAGGCTCAACTTTTATTGTGCGTCTGCATCTGCTTCCGTCTCGTCCCAATCCATGTAAGTACGACCTCGATATTACCTTCCAATTTCCGCTGTGGCTTGCGTGCGCCCCTTTCTGTGTGTGGATCGCTCTTCCGCTATGTCCTTGCGTCGCGTCGTTGTCTCGTACCACTTTCATCCCAAGACTGACACGCCCTGCCACCAGTTACCTCGGTCGTCAATAAAAAATGCGAGAGATTGTGCACCTCCAAACTGGCCAGGCGTGTACTCCCCCATTCCCCGCCTTTCTTTGTCCTGACCCCCGAAATTCTAGTGTGGTAACCAGATCGGTGCGCGATTCTGGGAGGTCGTCTCGGATGAGCACGGTATCGGCGCCGATGGCGTGTACAACGGGACCAACGACCTCCAGCTTGAGCGTATCTCTGTGTACTACAACGAGGTCGGCGGGAACAAGTACGTCCCCCGCGCGGTCTTGATTGATCTTGAGCCCGGGACGATGGACTCGGTTCGCTCGGGACCTCTCGGGAGCCTTTTCCGCCCCGACAACTTTGTCTTTGGCCAGAGCGGCGCGGGTAACAACTGGGCAAAAGGACGTGAGTGGACCATTTTTCTTTGGTTTTACGTGGCTGCAAGGACGCGACTTTTGTCGCGTTTCCACATCGGTCGCCAGACTGTCTGGGCTGGTCCCTCTGCTCGTGCTCCCTAGCGAGATGGACGCCTTGGCTTTGGGCCTCGACTTGAAAACGTGGCTTTGTCATGTCGATTTTATTGCCTCCATATGGATGCCACGGCCTCCTCGCCTGCGCCCATCCCCTTCCCCTTCATGCATGACACGGCTTCATTGGCACTGATACCCTTGAAATTTAGATTACACCGAGGGAGCCGAGCTTGTCGACTCCGTCCTTGATGTCGTGCGTAAGGAGGCCGAGGGCACCGATTCCCTCCAGGGTGAGCCTTTTCTTCTTCGTCTCCGCCCCGCCCCTCTCAGCGATGCTCCTCAGGTTTCCAAATCACCCACTCCCTCGGAGGAGGAACCGGCTCCGGAATGGGTACCCTCCTTATCTCCAAAATTCGCGAGGAATACCCCGACCGCATGATGTGCACGTACTCTGTCGTGCCCAGTCCCAAGGTGTCCGACACCGTCGTCGAGGTGAGTTTCTGTATCATCCCTCAAAATTCGACGTGTCGCTAAAATGCATTCGCAGCCTTACAACGCGACCCTGTCCGTTCACCAGCTGGTCGAGAACTCTGACGAGACCTTCTGCATCGACAACGAGGCTCTGTACGACATTTGCTTCCGGACGCTGAAGCTGTCGACCCCGACCTACGGCGACCTCAACAACCTCGTCTCTGTCGTCATGTCCGGCATCACCACCTGCTTGCGCTTCCCCGGTCAGCTCAATTCTGACCTGCGCAAACTCGCCGTCAACATGGGTCAGTATCTTTTCCTTCCTCCCGTTCCATCGTGGCTAAACCCCGCCGCAGTCCCCTTCCCCCGTCTCCACTTCTTCATGACCGGCTTCGCGCCGCTCACCGCCCGCGGCAGCGCCCAATACCGCGCCGTCAGCGTCCCCGAGCTCACCGCGCAGATGTTCGACGCCAAGAACATGATGGCCGCCTCCGACCCGCGACACGGGCGCTACCTCACCGTCGCGGCCGTCTTCCGCGGCAAGGTCGCCATGAAGGAGGTCGAGGAGCAGATGCAGAACGTGCAGAACAAGAACTCGGCGTACTTTGTCGAGTGGATCCCGAACAACGTGCTCACGGCGCACTGCGACATCCCGCCCCGCGGCGTGAAGATGGCGGTGACGTTCATTGGGAACTCGACGGCGATCCAGGAGCTGTTCAAGCGCGTGAGCGACCAGTTCACGGCTATGTTCAAGCGGAAGGCGTTCTTGCATTGGTACACCCAGGAGGGCATGGACGAGATGGAGGTTTGTCTTCTTGTTTCACTCCTACGCGCGGTATTGATGACGCTTTGCGCAGTTCACGGAGGCCGAGTCGAATATGCAGGATCTGGTCGCCGAGTACCAGCAGTACCAAGATGCCACGTACGTCCCCCTCCTCCCATCTTCTTCCTGATCCTATCTAACGCACCCCTCCCACAGCGTCGAAGAGGACGGCGAATACGAGGAGGAGCTCCCCGTCGAGGAGGAGTAGACGTGACGTGCGCTCAGGACCCCCATGGCCGCCTACCTACGATACCCTCCTCCAAAAACACGTTTTCTTCCTTCTCATTTTCCTTTTCCATCCCCCAATTCATAATACAATACAAACGCAGTCTCTCTTTCCTTTTACATGCCTCCATTTCTTTTACTCAGTTTTCGCCCCCCGCTTTCTTGTTGTGGATCTCGACAGACAGACAGACAGACAGACCGTTAATGAAATGTGACTGGTTTTTGGCCCGGTTTGGAGTTGGCGCTGTGTGAGGTCGAGACCTGGGAGAATTGGGCCAGGGTATGGCTTGCGCTGACTGAATTGCTTGTGGGAGATGGTTCTGTGAGTGCTTTTCTGCAGTGACGATGCCGTGCGCGCTGACGACCATGCACTTAGTCTCCTTTCTATCGCCGGCTGCATGATTATCGGATTGCTTTATGCGAGTTTCGTCTTGGACCGCTATCCCTCGTCGACGGTCGTTCACTGCTCTGCCGCGCGAAGAGCCACTTGGCCCCATGCGAGCTGCGGCTGCTACTTACATGACGAGTTCGGTCGTGGTGCCCAAGTGCCCAGGTTCGCGTCGTCCGTAAGTTCAACGTGGTATGCCAGGTCCAGGCACCGCGGCCTCAGCTGCATGATTATCGGATTGCTTTATGCGAGTTTCGTCTTGGACCGCTATCCCTCGTCGACGGTCGTTCACTGCTCTGCCGCGCGAAGAGCCACTTGGCCCCATGCGAGCTGCGGCTGCTACTTACATGACGAGTTCGGTCGTGGTGCCCAAGTGCCCAGGTTCGCGTCGTCCGTAAGTTCAACGTGGTATGCCAGGTCCAGGCACCGCGGCCTCATCCGACTGGGGACCCAAGGGGAGACCCGGATTTTCTGCCAGTCTCACCACGAATACAGTGGTGCACGAGTACCGGACGATAATGTTTCCAAACAAGCCTATTCAGAGTTGTAGTCACCGTCACCCATTGAGGAAGGGAGAATCGTCATTGCGGCCAAGAGCAGGCGGCAGTTGGGCGGCAAGCAAAGGTGATTCGATCAAAGGCCAAACAAACAACCGCTCGCTGCCTAAAATGGCAATTTTTGGATACCCACGATTCGCGCTGGGTTGGATACCTACCGGTGCTGCGTACGCGTGTCACAGAGAGGCTCGCGTTGCCGTCAAGGCGGTGACCTGCATCTTTTGAAAGATGTCCGTCGGCTCGGACCTCATCCGCAACCTCCCCGCCGACTCTATTCTTTCACCACGGATACTCACCGGCGCTGTCATGCGATGTGCGGAAGTGCGTCCGACGGTGTCAACCGCAGCCCGATCCGCATTCATGACAGATTTCCGTCGGGCCTGCTCCGTCGGCGTGATGGGATCAAGTGGGACTATTTAAACTGCGACCTCAGCCAGCTTGTACAACAAACCAGCACCCTCGTCCTCCACAATCTAGTCTATACCGCGCAAAGATGGCCCTTCCCGAGAATTATACCATGCTGGACATCAGCGGCAAATATACGCTGGTCAGTGTGGTTCAACTTCGAGCGGTTGAACTTGGAAGCAATTAACATGTCTGGTAGAACAAGAGTCTGAGCGACACAGATGCTTCGGACAAAATTATGGAGCACCAGGGCGTCGGCTTCCTGAAGAGAAAGGCCGTCAATGCGCTCGGCGGGGAGGTGGTCATCAAGCACTACAAGGATGCTGAAGGAATTGAGCACATCGAGATGGAACCGGTGAGCAATTTCTAGTAGATACGAACCGTCATCAAATCAACTCGTCTGTGAAGAAAGTTCCTGGGAAATCCGACCACAAAGGGGAGACGAGGGTCCTTACATGGACTGAGAAGACTATCGATCACCCTCTCTTTGGCAAGATCCTCGCCAAATCCAGGTGAGTTTCGAAGCAGCAAGTTGTCGTTGTTATATTTCATCTTTGACCGGGCCACCCTCTAGGCGCGTCAAACTAGAGGAGATCGAGGACGAGCACCTGAAGAAGGGCTGGACTGCTGACGCCGCCGAACACGGTGTCGTCGAGGGATATCTGAAGGGCGATGATTGGACGGTCGCGAACATCTGGGGAATCGAAGAGATCAACGGCGAGAGGCGTCACTCGAGGCATGTTACGTTCACTGGACCCAAGGGTAACGTCGTCCACGCCCGAATGATCTATGATTGGGGTGCGTTCATTTGCGTTCGTGCTTTAGGCCTGAGCTGACATTTCAACAGTTGCTCCGGTGTGAGCTTAGTCCATTGACTGCCAAGATAATTAGAGCGTAGTTCCGTTTTGTGTGCACGTTGAGCAAAGAAAGAATTCTCCTGTTGTCACCCGCTTTCCCGCTTGCAGCTCGGTGTTCAAAAGACGCGTCATGCATAATCTTCGCACCATTCTCTTGCTTTCTCGATGGAAGACCTCCTTTCCGAGGGTCCAACACTGCCACTCGTCGATGCAGAATGAGCCGCGCACGAATAGACGAGCGGACAGACAATTCGTCTTGAACTCGTTTGAAGTGCAGGTTCAGGCTCTGCCAGGATAGTAGATGCCAGGCAACGATGAGTTGCACGCGAATATAAGGGACTCGGCGTCGGAAATCCGCAGGTAACGACGCCGCTGAACTGGGTGGGAATGAGTAAAAGAGCAAAAGGGAAGGAAGATCAACGTTTGTCAGTGTTTCACATAGACGGTAACAACGTGACGCGCAAACAACGCGCATCTGCCTTTTGTTTGTTCGTTCTCTTGTTCTCTTCAAGCTCTGCTTCTTGTTCTCTTGTCCTGCTCGATCTCCTCAGATTCCTTGTTGTGTCTACTAGAAGGTAGCTGATGATCAGCGTCCCTGCAGCAACTTTGTGGGTCCCATCACCAAAATCGGCTTGTTCTTTCCATTCTCCTTGTTTTGCCTCTTGTCTTCCGTGATGGTTACACCGCCCTCTCTTCTTGTCTTGTGGCCGTGCCTGGATCTGCTTAAATACCCGCCCACATCTTATTTTTGGGAACCACGCACGCCACACCCTCCCGAAGTTTTGCACTACTTCGATGACCATCCTCTCCTTGGCCCGTAGACTCGTCAGCGGGACCCGACGACGCCTCCGAGCACTTAGAGCTCCCAGGACTGCGTCCAGCTCCATCAGAGACGACGCTCAGTCCGGATCAACTGCGAAACACGATGGTCCATCCGAGGATCCTTCCCCACCGAGCACGTCGATGAATGTAGAAGCCCCCGCTTCACCACGGATCGGCCCATCTCCTCAAAGAACTAACGCACCTCCCGCCCCCTTGACGCAGCCACCAAGTATATCCTCGCAAGGCGGCGGAATCGAGAGACAGGTTGTGGCACCGATCCCACAGGATGCACTCGGGGGCGAGACGACAAAGTCCATGCGATTCAAGCCAATTCATCCGTCCGTGGTGCGGGAACAGAGCCTACTCTTGCCAGGCGGTGAAATCGAAGGCCAGGTTATGGTGTCGACCCCACTCGAACATGGGTGACTTCGAACGGATGCTATACAGGTCTCGACAACACCTTTACAGGTTCCAAGAACCTCCGTGCAACATCCGGCACCATTCAATGCCCCGGATCTTGCCCAGGCGAATGCGGCCACGGAAGAGTTGCTCGACTCCCAACTTGCTCTTTCACGCGGGGTTCGACACCATAGTTTTATTCCAGAGTCCTTCATAGATGGAACCTCTGACGGAGCTTTCCCGAACCTCCAGCGTACGCCCTCCCCCGACCCACTGCTCCCGTTTCGTCGCTTCTCCCCGGGTGCCAGAGTTGGTACTGTTCATGTCCCTGATGACTACGACTCCGACGACTCCAACGACGAAAATGAAGAACGCTCCAGCGGAGTACTTTCGGATCACGATTCGCAATCTTCCCAAGGGAACTACAGCCGAGCAGATACAACGCTGACTGTAGATGCCCCAACACCATCCAAGATCGCTGCGTCGGGGCGGGGTTATAATGATTACATTCATACTCCTGCGCAGGCGACATACGCTCCTCCTCCTTCTCCTCCTCCCCTTTCCCCACCCGGCATCCCTCCTTGGATTCTACAACCACGGGTCTTCAACGACCTTCAAATACGTCTAGACTCTCTCCGAGACGAAGTCGCGGGTATCCTGTCCCCACCGGGATGGCCACCGGGCAAAGTGTCGAGTCTAAGCATCACTGCGCTCCCCTCTCAAATCATCATCGGCGGCGTGTCGTACGTGGACATCGCGTCCGGCACTTACGGGCGAGTCTACAGGGGGTTTTTCGTCGACGGTAGGTCCTTCGCTGTCAAGATACGGGTGCGAAAGGAGCCTGTAGAGTATATTGATGCGGAACTCCGCGTTGAGCGGGACGTGTTGAGTAAAATAAGAGCGCACCCACATCCCAGATTGTTGGAGGGCTTTCAGCTATCCGGCGTGAGCCCAGGCGACATCTGGGTAAAGAATGTGTCTCTCATGGTGACTGTACGTATCGCTAGCATCCAAGCTTTAAAACGACTCATTTCCCCCAGACTTACCACCCTGGCGGTACTTTGAACGAGATGGCGCCTGTCGTTGGGGACGATGAACTGAAAACTAGACTGTATGCCGGGGTCGTCCGCGAAATCGTAAGTCATCTGCATTCGCATCAAGTACTTCATGTTATTCACCTCCTACATTTAATAGGCGGCGGGACTAAATCACCTCCACTCACTCAACCTCATCCACAAAGATATCAAACCCAACAACATACTTATTTGTGAGGGCTTTGCCATTTTATGACCTATCGCGCCCGCTAATCTCTTTAAATGATCCACCTCAGCCTCCGACGGCCACTGCATAATCGCGGACTACGGCGGATGCGACATCACGACGACGGAAAACCCCTGGTACGACCCTGACCGCCAGTGTATCCGGCAAGCCGCGAACGGGGGCATCAAGACAATTGGATACACCGCCCCGGAAACGCTCTTTCCCGGCCTGGGCGGCTTTGCTGAGTTCGACGCGCGCGCGGATTGGTATTCGCTTGGGATCACGATGTACACCCTGGTGTGCCGCTGGGAGCCCCCTGAACGCGCGGACAACGCCGTCATGACGAGTGCGGAGATGGGCCTGGATGGGGGCGAGTTCATGAGGCGCAAGATGGTGAGCGCGGGGTGTCCCGGACTCATCCGGGAGATGATTTTGAACGTACGTCGTGAGACCTCCGGAAGGTCCTCATAATGATTCCATAATCCCATAATCTGAATAAAATCCACAGTTGTGTCAAATCCATCCAGAGCACCGGATAGCTGGTGCAGCTATAGACTCGCTGGCAGCACTGCTCATGTGAGTGATGATACATTGTATCTGAAACCCTGCCCATCCTAACCGTTTCGTTTTCTTCAGCAAGGAAAGCAATGGAGATCCCAACACCCGCACCGGTCGTAAATACCTCCCTTCTTTCCAGCGCAGTCCGAAGCTGACTTTGGGCTTGTTCATCGAAGCCTTTCAAGTTAGATATTATCCACAGATGTCACCGGAATTCCAGGTAAATTGGAACACCGACTATGGCGTGGTGTACGTCGTGTTACAGGGGGACGCGGGGACTCGGTTCCGTGCCAGGTCACTCGGCTTCGTGTCAGAGAGCCCTGCGGCTGGGAGATATATCCTGAGGAATATTGATGGCAGGCTAGCTGTGATACAGGTTGAATCGGTAATGTCATAATGTGTTAATGCCTATGTACGCACGAATAGAGAATGAAAGCGAGTATCCGACACAAGCTAAGCCTGAAATCCTGCGCCACTCCCAGTTGAGGTCAAGTGCTGGAGAGCGAAACGCGGGAGACGAGACTCGGCGCTCATCTCAACGTAGCCTTCTTACGGAATCTGGCGCGTGAGTTCAACTTTGGGGTGCGCTATATATCCAACACTGGATAAGTTTGCGCGTTTTGGGACTACAATCTTTGAACAAGAAGTTCAAGTTCATCATGAACACCAGTAAGTAGACCATGTGTACGTAGACAAAAGCGTTTCCAACAACCAATCCCGCCTAACCACTAGTAAAAACCCGCAAACTGTGAAGAACGAGAATAGAAAAAAGCCCACTAGATAGCGACGCTCTGAGTAGATTCCAATGCAGTCTGGTTTCGACCGTATTAATGGTGACTGGGTGTTTCAAGACTGGCGTACAAACCTTGTTGTCCATTCTAGTGGGAGGGAGATGGTCCCTGACGGTATTCTGTGTCTGCGTCATTTCTATAGCGATGGTGGTGGGCAGCTGCTATTGGAGGATGTCAGCGCTGGCGAGAGAAATGCGGGGAGGAAGACAGTGTACCTTGCGATTCGGGAGCGACCGCGCCCCAAACGACCCTGAGTTCATGTCAAGGTAAGTCATCTTGTCCTCGCGAAATTTGGCGCGCGAGTTTAACCTAGGGTCATATAATCAGCACGCTGTTGAGGGGATTTGTATTCCTCCTACGATGCAAGCATTGAGTTGGCGAAGACTAAGGAAGTCGGGCGAATAGATACAGAGGTATTTGAGCAAGGATGCAACTTACGGCGAGGGATGACGAGCAACATAGTCAGCCACGCGAAGTTGGCCATGGTGACGAAGAATATCAACATCATGATGGACGCCGCGCTGAACTCGATTGAGAATTATGTGACACGCAGGTTAATGAGACAATACCTGGTCAGAAGGCCAGTGTTGATGGTCCACGCCAAAAGCGAGTCGATTTTCTAGACGAAATGTGAGTTGTACTTTACGGGGAGCGTGAGTTGAACAGACCTGCTGAGTGCTAACAAAATCGAGGTAAGTTCAACAGTCCTGAACATAGCGTATGGACACCTGCCTTTTGACTCCGCTGTAATTGCGCCGCCGCCACAGTTGAAGACACAAAGAGAATGCCACCACAACATCGACGGTCGTCGACACAGCAATGGAGGAGAGTACCAGCCAGTCCCACTTTGCCTTGAATGCGGGGATGAACGGGGTTGTGAGCGTCGCGGCGCAAACGGCCACGAGCGAGAGCATCCGGACGAAGGAGAGGAACCAGCAGAAGACGGGGATGATCCAACCGCCGCCCAGGATTCTCACACGATTCGCGAAGAAGACCTGCAGTAGTTACTGTCAGACAAGGTGAGGCTGGGAAGAGGGTACTCTGCCTGAACACCGGGTCCTGAGATTGCAAGTTCAACGTCCGATTCATGGTTAGGGTAACGGGCGAATACATACCTACGATGGAGCTGATGATGAGACTGAGTCCGATCGCTTTGTTGATGAACAAGACGCGCGGTCCATCGCCGAAGTGTGTAACCGTAGTCGAATAGAGTCCAACGCAGCTGAGGATAACGTGGAGGAGCTCAAGGACCCTGGATGCTCCTCATAAATACGAAGTCTTGTCGATTACTAGTCGGCGTACCACAGGCCGGCCACCTGAAGAAAGAATTTCGTGAGTCGGAAACAACCTCCGCAAAAAGCTGGACAGAGCTGACCGAGAATTTCAAGGGCTTCGCATCGTTGGGGAAATAGCTGCATCGAGGCAGAGTCAAATTCGTGTTAGAAAGAGAACTCTGGCTCCTACCCAAAATAATTGAAAGCCTGGATGGTGAAAATGCCAAACATCCAGGCGCCGACGATTACGCCTACTTCCTCGGGGCCGATGGTGGCATTGAAATCGATTGCTTCGCTCATGGTGTGAGGGTACAGACTGGGGGATTTGGGTACTTCGAGATCTCTAAGTGCCGCTGGCTGTACCAAGTTAAAGAAATGGGGTGTGGGTCCGGAGTGACCACCAGAAGGTTACTTCGAGTGTACGTGTCACTGAGTGCGGTAACTTGGTAGCTGGATGGCCGCGAAGGGGATCCAAATTTGTCGGGTCTGCGACGCCTGTGCTCCAACATCACCGCCTAGCCTGGAGACTGTCGACACTTGCCATACGAACCATTTGTTCCTGATAGCTTGATAACGGGCTTTGCGTTCAGCTCACCTCTGCTCGGGGAACCCGGTGCAACAGAAGCAGGTGGAGGGCGCGACCACGGCTTCTACAACACGAAACGCGGTTATGCAAGCGGCTTTTCCAGGAAAAACGAACCAGGGTCGACCGTCAGAAAAATCAGAATTCTTGGCGGAGGGAGGTCATCACTCAGAAGAATCAAATCTTCGCGAGCTTCTGAGTCCCCCCATCGAGCCTCATTTCCCGTACGCGTCCCGCTGCAGCATTGCCGCGGCCGTCCCGACTCGCGCTTCACGTTGGTATTTCCCCTTGATGATGCGCCTGTGCTGACCGACGAGGAAGAGGAGTCTCACAGAGGGGGACAAACCAACTGCAGAGCTAGAAGGTCCGCTGGTCCGCTGGTCCGCTGGTCCGCCGGTCCACCTGGCACTCCTAAGTGGGCATTGTGGGCGTAGTCGGCGGTTCCAAAATAGGGGTTTCAAGCACCAGACCAGCGCAGGCGGGCCCATCTATCAGACGGCTGAGTTCGAGACAGTTTAAGCACATGGGCACTTGGAAGAATACGAGATTTTCGCAGCGCCGGTGCCAGCATTGTGGGCGGAAAAAGAACGAGGAACTTGTCAATGTTGGTGCGGCTGCTTGGCGGCTGCTGTAGGAGGACCAAGCCAGCATGTGGCGACGTGACAGCCGCTCCACATTTGTGCATTTGCGGGTGCGAAAGCCTGAGACGCAAAGCAGTAAGCTGCTGTAAGCACGTAAGTCTGCCCGCCGCCCGCTGACAACCGCGGCGTCGGCTCCAGCGGTAAAAAAATCAATCAGAATGCAATCGGGAGAAAAAATCCCAACGTACAACCAGGTTACAGCAGTGCTGTTCAACTTTTTCAAGGTCAACGATCGAGGCAAGATCGAGGTGCATCACACGCGAGGTTTTGTCACGTAACACTTCGGCTCTTTCCGTTTTGGGTTGTAATGTGGAATAGACTGACAAAACAGAAACAGTATTTTACAACTCCGAGGATATCGAACACTCCACATTGACAGATGTACACAAGAAAGAAAGTCCACCTCAGATCCCAGCTCATCGCACCTCCCTATTCTTCACGCCGCTTCAACGCGATGTTCAGTTCCGCGGCTCTGCATCCAAGTCTCTGGTCCCTACATAAAATGAATCAATGGATAGCATGGTCTGTGATATAGCGCCACGTACAGTGCGATTGTTCAATCGCTGGTTCTTGATACGGCGCGTGAACCACTCGAGTGAGGTACACCCAGTTTCGAAGTTTCGGTCGGGGGTACGGGCAACCGCGTCGGCGATCAAGGGACTGTCCTCAACTAGGGCACGGAGTTCAACGCCGTTGCCAGGTCGCGTGAAGTACACGAGGGACCATCGCTCGAAACGGGATTGCTGGCCAGGGGGAGGACTGTGGCGATATCGGTAAAGAGCCTTACGGGGTGAAAAGTGGAGACGCACACAACGCGATGGAGGTTCGAGATCAGGATACCTCCGCTGAATAACGCCAGAGCATCCCCGACATTGCAGACTGCGTGGCCGGGAAGGGGCTAGAAATATATGAGCCAGTGGTCGTAAGGCGGCGAGACGTCGCACCTTGATGTACTGCCACTGCTCGTAGCCGGGCGGGAGGACCTGCAGTCCTCCCAGGCGATTGTGCAAAAATGAGAGGGATCCAAAGTCCGTGTGAGCGCCGAGGGCCACCTTAACTGGTGCGTTAGGCTTCTCTGGAGCGGGTGGGTTTTTGATAGTGCGAGTCTCGCTGCCGCTGAATTCCTCCATGGTGTGTCTCTTTTTCAGGGCATCTTCCGGCAATCCGAGCTTGTCGTTGAATATCTGAAGTATGGTGTTGTTGACCTCGATCGACTTCTTGACGAAGGGTGTAACAGATTTGTCCATGCGCGCGTTGACGGTCGATGGGTAAGCTCGGCGCGCTTGCTTGGGCCACGCAAGCGCATCGTCCTTGGCGATGATAAGCTAGCAATAAATCAACCAATGGCAAAAAACGCACCTTTGCAATGTTGATGAATTCGACGGTATCCGGCTGACCCGTGGCGTCGACGGCGTTAGCTCCGGCCGCCTTATAGCTGTTCCAAAGGGATGTGAGGGTATTTCAATGCGGAGGAGGGAACACGGACCCGAAGGAATTGCCGCCATCGCCCTGCTCGTACTTGAGTTTCTCCTCCATCGGCAACATCATTGTTTCGGCTGCCATTTCGAACATGCCCTCGACGAGCTCGTCTGCGCCGTGGTTCTTGAGACTGAGAACGAACGTTAAGACGACGGGGAACCTATGTGGACACGCCACACTTACTACCAGAAGCCAAGCGTGGTCGCAGCACTCCAGAGTTTCGCGATTTCGGCTTCGTCTTTGGCTAGAGGAGTGCGCATGATGTGGACACATTAAAGGCCACAGAGAGGTGAATACCTACCAAGCAGCTTCTCATAGTCAACTACCAGCAGAGGGTGGGTCGGAACATTGCTAGGAAATTCGGGGAACTGCAAGGCTGGCATGGTGGTAGTGGGTGTAGTGGGTGCGGTGCAAGGTAAGCGCAATATATAAACGCGGCTATGGCCGCCGTGATCACATCGATGTTCCCGCGTTCTTGCATAGATTTGGAGTCGACTTGAGGCGGTCCAGACTCCTCCAAAGTTGGAGACATTGCTGAGCTAAGTATCCAATGACATGCGCGCCCGTGGCCGTCGCGCACGACCCGCTAGGAAGACGCGTTAACCAGAATAGCTTGACTTGGACGAGATCCCAGTAACCGATTCCGCCGATGTCCTGGCGTCGTGGAAGCTGCGCACAACCACCGAGATCAGATCACGGCACGTTCTCACGGGGCTCTCTCACGTCAACTGTGCCCCGGATTAGGGCACGGTTCGATCTGTCTACGCCCACACGGCAGCGCGGTCCAAAAATCACTTATAGACCCGAGGCTTGCCAGCTCGTCCCCAGCCTTCAAGATCTTTCCAATGTCCTCCAAAGACTCCACTGAGAAAGTCAGCCCCACCTCTGAATCTGCCTCGGATATCCCTACCCTCGGGAGGGGGGGATCCGTGGACGAAGGCCGTCTTCTGCTCAAACTCGACTGGCGCCTCCTACCGATCATCACATTGCTATACTTGTGGTCTTTCCTTGACCGTACGAATATCGGTAAGCGCTTTCCCTTCGCTTGGTTGAATTCACTGCTCACCCATCGACAGGCAATGCAAAGATCGCAGGCCTCACCGTCGACCTCAAATTGGTTGGCTTGCAGTACAACGTCTGCGCCGCCGTCTTCTTTGTCTCCTACTGCTTCTTCGAGGTCCCGAGCAACATGGTTTTGAAGAAAGTCAAACCCAATCTGTGGTGTATGTGATCGACGTTCAACTTCAGTTTTTCCACCAAGTTGAACTTGTACCTTACAGTGTCGTTTATCATGTTGATCTGGGGATTGATCATGCGTACGTCCACACAAGCAGCTCCCTCCTCGGAATCTTATTGACCTCCATACTCTAGTCTGTATGGCATTCGTTAAAAACTACCAACAACTCGTTGTGGCCCGCTTTTTCCTCGGTGTAGCGGAGGCTGGACTCCTCCCCGTTCGTTTGCCCTTTCCTCAGATTCAACACAATTACAACCGCGTTTCAGGGAGCTGCATTCTACCTCTCCCAGTGGTACCCGAGGAACGCGTATGGCCAACGCATGGGTCTCTTCATCAGTGCATCCACTATGGCAGGTGCATTTGGTGGACTACTCGCGTTTGGCATCGAGAAGATGAAGGGGTGAGCTCTTGTTCCTAGAAATTATCTGCAGTATTAACGGATTCTCGTCAGCATGCGCGGCCTGGCTGGTTGGAGTTGGATTTTCCTCATTGAAGGCGCCGGTTCGTGACCCCTGATTTCGGCTAGGATTTTGCTGATTTTTTTTTTATCGAACAGTGACAATGTTAATCGCTATCCTCGGATTGCTGTTCCTACCCGACGTGAGCCCGCCATTAAGTTCCCTCGAATGTCCTAAATTCTGGCCCGGTAGTACCCCGAGAAAGCCACATTCTTGACTGAGGCAGAGCGCGCCTACTTGGTTCGCAGACTGGTTGAAGATTCTGCCGGTCTCTCCAAGAAGTTCGAGATCAAATACTTCTGGCAGGCAATGTCAGACTACAACTCATACCTGCAATCCTTGCTTTTCCTTTCGTAAGTGTAGAGCTCCCGATGATCAGGCCAGTCCAACTGATGCTGCTACCTAGGGCCGTTATTCCAGCCTACTGCTTCGCCATCTTTATCCCAACCATCATCAATGAACTCGGGTTTTCTGCCGCCAATGCCCAGCTACTGACCACGCCCCCGTATTTCGTCGCTTGCGTCGTCATGGTCCTTGTAGCTCGCTGGTCAGACAAGGCTCAACTGCGCGGGCCCTTCATCGTGGGAATATCGGTGATTGGGATAGTTGGTTATGCGGTCTGGTGTGTTGTTCTCCATTAACTTCCAGGGTCCCTTCGTCCGAGCTTACCCTTCTGCAGGTACGGAACCAAGTCTGCCACTGCGGGATATATTGCGGCGTTCTTGGCCTGCTCTGGCACCTTCCCCAACATCGCCCTAGTCCTCTCCTGGGCAGGCAACAACGCCGGCGGCGACTTGAAACGATCGGGTACGCTCCCGCCCCGTCCTGTCATACTTGAGTACTGACACTCCCAAGTCGTTCTCGCGATGGTAATTGGGCTCGGAAACCTCGGAGGGTGAGCCATTTTTTTTTCTCAACCACCGCATCAAGTTGACAATGGGGACGAACAGTGTCTGTTCCTCGTTTGTCTTCCGCGCTCAAGACGCCCCTCGGTTCCACCCTGGCCATGGAACTGCCATCGGTTGCATCTGTGTCACGTACGTTCAACGAGGCGATTCTGTAAAGCACACCAGGACTGACCAATAACTTTTCCAGCTTCTTGACCGCCAGTTTCTTGTCCTGGAACTACCATCGCCTCAATAACAGCAAGACCGCGCAGCTCGAAGGTATTGAAGGAAAGGCGGCGTTCGATGAGATGGGTGATGCCTCGCCCGAATTCCGGTTAGTGCAACTGTTCTGGTTGAATAGGTTCATTCCAAGCCTGACACGTATTTTCCCGCAGATATATCCTCTAAACGACATGGCACAGTAAATATCTTGGCTACAACTTGATACGAAGGTTTTGTTTTTGATTTGGCCGGTTGG
This sequence comes from Mycena filopes, assembly GCA_029281495.1. Classification (NCBI taxonomy): domain Eukaryota; kingdom Fungi; phylum Basidiomycota; class Agaricomycetes; order Agaricales; family Mycenaceae; genus Mycena; species Mycena filopes. The sequence goes on along the minus strand of JARIHR010000068.1, from coordinate 98,276 downwards.
GTTCGACGTTGGTTCGATGAGTAGTGTTATTTGTGTAACGTATACTTATGGCTTGTAAATCTTTTAATTTGCACACCAGTTTGACTTTTACGCGATGCTCGAGCACTAAGAGATACAAGTTCAAATCAAACCTGGTCAATTTTTCTCTCGTTGCCAGGAAAATTGAATTCGAGACCCATTTATTTGTTGCATACCGCCTCCCTTGTTCCCTGATATTCCGGCTGCCCACCCTTCGGTGTAATTCAATTTTATGAATGAAAGATGCGGGAACCATCGTCGTTCGTTATCTATCAGCCCTCTGCTCCCGACAGTTGCCGACTCTCGCGGTCGATTCAATGTACAGGACGCGGCGCTTGACAAAAGAACCAGATAGGTACATGTCACCGCATGGGCTGAGATGAGATGACGAGCCGGTGGTTTCCGTGTCTTCCCAACTGTCTTCTTTTGTCTTCCTCGACAAGAACAGGAAGTCCAATGGCAAACAGTGAAACAGCGTCCCGATTTGGGAATTGCCCAATCGGAGATATCGGACGGATAGGCGACGGTGATCAGCTGTCAGGATTCAGGGGGTTCAACTCTGTTCAACATGGTTCAACCCGCCACCGGATTTCCAAGACTCACTCCAGTACAGGGCGATAAGCCCAGTCGAGTCTTCGCGGATGATTATCATCACATTCCACATTCGGCCACTGCATCCCTTTTAGGTTTCCTGTGCGATGAACGCGGACAAGCTCCCACTGTCGTGCGGCCAACCCTTGGACGCCTGCGGAAGTGATATCTCAACCTCGAAATCACCGCGCGAGTGACACATGCACTGGAAATAACGCACTCGGAGAAGTCTTGGGCTTTCTTGCATCTTCTTCTTCGATGTCCGTGTCTCTCAAGGGCGCGCGCGTCCACCGACTTTCTGACTGGCTGTTCACAAGTACGACTCCGACTCTATTTTCAAAAGCCAACTTGATAACAAGCCGCCTTGGTACGGTACTTGAAGACCTTAAAGCAGCAGCCTAACGAGAGTCCGCTCGGAGTCCGCGACAACCTCCTCTCACCAACCATGAGCGAAGCAGCAGTCAATTTCAACGCCACCATCGGCCCAGAGGAAGTGGGCGTCATCGTCGGCGCTTGGATGTTCGGCATTTTCACCATCCAGGCGTTCAATTATTTCGCGTAAGTGGCGAGGCTGACTCCTCTTAGATGCTAACCCGGCTTTTTGAAGCTATTTCCCCGACGACTCGAAGCGCTTGAAATTTTCTGTGAGCTCTGTTCAGCACCTCTTTTGAGGAAGCGGTTTCTCATGATATTTGTCCTCTGCAGGTGGCCGGTCTTTGGTACGCAGACCGGCATAATGGTTACGCCTTCGTATTTACGACAAGCATGCACGCAGGATTCTCGAGCTTCTGCACGTTATCTTCAGTTGTGTTGGACTCTACTCGACTACGGTTACACACTTTGGCGACGGCCCGCGCGTCCTGTACATCAACACTGCGATCGGACTCAGCCTCATCATCAGCTCCATCGTTGGTACGTACATCTCCGCCCGTTAGCTCTCTTGAGAATCGAACACTGAACATACAATCCCAGGCCCCGGCGTTCAGGCGGGGTATTCTCTTCCTTCCTTCCTTCCTCGTCTGACACAACACTGCAGGTCTTCTTCGCGAACCGCGTGCGAGTCCTAGGCGGCGGCTGGATCATCCCCGTCTTCTGCTGGTTCCTCTCCTTCGTCCGGATGCTCTCGCTCGTGGCCGTGTGCGCCGCGACGCTCACGACCCCGTTCATCCCCGCGTTCAAGGCAAAGTGGGATTGGTTGGTTCTGTCCTCTATTGCGGTGTCGACGACCGTCGATGTTGTGGTGGCGCTGTCTTTGTGCCTGCAGCTGTGGCACCGGCGCAGTCGCAGTGGAGTCAAAAGGCAGGTGTCTATACGCTGTGTCCAGGACTGTTGAACTTACCTCGATTTCTTAGCACTCAGCAGGTCTGTTTATTATAATTCAGGCTACCCCCGAAGTACAACTCTCATTTCGGTTAGAAAATTGACTCGCTTTTGGCTTGGACCATCAACACTGGCCTGCTGACCAGGTATTGTTTTATCAGCGTGTGTGCGTGCCCCATAATTCTGAATCGATTTCAGCGCGGCGTCCATCATGATGTTGATCTTTTTCGTCACCATGGCCAACTTCGCGTGGCTGACCATGCTTCTCGTCATCCCTCGTCGTAAGTTGTGCTTGCTCCTCGTTTATTCATGGAATTACTCAATCAACTTCCTCAGTCTTCGCAAACTCAATGCTCGCATCGTAGGAAGAATGTCAATCCCCTCAATAAGGTGCTGATTGAGATGACCCAGGTTGAACTCGCGCGCCAGGTACCGCGAGGAGAAGACGAGCTATGTCGAGATGAACCCCGGTTCCTTCGGGGCGCGGTCGCTGCCGAATCGCAAGGTAACCCCCCTCCGCCCCTTCAGCATCATGTTAATATACATGTATATCTCCACAGCACCCAACCAGCATCGCCATCGAGATGTCGCACACGCGGGATGTCGTCAGGGACCGTATTACTCCCAATGGAATGGACGACAAGGTATGTACACACATATGCCCCGCGTTGAGGATCCCGAGTCGCTCGCTTACACCGCTAAATTCGAAGCAGACCGGGTTCGAATCCGACAGTCAGACCATGGGCATGGGTATCTAGTTGGGGGCACTTTTCCCATTCTCGAATTCAGTTCACGGGTTGCGGGTGTATGATTTGTTTATTTATTCTACGGGTTCGGGTTCAAAAAACGCTCTCTTTTGTCCGGCTTGTGTATTTATCTCTGTTCAACTTGTTGTTTATGAATTACAGTCGTTAAACGAGCCTGTGGGAGTTTGTTGAACTGGACAATCACCAGAAAGGTCAACTCGAGGAGATCCAACTAGTAGAGTGAAATTTAAAGTCTGTCAGCGGTCCTCTGACAAGTACTGCTGAATTTCCTTGACTCTCGCCCTTGTGAGCGCGTGGATGAGAAAAGCAGTCGAGCGCCGGAAGCATCCGGGTTGCATCAGTGGCGGTCCTGCTTCTCCGCGCTTCGCGGCTTTGTAGGGACCAATACGAGGGGATAGTCCGGTTCTGATGATTATCACCGCAGAACACTTGTTAACGCTGAACAGAAGTGAGCAGACCAACTCTAACGGGTCAGTGGCGCTGCCAGTTCACGAAATGATCATCGCAGCGGCGAATTGGGTTAAAGTTGGATGAATTAGATGATTATCATGAGGGAATGTAGGTTATCAGCGCGAGAATGTGTCCGCTCCCTACGGGCACGGCCGCTTCCTGCGGACACTCAGCTCGAATTATAATTACGCACAATTGTACAAGAGTGTGCTGGGGCGCGAAAGGCTTGTTCGTTACTTTACAGCAGTTAACATTCCAGTTAAACGTTGAACTCATGACTTTACCTGTCCAGGGTGACTGTGCGAATGCGGCACATTTGCGGCATGAGTGTTGCTCGGGAGCCGGCGACAGTTGCCGAAATTTCAACCAAGTCCGTCGAAAGTAAGTGTCGTGCCAATGCTGACTGTGGATTTAGTGGAGCCGAGACGCGGAACTCGCGGAGGACAAAGAGCTTCAGACATGCTGATTTTATGAAGAGGAGGATACTGTCCCTACAACAACTTTTATCCCGACGAGCATGGGTCTGTCCAGTTGATTTCGACCCGCCCGTTGACGTTTAGTTTGGTGGCTTGTCTGTGTCACTCAACGGAGGACGCCCGGCTATGTAGGAGTGACATCCCCGGTTTCATTTTCTGTGTCGGCGACCTGAATCGAGGGAACTGAACTGGAATGGGTATCAAATTTCCAGATAAATAGTCACAAAATCCCAACAAGTATGTAGATAAACCGTGCATATAATCGTCCCCATCTTTAACCGCTCCGTTACTAGTATTCAGTGCCGCAACTCCTCTATTCCCGCCAATATCCCATGTACGTTCTCGTGCCTCGGCTCCAACTGCACCTTGAACGGAACCGGAGTACGACCGGACTTGCCTTCGTACTCCTCCAGCGAAATCGGGTTCGAGGGAAGCGCCCGTACATTGAAGCTCCACAAGATGCGCGAGACCGCGAGGAAAAGCTCCCGTTCCGCCGCCGCGATTCCAGGGCAAAAACGCCTTCCACCGCCAAAAGCCCAGTGATCGCGCGCCATGGGGTCGCTCAGCTTGGCCGACTCGGCGCAGGAGAGCTCGTCTCCCAAATAACGGTCCGGGTTGAAGGTCTCACTTCGCTTATGTAAGAATTCAACCGTGGGAGAATGGTCATGATGGGACTTACGGATCTGGGTAGCGCGCCGGGTTGTGGTGCATGGTGAAGCAGTTGAGAACCATGACTGTGTCCTTTGGAATGAACATCCCGTTATACTCGTAGTCCTCCGTTGAATAGTGGGGGGTACCGTTCCAGAATGGAGAATGCACACGCTGAACCTGCGCACGAGGTTGAGATTGAGGGCCGCGCGGAGAAAGGATAGAGCGCCTCACCTCCTTGATGATCGCGCGAATGTAGGGTAGCTGCGCCTCGTCTTCCGCAGTGGGCCAGTGGTCTCGACCGATTACGTCGTCTAATTCTTTCTGCGCGCGCGCTTGTACGTCGGGGTAGGACGGAAGAAGTGCCAGGAACCACTGGAGGAGCCCCGAAGTCTGCCGCCCACAAATGACTGATTAGCTTCCGCACCAATCGAAGTGGAAGTTGAACAAAAACAAACCGAGTGAACGCCGCCCAGCGTAAACACCGCAGCGAGCATACAGGCGTCCTCCCAATCGAGCTTCTCATGTTCGCCCGTCTCGATCAGAGTTCGCACCAAGCACCTGTTATAAAAAGAATAGAAAGATTGAGTAAATCGGGTTCAAGTGGAATTGACATGGGAAGGAAGCAGCGCACTCGGGTACGATCTCGCCTGCTTCGATGCGTGTCTTAAGCGCCTTGTACATGGACCCATAAACCTCGATGAGATCGTCGTGCAATTTCAGGCCCCGGGACCGCATTTTCGTGGGAATCCACTGGAGCGGCGTAACGAAGTCGACGACGTTGGACCACGGGCCTGCCAATCGTCAGCGTTAGCTATTCGGAGACGAGTGTAAGGAAGGACGGACCCGTTAAATCCATGAATTCCATAGCGAGCTTCAGTGCAACGTCGAGCAACGGAGAGGAGGTCGAGTCGGTCCGGGTCCCGAAGGAAAGTGTGAGCATGTTGCTGGGAGGTTCAAAATTAACGCGTGCATGTGAACCGATTTAAATAAAAACACGCATACTTCAACGCATAACGACCGGTGTGGCTTGATGGGTCGACGCCAATAGAGCCGCGCTTCCCTTCGATGTAGAATGAGCGCACGAGGATGCTGGCTTCGTAGTCCAGCGAAGATCCGTGTGCCTCGATAGCCTTCGGATTCAGGAACTGCATCGCGAGGCGCCGATGATGCTAGATCACAATATCAGTCAAACCAGCGTCCGGCAAGGAATTCAACACCCATCACCTTCCTATATTTGAGTGAAAGTGAATGAGCTATGGGTCCAGGCACAATCACCAGGGAGCCGCACCATTTATCATTGTAGGCCGAAGCCGTGATCGCGCGTCCTCTGAGGATCATCTGGTTCTTCATAAAGTAGTTTTTGCGACTCGAGAAGATTGCACCCTGGGTGACCAGCAAATCGCGGGCGACCTTGGGGTCCGATATGACGACGAAGAGCTGGTTCCCCATGAACACAGAATACAGCGGTCCGTACGCCTTTGCCCAAGTATCGAGGGTGCGTTCGGGGTACTTGCGAAGAAAGGCGTAGCGGAGAGGCGGACCAGGAGGGATGGGAGCGCCGGTTTTGCTCTTGATAGTTCCACGAAGGACAAAGGATCTGACGAGGAGGAATAGGATGACCGCCAGGCCCCACATCGGGGAGACTGCATATAGATACTGTGGAGTTGGGTGAGTAGTTGTCCGGTGGCAGAGGGGAATAATGTACCGGAGACAAGAGAACGGAGGCAGACAGAAACGAAGTGGGCGAAAGCACCATTGCGGATGAGGATAGACAGATACCTGGGAGCACCTCATATAGGTCGCAGTAATATCTTGAATTTGGCGCTCCCAAGGAAGAATAAATCGGGAGAACATGCGGCAGCATCGCACATGTTGAAGAGCTATGTCAAGTTGAAAGTCAAGCATCAGAATGAGAAATACCCATGCACCAAGAAAAAATACTGGAAGCTAGACGCTCCCGATCTTTGGCGGTAGAAGTTCGCAGCCGAGGATGGAAGGGGTCGGCGGGCGGTGAGTACGCGACCACGCATCGAATCTTACACGTATCGAAGTATGGTTGTGATTCGAAGGATATCTCCCGAGGTCGCCGAGCGTCTGGTTTGGTTGAAGTGCAAGCGGCGGTCGAGATAGGGATTCACCTTATCACATCGCCCTATCTGACTTGGGACTTGGATAAACACACTTTGCCAAGGTAAGAAATCGATTGTTGCCTCGACGGTGGCACGTTCAATTGCTGACCGAGTACCAAGTCTAAATCGGCCTGGATCGCAGTTCTACGGCGGGTAAAAGTACAGGGCTTGACACAAGGAGAGCAGACTTACAGCTCGGCGTGCAACAGAAGCATCGGTCAGTGCCCGCGCCCTGTTCGATACGTCGGGAGGCTCGGTGAGAAGTTGAGTCCGAGGGAGTCAATTCAACTTGTTCAACATACCGATATTGTGGCGTCCCGGCATCTGGACCAGCTAGGTGCCTCGTATGTCTTCCGTTGTGAAAGTAAGATGAGATGTCAGCGCGGTGCGATAACTGATAAAGCGGCGGACGACGAGCTTTGACAGGAACACGAGCAGGGGCCCGGCATCGGACGAGACGGTCGAACGATTGATAAGGCGGGGACGTTGTGTGCTTTCTGCTGGTGGAAGGAAGAGGCAAGTGGTGAAATTGATGGCCGAGCACAGCCACACGACAGTCCAAGTTCAACCGAGCAGTGACAGCACTTGGCTGGACTTGGGGTTCCATTGACTACAGCCTCGGCAGGGGTCGCGTCCGTTGGACGCGGACAGGGCCATGAACTAAGTATATCAGATACTCCGCACAAATTCCCAGATACACATTCAGCGCGGGAACTCCATCACATTTCGGAACTACCCTGTTTTGATTGTGTTCAACTATGGACTCAGTGATAATCTTCTGCCGTTTACAACAGGTTAAAGAACCATTCTGGTCTTTCGCGCTTTCTCTCGTTCCTTGGAAGGCTGGACAATCACGCAACTCGTCGCCACCATGTTCAATGCTGAATGTAATTCCTCCGGTTTCGATTCATCTTTGACAACACTGACATGCACTTTGGCATAGCAGCATCCAGTCACCTCAATCCTCGTTGCTCGTTCGTGCAGTTCACCTCTGCAAATGACATCGATCGCAGCATGTGTTCCTGGGCAGGGAAAAGAGTGATTGTGGTTGCGTCCGGCTGCTCGGGCTCTGATACCTGCTTGGCATTGTCGGAGCGCAATGTGGCAGCAGTTACGCTGGTGCAGCGGTCAACCCGAAGCAAAGCAGCTCAAAACGTCCGGTTCAAGATTTTTCCCGGTGCGTGCAAGACGTGCAATCTGCACAGTTTCCGTTCTTATCTCGTGTAGATTTGTACAGGAATGAAAGCGTGGCCACTCCGGCAGAGATTGCAGACCGACTGGTTCCTTCGATTTTTGGTTCTGCGTGGAATAATAGTCCGGTCGGGTTTGTCCTTGTTCTACACTCTGTTCGAATTGACTTTAACGTACCAAATCAGTCAACCAACTCCACCGCAGCCCTTCGCGATAAGTGGAACCCGGGACACTGTAAGTTCTTCCATTTCATCTTCACGGCGTAGTCCACTCATATCTTTCGTCCGACAGTTCCTCAGATCGATCGAACGTTTTGTCCCGGATGGCATCTTATTTGAAGGTGGTTTCAAGATGCAGGCGGACATTGTTATCTTCGCGGCGAGGAGGTGAGTGAATTAATTAATTCCCTCCTCGACGAGAGCAGATTGAGATGAATGAATGAATTTAGGCCCGCCGAGCTCCTGGATGATCCCGTTCTACGAGATATATATGGCACGGGGGAATATTTGTGGCGCGGCCATTACTAGTCTTATTCGTTCATGTAAATATTCCTATATCCGACTCGATTAGACCGCCGGCAACTCCGCAATTTGGTTCTCCGCTGAAAAACTGCTAGTGGCGAGGACTCGGAACAAATCGACGGCGTCGGCACACAAAAATTCAACCCAAACAATTTATTACCGCACCCAACAAGTATGTATGTAGCTTACGCTGTAAGCATTCAATGGTCCAAAGCACTCCTACTCTCCTTCGCCTCGCTCACAGCATGGGTCAGCACCTCCTGCGCATGCTTCGAGCGGGGCTTAACATTACAGTCAAAGTGGGTAGGAAAGCTACAAAATATCATCAGCACAGACCCAACGCTCGACGTCTCCCGTTGAAAGTCGCATACCTAATACTTCCCGACGTATACGTGACGTCGGGAATAACATCCTTCCCCTGCGCATCCACGAGCGGGGTGATATCACACGTCGCGAGCACAGTCGACGCGATCGCGAACAGGGTCCCCTCCCCAAACGCCTTGCCCGGACACAAGCGGCGCCCGAACCCAAACGCCACGTCCGTCACGCGCTTCATCGCGGAGTCGAGGTTGTCGTAGCGCTCGGGGTGGAATTGCATGGGGTTGGGGAATACTTCTGGGTCGTGTAACATGTGCCTTAGTACAGAGCGTAAGTGGTAAGTAAGTGCGTTTTGAATTCGGGCGCGCGGAGTGTGGGAGTGTGAGGCTTACCAGGCGTTTGGGATGACGACGGAGCCTTTGGGGAGGTGCATCCCTTCGTATACATCGTCTTTGACAAGCGCGTGGGGAACGCCTATTGATTTTCTGGTCAGCGCAGCAAAAAGCAGTAGAGGAACAAGGGCGATGGATACCCAAAGGAATGGCCGGATGAAGGCGCAAGACCTCGGTAACGACGCTCCTGACATACGGCAAGGAGTCCTTGTCCTCAATCCGCGGCAACCGATCCACTCCAATCACTTGGTCGATTTCGGCTTGCGCTTTCTTCTGCACCTCGGGGTTCATCAACATGGCGTGGAAAAAGTTCATCGCGCTGATCATGCTCTGGCGGGGGCAATAAGCGTGGTGCTTCTTTCAGCACGCAGGGACGGCTTTACCGTATCCATCCCGCCTTCCATCATCATGCACGCCGCCCAAACGAGCTGCTCTTCCCCTTCCGCGGAGGGTTGGCCGCCGGAGAGTTCCAAAGCCGTGGCGCATGTGTTGGGCATTAGCGCCGTGCCCGTCGCGAGATTGCGCTTCGCCCACGTATATCTGACGCAATGAAAATTAAATTGGGCAGTTGAGATGCCAGGGAAGAAAGGACGTACGGGTCCCAGGCGGCCTTACGGACGATCTCTCGCCAGGCCCGAGCTGTTTTCAAGGAACTGGTCCCCGGCAGCCATGCCGGCAAGAGTTTTACTGTTCACCGTCCGTCAATTTGGATGAAAGATGGCTGAGGAGGGAGGGAATATGTAGCGCACACGCGGGGATTGCATCCACAAGCCACACCCCAGGCTCCGCCGACCGAGCGAAAATGTCCATCGCAGCCCTGCTCTGGGTCAAGAACGGATTGGTGTCGGCGGAAATGTAGTGCCCGTATGTGATGCGCAGGATGATGGCCGCAATTCTCCTGGAATGCCCGTTCAATCTGGGGCATACAATCGGTTTCTGATGATTCAATGAACTCACAGTTTGATCAGCTGCACCAGCCTGTGCGGTTCCTCCTGGATACTCTTCGCCAGAAAACGAGCCTCTCCTTCTTTGAAAGCATCATATCGATGGATCATTCGTGGTCCCAGATCCTGTGTGAGGATTTTGCGCTGTGCGCGCCAATTATCGTTGTTTGGCGCCAGGACGAATGCCTTGTCGTATCCCGAACTGCGGGAGTAAGATCATTGAAAAATCCGATGGGAACGCAGCTCACAGGTAGGCCATCTCCTGCAAATGAGCAATTAGTAATGAATGAAAGAACCGTCCAATATTGCCACCTACGAGACGGGGTCGGTCGGAATATATCGCGGATCGCTGTTCCAGCAGATCTTTCGCTGCCTCGTACGAGTTGAGCAGTACCAACGGTTGCCCTACGGCCTCAAGGTACACGACTGGGCCTAAAGAAAACGTTAGTTTGGTTGTTTCACGCTGACAACAGACAACATGCCATATTTCTGCGCCCAGGTCGAATATGTGAGCCATTGCCAGTGCTTGGGGATTTGGAATGCATTGCCGACGATTGGGAGTCGACGCGGACCGGGGGGGTAGCTTGTTTTGCGTCGGACGAGGGTGGTGACAGTGAGATAAGCCCCAGCCACTGCAAGAAGAGCGATGCCGATGTTGTTGCTTGAGAGGGAATCCATTGAGCAGCAAGATGCGGGGGGTATGCGGCGGATAGAGGGTTCTTATAAGGCACTGTGGGCGAGGAGTGTTCCGAAGTGGGGCCACAAGTCGGAATGTATCAGAACAGAAGGACAAGATGAACAGCTTGAGCCTCATCGTCGAATCATCTCAACTGGATCCCTATCATGAGGTACGCACGGAGGTTAAAATAACGAGACGGCCACCACGAGAAAGGATCACGGCTTCCTCGTCAAACGTTGGACGTGGTGTCCGCCGCCGCTCGGCGCTGTTGGGCACTGTAGCGGGAGAACAGGCGCGTACGATCATGTCGGTCCCCGTTGTAAATAAGTCAAGGAACAGAACGATAGTGAGTTCTGTCAGCGAGTCTTGGGAGCAGAGAGCAAGCGAGAGCAGCGGACGAAGTAAAGGAAGAAGAGAATTGCGGTCTCGGTCCGGGTCGACCTATTGCCGGCTTGACGCGATAACGTGATGGCACTTTGTACCTCAGCGGAGAAGGCACTCAGAATCGCGACGCAAGGTGCCCTCGGCCAAAACTCTGAAATACGCGCTCGTACTTTTCTTCTACCAGGGCCTCGATCTGCGCCTCAACCCTGTTTATTCATGGATTCTCGATCTCATAACGTCTGAGCTTATTGACTGACTCGGTCCTGAGATTGTATATCCCATCGTCGTAAGAAGAATAACATCGTAATATCATCGTGGATTCGTGCACATTACACCCACGCCTTCCCCATCCTCCTCACCACCAACCACCGCGCAACCAGCACCATCGACACGCCGCCCAAAACCACACACCCACTGAATATCGACGCAGTTCGGTATGTCGGGTCTAGTTTTAGTAGGGCGCCCTGTATAGGCGAGCTCACGAGCCAGGCAAATGAGGAGCAGAAGAACATCGTCCCGAGCCGCAGCCTGGACGGTTTCGATCGTTAGTCGCGTTCAGAGGAAACATATATATTGGGCAACGCACCCAATATTATTTGCGTTCGCACTGAGGCTCACGAGCGCCGCCGGGACTACACTCACATAGCCGCCTGCCAGTGGGGCGGTTCCGTTAGTTTCTAAGTATCAGCATATTGGAACCGTGTCAACACACCGCTGGCGAAGCCAAATACGCCGTTAAACGCGAGTATGGCCGAGGTCGAGTGCGCGCTGACCCAGACGAAACTTAGTATGCCGGCGAGGGAGCACGAGCAGATGAGCATGTTGATAGGCCCGACTCGTTGTGCAATGAGATTTGGGAGCAGCCGGCCCGCGAGGGAGACGGCGTTGAGGATTGAGAGTCTGCGATTTGGGGAGGGGGTGGAGTTAGGTTTATGGAGAGGCCAGAGGAAGTGGATACATGCGAGTAGAACGCGAGGTCTGCCGAGACACCGTTGGCGACAGCGTAGGTGACACCGTAACTCAGCGGCGCATACCTGGGGAAATGAATATATATCAGTTCGTTGCAGGTTGAACAATTGAAGCGCGCACAGTCCCAAACTAATGAGAGTGATGCCGAGGACGAGGAAGCAGTATGCGCGATCCTCGACTGGAAGCGTGTCAACAACAGGCGAGGGAGAAACATCGGAGAGTGTAACGGACAAACGCGAATATCCACTATACGGTCAATCTTCCGCGGGGGAAGGCGTCTTGAACAACATACGAACCCGCAACTCATGCAAAACAGAACGATAAAAGCCACTATCCAGGTGCTGTTCAATTAATCCCATACAGGAAAAAAAACTCCGCTTACACGTTCGCACCGCCCACGGGAAACCCACCTCGTCGAACAGTCGCCGCATCGCAATGGGCAGAACCGTTCCTCCTATAGAGGCACCAGCTGCGTAGATGCCGAACGCAACGATTTTGTATTTTTTAAAGTGGTGCCCGATAGTCGAAATGGCGGGCGAGAAAACGATGCCCATAGCAAGCTGTTGTTTAAAATGTTCATTGCGGGTGCATGGTCAAGTGGTTGGAGCAGGCTTACCCCGACGCCTAGTCCTTGGCTGAGTACGAATTGGTAGAACTCTGCGGGAGATCAGTTAGGATGGGTGGCACGAGAAAAGACCGGCTTACCTGTTGAAATGGATGTCATGAAAAGACAGAACACGTAGAGTGTTCCGCCAAACGCGATCATCGACTTCAAATACTGCAAAGATTAAGTGAGGACGAGGGTGTGCCCAGCCAGTAATGAAAAAGTTTCTACCCCAGCGTCAAACATCGGGCCGCTCACGCATCCAACCAGAAGGACGAGGGATAATTGCAGCGACCCTATCCAGGATATATCGCTCAGAGGCCGGTCCTTCAGTTGATTTACGCTATAGTGTTCCTCAAAAACACCAAACTGGGGGGCAGTCAGACCATTATTTATGGCGAACTCAGGAAGAGACAGACGCACACTGGTGACCACACCATCTGAGAGGACAGGTCAGTTAGTGCTTAGTGCTGGACATCGGAAAGAGTGAAAGAAAGTGACTCACAGCAACAAAAGTTGACCATGAAACCCTAGGGGGGGACGATAAACGAGTCACTTCGGAGCCGCCGGATGTGCATGCATAACGCATAACTCACCCCAAGGACAGTCGCCCACGCGCGGAGTCCGCCATCCGGGAACTCCACCTCTTGGTCTTCCACGGGCACCGGCACGACGGCGGCTTCTTCTGTGGAGGGAGAGAGAGACTTCTCGCCGCGTTCCACGCTCACATTCGCGTCCTCGGTGGGCATTGAATATGTGAGAGGAAGGGGGAGGCCAAGATCCACATCATCGCCGAAAAAGGCCTTGACTTAGTCATGGTGCGGATTTGCGGTCCGAACGGAGGCATTTGTTGTGGGAATTGATCGCTGATCGCGGTTGCCGTTCGGCATGTTGAACTTTCCAGGAATCAACGCTGGGGAGACGAAATGTGTTGTAATGCTTACTTTGAGGAGCAAATGTAAAGCCCAAGGTTGCTTCACTACAGACCAAGCTCCATTGCATAATAAATAGGCCCTTCCACTCCCTCGGGCATCTCGGCGATGTTCAAATGCAATCGAGGGCGAGTGGAAACCAATTATTCCTCCATCATGTTTGAACCAAGGAACTGGGCTCTCTCTCGTCGCTGAGTACGGTCAAATGCTGAGCTCGGACATGGTAACAAATATTGCGACTCGCGTAGTGCCATTGAGTAGTATTACAAGATGAGTGGGGGTGGTGGGTTTGAACTTTGTTGTCGTGAATTGTACCTCCGTTGGATCACTCCTGGTCGAACCAAGGATCCGACAACAATTCCTCCGCATTACAACGGTCTCCCGGGGCGATGCGCAGGCATCGTTTCAATAGCTGTGCAAGGGATTCTATCTCTGCTTCGCTCAGGAAGCCAGGCTCCTTGAGTTTGAGTTTGATGAGAAGCTCGAACGGGGCGCGAGAATATAGGTGCAATTCATGCTGTCCTCCACAGAGGGTCCAGGGAGTGGTTGGGATACCGCAGAGAATACAATGCCGTCGTAAGAAGCCTGAGTCTTGTGGGTTCGAGAGGGATCTCTCGCAAGGAACGCGTCCACGTCGCTCGTAGACATGACATTGTTGACGAAGATATTGTCAAGCTTGATGTCGGTGTGGACGACACCGGACTTGTGTGCATGCACCAATCCACGTAGCGCATGGAAGAGAATGCGTTTGACCAAAGGAAGGGGAGGAGGGTTCTTCCAGACGGATCTCCAAACGGACTTGACATCCCCAGCAAGCAGTGGCGTGACGAAACAGAGATGCGAGCCAGCCGACCCTTTTCCCAGGACGGTAAAGGAGTCCTGTAGGCTCAAGCAATTCTCGTGCGGTGGGGACGAAACTCGGAGAAGCGCATCGCGCTCCCACAACATACCCTTCTCAGCGCGATCGGTGTTATACCCAGTCAGCGCCTTCAGCGCCGAATAGGTCCGAGATCTAAGGTGAGAGGTCAATCACCGGTGCACGACGACGTGCAACACTGACATCTGGTCATGAACCAGCCATGTACTCGAGTTCCCTCCCACTCCCAACTTGCGCACGATCTTGTAGCGTCCATCTGGACCCAATAGTTCCCCGAATTCGAAGCAAGGAAAACCAAAGCCCTTCTCAGCAGGAACTCCCAAAGGCTCCTCCGCAAACGTGAAGTTGACACGGCGGGTTCCGTCCGGTGCCACGAACCAGTGCTGGTTTTTTGTCATAGGAACCGGCGAGAGCTCGGTCCCAGCGCGAGGATCCTCGGTCCAGTGGACGGGCGCGGGGACAGATTCCGGAGAAGTCGCGAAGCGCCTAGCAAGGAGTTGGGGTTTGCATCTTATTCGGAGCTGTACGCGAGCCTGAGAGCCGAGTTGGGGAAGCATGAGAGATGCCAGATCCAGGCAGAGGCTCAGGCGAAAGTCGCGACTTGTGGGTCCAATGTGGGTCCAATTCCCCATCAAAATGACTTGCCCTCCGAGCTTTATGGCGAGAACTCTCGAGAACTGGGGAGTGTCAAGAATCTGGCCGCTGGCGGTAATGTTCGGGCGAATCGAATCCGACTCGGGATTCCCTCCAAACATTCATAACGCTATCTTGCGCGGGTAGAGGAAGCACGGCAGATCCCCTTTCAAAGGACAGTTGGCGTTGCTGGGCAGCGAGTGTTTATTGTCCGTTCTCGCCCGTGTCCTCCGCATCTGTCTGCGCAGCCTCCAGGTCCTTCGGGCAGCACGTCGGCCAGTCCTCTTCGGCGACGTCAAGAAGGGGCCCAGGCTGCCCTTAAATATTCTCGGAGTTCGTCGCGGATGAGTTCAGCCTTGGACTTTCTCGGGGTCATGGCAAGGCCATGGTGGTGAGTCTGGTCAAGAGCCGATTGGGCGCCGCCTGTCATTGATGCGAGCACACTGCCACCCGCCAAAGCATCTTCCCCCCGCTCCATGGGGAATTAATAATGTCCTCACGCGGACGCAGACGTCGCGAATAGAAAGGCTCAAAAAACCCGCAAAAAAATAGTACTGGCCCTGTGCCTACGGGACGTCGATCACGACATGCAGTGGGGGTCGTTCAGCAGGAGGAGGAGGAGGAGGAGGAGGAGGAGATAGTATTACTGCAGAGGTCCCGATAAGGAACAAGCAGGTGCTGTACCGACATACACGCGTCCTATGTATGCTACAGCCATCAACGGCTCGGTCGCTGTGATCGCGTAAGGCCATGATAGTCCCTACACGTCTCACGACAAAACTTGGAAGATGGGTAAAAACTGGATGTCCTGAACAGTAGTGAAGCATCCTTGGGGTTCCCAGCGAGAGCGCGCCACTCGCCGCCGAGGGGTACGCTTGAAGTCGAAATGAATGAGAATACAGGGAGCCCGTACCTTAGGACACCTCGACGTAAGGAATATGTCGTGCGCTACAGTGTCCCGTGGAATAACTGAGCTTTGGAGGAAATATGGGGCCAGAGCTTGTGGTTCGCATTGTCCGATGGGCCGAGGTCGAGCAGAGACAAGGGATAGGGGCCCTTCCGCGCATGTGTTTAATATTTAGGGGCCTTCAGCTCGTTGTCCGAGACGTCCCGAGGATGGCCAAGGCATCTTCAAAGTTGTTCGTTCGAGCTCGGAACAAGAGGAGGAAAGGCACTGTGCACCTCTTGACCAGGTTGAGTCGTTATCGCGAGCATCTGCTGCCCATTCATTGGCCAAATGTCGACACAGAAGGCGTAGCCCCTATTTGTCGATATCGACGGCGACGTGGAGGTCTAGCGCTATGCGCCTGGCCGCGAGGATGGAATTGTGAGTGCCGAGTTCACTGCGCGGGAGGCCGGGAGTTTGGCTCGGCGTCGGCAGTCTTCTCATAAAGTGCACATGATGGTCAGAGGACAGAATGCAGGACAGCGAATAACTGGCAGGATATACCCGATAGTGTGTCCACTATGGTACAGTGGTTAAACGCCAGCCTCCGTGAAAAAAAAGATCGGAGGCTGGGGCTGGAGGATCGAATCCTCCAGGTGGCACATGGGGTTGCCGGGACCTCGGCTTCGGCCCTGCTCCCGCGAGAGACACAGTACGGATTCTCCTTCATCCAATATTAGCGGTGTTTCAATTTTTGCCCCTCTTACCGTGTTCCTATAGCACGCGATGGAGCTTTTGATTACCACCCTCTTCTCCACCCAGCCATAAACAACCTTCCGGGGAACTTCATGCTACCGCCCTTGAGAGAAGTGATCGCCGAATCTCAGGGCGCAGAGTCTTAGCACCCTGCATTGCACCCCATGGCCGCAGCGATGAAAGACGAAACCCCACGAACGATAGAGCATGCTCACGTAGACTGCCTTGCTCCCTGACGTCGCCTTTCCTCGTTCATCGGGCCCCGACTGACGATCGAATCACAGCGACAATGAACGCCTCACAGGAGCCGACTTGAGGCGAATTATATTCAAGTGTTTGCAGTGCAACTTGGACTCGGAAGAGAGGCTCAACCTTTGCCTGGTTTCTGGCTTTTCTGCCGGCATGTGAATCGACTGTCACCAACTCCCGCCGTCCCTTGACAAAAGCTCTTGCTCGAGTCTAATGTCGACCGCTATAGGGGCGCCAAAATACGGATACTACAAGAACGAACATAAAGGGAAACAAAGTGTGTGTTTGAAGTGTTTCCTTGTCCGTGGATTGGAGTTACTTGCAGATTCAACAGGGCGAGGGCCGCGAGGACCATTGGCAATATTTCGCAAGTCCAAATGCGTCGGCGTCCGAGTCGGCTTAGCGTACTGGTCATGCCGACACGGAGGCAGCACACGATGGGGAAGTCACGGAAGAGCGCCGGATATTTGCCGGATGTTTGAGCGGAGCCTTCACTGTACATCCATACTATTATTGAGGCGCCAGAGGCTGCGGCTTGAGACTGAAGACGGAAACTGGCATTTATTGCGGAGACAGCCAAAGATAAACGGTAGCTCTTGAGACACCAGGTCAGAGAACGACTATAGTAGGATTGGCTGCGCTGCAAAATGAGTCCACTTTTGCGTCGATGAGGGGAGAAAGCAAGAATCGCGGGTTACATAATCTTGCCACCCACCAAACACGGCTACCACGAACCAATGTCCCGCATCCCGCAGCCAACCTCTCGGGGCACACCGCGCAAGACCCCGACGACTCCCACGGCCGCGACGGAGACGCCCCGATTGAGGACGAAATCGACTTATGCGCGGCCCCCCTCAAAATCGCCACGGAAGCCATTCGCAGACGATTCGTTCCTCGACAAACCAAAGGCGGGAGAGGCTGAGGCGTCTTCAAAGCCTCTATCGATCAAGGAAGCTATCGCGTTGAAGCGAGCGCAAGCGAAAAAGGCGCAGACGCGCAATATACCAAGTCCTTTAGACGATTTTTCAAGCCTTGCAGATGCGATTCCCGATGTCGTCCCCCAACCACCCGAAGAGGAGGACATCCTCGGTCGACCACCGCTGCGCGACACGATAGAACGCGCAAAGAGCACCGGTATGTCGTCTCGTTTCCCTTGTATAGCCTGCTTATCTCAATAGGGCTCGAAAGGCTCTCTAAACCTTTCCACCCGCTCTTTGCAGTGTATTCCGTCCGCCCTCTTTGACCTGCATCTGGGGATCACACCAGAACCCCTCAAGTCTGTGCCGCAAGAGCCCCCGCTACCACCTGCGCCAGAAACCGCGCGCAGACGTCCCGGGCCTGCCTGGTTTGAGATCCAAGATCTCGAGACTTTGAAGGCGTGGGGGAACGACATAGTGGAGATCCAGCCCGAAATCGCGCTTTTTGGCTCGTTAAAGACTGTAGATGTGCGTGTCGCGTTTCTCTATTTTCGTCTCAAGCTCAAAAGCTACAGTTGCACAAAAATAAAATCGTCTCACTTCCGGCCCAATTCGCTGACCTCGCCGCGCTAACCACGCTCGACCTCTCCCACAACGCCCTCACCGGCCTCCCGTCCGCCCTATTTTCCCTCCCTGCGCTCGCCAACCTCAATGTCGCAGACAACGCGCTCACCGCGCTCCCCTTCTCTGCACCCTTCTCCGGAGCGTCAGCCGTGAAATCGCATACGCGCTCGACCAGTCTGTTTGCAGCAGAGGTCCCCCGCGCGTCCACACCCCTGCCCAAACTCACGATCTTAAACGTGGCGCACAACAAGCTCACCGCGGCGGGCATCGACCGCAAGCTGCCCGTTGCGCTGGTCACAGTCGATTTATCGGGCAACCCACTGGAGAGCGGCGACCCAGTCGGCGCGCGCGACCTGTTCGCTGCCCTGGGAGCGCTGTCGAGGTTGAAAACCCTGCGGTGCCACAGTGCCGAGGTGTCTGATTCGCTCTTTGACGGCCTCCCCAACACGGCGACGTTCCCGAACCTGTCGCTGCTCGATTTCGGGTCGACAAAGGTGACCGAGGGCGCTGCCTCGGTGGGCTTGAAGGCGCTCAAGCAAATAGTGAGCTTCGAGGTAACAAACGACGACCCAGCGCCGGGGACAGTGCGTGTGATGATTGGAAAGAGGATTGTGAAAGAGGCCTGGGAGGTGGAGGCAGAGCGGCGGTCGAAGGCGCGGGGAAAGACGGCGGAGGAAGCCGTCGAATGGGAGAACGCGTTTCCGGTGCGCGCACCCAAGGGCGGGCAGGCGGTGAAGGCGAAAGGACCAGTGGTGAAGGAGGCGTGGGAA
The DNA here is from genome assembly GCA_029281495.1 of Mycena filopes. Classification (NCBI taxonomy): domain Eukaryota; kingdom Fungi; phylum Basidiomycota; class Agaricomycetes; order Agaricales; family Mycenaceae; genus Mycena; species Mycena filopes. The sequence goes on along the minus strand of JARIHR010000068.1, from coordinate 79,228 downwards.
ATCCAGGCGGAGCAGGGACTGCTCACCGAGGGAGGAAAGCGGCGCGCGCGGGCAGCGGCTGCAGCAGCTGCCGCCGCCTCAGGTGGGGGCGACGCATCTGAAATTGGGAGAGGGGTCCCGCCGCGGCAGGGCTCGCCGACCAAGTCCTCCGGGTTTTCGCTCGCGGATCCGCAGTACTACACTGCGCGGACAGAGACGCTGGTCCTCCCCGCATCCACCGCGCCCCCAAAGCTCGGTGGTTTCGGACACGCCCGCGCGTTTTCCCTCGCCGCCACCTCCACGCTCAAATCTACCGGGAGTGCGAGCGACGTCGCGCTTCCGACCGCGACGCTTCCCCTGTCGCTCATCGCCGCGCAGCCATTCGCTGCAACCCTCCGCGTCCTGACGCTCACGAACCGGCGCCTCGACCGTTCCTTTGCGCTCCCGCCTCTGCCGCTCCCTGGATCGGATTCCCCCCTCCTCCCGCGGTTGGAGGAACTGAGCTTAGAGGGGTGCAATCTCGGTGATGCGGTCGCCGTCTCTTTCGCCGATGCGGGAGCCGGTGGGATGCAGCTACCGAGCGAGACGCGGGACACGCTCCCACTACTGGCGCAGCTGTTCCCTGGACTGCGTCTCTTGAACATGGCGTATAACACACTGACCGGGGCGGCGCTCACCGAAGAGGTGCTCGCTGCGCTCATTATGCCTTCCCCTTCCTCTTCTTCACCTCCTGACGAATCGGATACCCCGACGAAGCCCCTCGGCCTGAGGCAGCTGCACCTGCGCGGGAACCGCATCGCCGCTCTGGACGGATTCCAGGCGATCGCCCTCCATCTGTTCAAGGGCAACCGTGACGTGCCGGGGTGGGGGCTCGAGGAGCTGGATCTGCGGGATAACGAGATTGGGAAGCTGCCGTCGGAGATGGGGATGCTCCCGCTCGATGTCCTTTTGGTGGATGGGAATGTGTACGTGTCCTTGTGTCCCTGTCACTTTCGCTTTCCTTCCTTTCCCTGCCGTCTTCTTCCTTATGCTGATACTTCAAAAAATCACAGGTTCCGCGTCCCCGCACGCAGGGTGTGGGAGCGGGAAGGGACGAAGGGGCTGCTAAGCTGGTTGCGCGGGCGAATGGAGTGACCTATGGATTCTGTGTTTTATTCTCTGCGGACTACTGCTCATCATGCGTACCGTCCGTTGTCTATCCAATGAACGGTGCTGAGACTCTTCGACCCTGCAGCAGCACATGGAAGTAACACTCGAAGGCGAGCCGCGAGTTGTCTCTCTTTCCTTTCTCTCCCGTATGCCATTTCTTTCGTCTGACCCTCCTGGTTTAGTAGTCCTCGCTGCCCGTATGCACATGCTGGGTCTTCGGATGTGGGCGCCTTTGCACATGCCCTCCCGCGTACCTGAATGACTGCACGCCGTGCGGATCATAGCATCTGTTTGTGGGGGACCGGTCCTACGCCGTCCATAATGCATACTACCTCAGTTCGCTTATGTCCGTCGATTCCTCGCACTCGATGGCGCGTACCTGAATAAACGCCGCTGAAACTAGACCTCTGTGTCCTGTGATCTGTCCGTACTTCCTGCTCAGACTGAACTCCGATTTATAGATTTGGTTACGCCTCTACTGGTCCGCCTGAAGTTTGAAATTGTGAGTGGGTCAAGTGTTCAGTATTGCCGCACATTTCACGCTAGCTAGTTTTGATGCGTCTTCCACCCCTGATGAAGCGCCCACAACTAGTCAACAGCCCAGCTCCGTCCGACGCGACGCACGACGGGCCGACGCGACTTCAGACACTCTCACGTAGTACAGCCCGAGTCGGTGTTCGATCGCCTGTGTCCGCGCCGACGCGCCGTTCGGATTTTATGTGGCCACAAACGCAGCACCGCCGTTCGGACGTCCTTGGCCACAAACATGGCAAGGTCCGGCTTACCGACCATTCTATTGAATCTGCTCTTGGCCTGGTTTCAAGGCGGGGAGTCACTGGGAACGCATTGAACAAACACCGGGGCATGAGAAGATGAGGTATTATCTTCGCTTCCAATCAGTTTTGCTGGTGCGTCTTCATTGATCACGGAGGCTTCTGCTCATTCACCGATTCCAGGGTTTTGCTCGTTGACGAACTTGTCACCAATGTACATAGTCGTTCACCTTTCCCAAGGCATATCTCGCCTTGTCGGACTTACCGGGCCGCCGGATACAGAAATTGTTGTTGAACTTTGTGGGTCCAGTTCAGATCAAGCATAAAAGTCGGCCGGAACTGGTAAATCCGTTGGCAAGTTGTCCGTCCCCGTCAATCACTATTTCTTGGCCAGATAGGGCCAGAACCTCTCCAACAAGCTTTTCCATGTGGGCGGATCGATTCAACACTGAACTCGAACTGGGAGTTGCTGATCACGACGGACTGAGGACGCCGGGACAGATGAAAATTGTTTTCGCAATGGAAGCTTGGTCTTTGGTGCGTTTCACGTATACAAAATGTATCCGGCGGGAACATAAAGATTCTAGGAGCCCGAGTTCCATCTTGGAAAATGCCGCCCGGAATTGAGGGTGTGGTTCGCGTATCATTGCTTAATCGATAGCAACGAAAAGGCCGAGCGACCCGGTGGTGTCTTCTATGCATTTTTTGTTCTAAAGTTGTGATCACACCTCGATTTAGCCTCGGAGGCGGCGAATCCTCCGGTTCCTTGCCGGTAAATTGACGAGATCTCGATCTCATCCACCAAGCGCACGCCTCGAGGCTACGAACTCGCATTGGGAAGGATCCACAAAAATGTGGTGCTTGCGACGTTCTGCTTTATGTTGACGAATAACTGTTCAAAAAGGTGAGTTCGTGTTGCTATCAGGTTTGTGACGCGTTTCATCCAAGTACTAGGTAGAATGGTACATACGCCCACACAAGTATAATTACACCACCGAGCCGACGGATACAGGAATAAAAAACGGACAGCTTTTAAAGGAACCCCGAGCTATCGACTCCCTCCATTCTTCCTCCCATCTCCCCGCACCGGCTTGGAATTGCCCATTCCCTCCGAGTCCCGCATCCCTCTGACGTCGACTTTGGCATGGACATGGATGAATACTTTGATTTCGACTCCGCATCCTGCGAGGTGTAAGCACTACACGTTCCCGGCGCATACATTCTGACACCACCGACAGTGAGCCTCACCAGACGGGTTGGGAATACTTGGAGCAGCAAACTGACGAGAAGGCTCCCGATACCAGATTTGAGGAGTTAATGCTGGAGAGGCTTATGCATCGCTGTGGCAAGCCTCATGATGAATATCCAATCGAGGCGGATCTTTTTCGAATACATGCATCGCCTTACGATGCTTCTTATAACACGTCTGCTGGTGCCACATCTTGGGAGAACCTTCTAAAGGTGAGTTTCCCCTCAAATGTTGAACACGCGGGACTCATGGTCCCCCCCAGGAGTTCGTTGAATCTTCAGATTCAGAGTCGGGTTCCTCAGTGCCCGGCAGTCCGTCTTCATTCTTCTCGACATTTTCACCTCCACAATCGCCTCTCCTCAGCGCCGCCGCCGTCGTTCCCGACCTTTACACTTATACGACCGTTGCTCCCGGTGAATTATCAGGTTCAACCGATGATCGCGCACATCCCATCTTCAGCTTTCCTCCCCCTCCTCCCCCTCCCCCTCCTTCCCCTCCTCCCCCCATTTTGCACGCCCCTCGTCCGTCTTCTCTCAAAAGGGACATCGTGGGTGATCTTGAAGACATCGTGCAGCCGCGCAGGACGCGACCTGTCAAACGTGAAAATCAACAAGTCGCCCAGGGTGACGCTTTCTTCCCTTCCAGATCCCCCTCGCCCGAACAAACAACAGGTCGAGTGCACCGCGTCGGGAAAAAGCAGAAGCGAAAGGCCCCACGACCGGCTCGGGCTAATGCCAAACGTGTTTCGTGCAAAGTCCCCGGCTGTCGCCAGACGCTTACTCGCGATCCTGACCTCCTGCGTCACTGGAAACAAGTCCACGCGCCCAAGACTCCCTTGACGATCTTCCGCAAGACCGGGAAGGAGCGTCAATGGTGTATGGGTTGCGTTGTTGTCCTCTCGAGGGGTGACGCACGCGAGCGGCACGAGAGAGGCTGCGTGCATTTTATGCAATATATGGAAACTGGGGAGCGAAGCGACAGGTTTCCTCCGCTGCCAGAGATATATGCTGAAGACAGAGAAGAGTACCGATTGTGGTGCGACAAGTGCTACGACACTTTCCCAGACCCTGGTGAACGACTCGGACACGAAATTTCTTGCAGTGCGCCAGTGTCGTCGCTGCTGCAGTACAAACCCAAGACCGGGCGATGAAGGCCTTGGACTTGCGGTATCGTCCTGCATTCGCCGTTTGTAACGGATAGCAGGGTTTATGTGTTGTTGTAACTATTATTTGTATTAAAAAATGTACTTGTGCTTGAAGTTTCATGGTTTCGGAGAAATACAACTGTCCTATTCCTTAGTGTAATTTAACAGACAGCGAAAGAACTTTTCGCCAGGCTGGTCGGCAGGCTATGCACATAGTAATTAGAGCGTGCAATTGAACATGCCGATCGGTGCCGTGATCCCATCACTTGCGAAAAAATGTGTTCATTTCCGCATGAAGAGTTTCTCTGAATGCAGTTTGCTATTTCTCGCTACCACATGTAGTTATGAGATAACAGTCACCGTCGTTGAGTCGGTCCCCAATGGGAAAGTCAAGTTTTGATTATTTACACATCCGACGTACTTATACAATTCTCTCCAATCTCGTAGACAGACTCGTGCCTCGCATATTCTACACCGCCTTGCATTCCGGAGAGCTTCAGCGAGTCTGACTGTCAGCACCTAGCGTTTCATCTTCCTGATGGCCACCGAAAGCTTGCGCTCAGGGTCCGTGGCCCTCATCGCAATCGGCGCTGCCACTTTTCCCGGTCCTGCCAGCGCTTTCGCGGGTGCAGCAGGATATCCAACGAACTTGATGATGAAAGCAGCAGTAGGCGTACGCCCCAGCTGCTCGTCGGGCCCGGTGCTGACTCCATAGACCGGGTTCTTCAGAATGTGTACCCTGACACTGTCGCCAACTGCGAAGGGGTTATACATCCTTCCAAGAATGCAGCTCAGCCAAAACCTACCATGTGCCCCAAAATGCGAAGAAAGTGTCTGAGGCTGGAGCATGATGTGTTGCGTGGGACCTTCCCAGTCGTGGAAAATGTGGAAGGCGTATCGCGCGCGGTCCTCGTCAAACAATCCACACAGTCCATTCACCGCGGCGTTGGTGTTCTGAACCCAAACTGAGTACCACTTGGAAACGTTCATTATAGAAACCAATATGCCTGTTTTCCCGACTCACCGTCGTGTAGGGTCCGTGAATGGGGACTTCGACAAAGGCGGTCTTTTCATCAGAGCTCAGATGCCAGGAAGAGACGGGAAGTAGGTTGTTATACGCGTCGGAGAGGGTGAGTACGAAGTTATGGAGGAGAGGAGCGTCGGTAACTGAAGCCATGATGGAGGAAACAAAGGCGCTTTGTTGAACCGATCGCTGCGGCGAAAATGCGGACGCCAGGAACAGTGATTAGAAACAAGGTTTGATTTCTCCTTATATAAGGCTAGCCTGGCATTTAGAGCCACGAGGCCGAAACCCCCGACTTTTGCATAGGTAACGGACACAGAAAATCTCACGCTCGATTTTTCCACGGTTGAATTTGAACTTGGCGCTTCCCGGAAAAGAACTGGGCGACTTTTAATGCCGCCGGCATCCAAATAGCCACCTCTCTGGGCATCTAGAGACGCGAAGGGATGTGTTAATTGTGTAACAGTATAATTGTGAGTTGGGAGAAAGCGATCATGGCATACACGTGAGTATCGAGGGTCCGATTTTACACATTCTGTATCCACGGGTGAGCCAAGAGCTGAGACCACCGGACCTCGGGGTCGATTGTCAAGGCCCTGTTGAGAAAATCGACGAACGGTCCGAGCTCGCCCGGAACGTGCCAATCAGCGCGAGAAAGGAGATAGCCGAATGTAGTTGTGTATCCGCCTTCCAGTGGCTTCAGGAGATTTCCTGGAGGAAATCGGGTTGAAGCGGGAGTGAGGGGAGCTGTGGACACAACCCACCATTCTTGTCAAAGTAGTCGGTTGTCTTCTGACCTTTGGCTAGGAGCGTGGAGGGAAAACCGCCCAATTCTACAAGGCCAACGATCTTCGCGAGATGGGTCTCCGTGCGGTCCATGCCCGTTTCCAGCCAGATTGGGTCGAAGAGGATACCGCCTCTCACGAACTCGTATATCTGCGATGTTCAGATATGGATTTGGTTGAATCCAGGTCAAAGAGCGTACCAAGCATCCAAAGTTCCAGATGTCCGCCTTCGTGTCCCACGGTGCGCCGATGAGAACCTCGGGAGCGCGCAGAGCAGCGGGCTGGGCGACTTGCGCCCAACGATGCGGCATTTTGTGTGCTGAGGTTGAGTTGAGATTGATGCAACTTGTCAACTGCACGAAAAGCACAAACTGACCCGACCCAAAATCGGCGAGTTTGTACGTTGCCTTGAACATCAAATGATGCAATTCAACATCGACCGTATGTTGCCCTTCCGGGAACATTATGTCGGTCAATAAGATGTTGTCGCCCTTGATGTCTAAGGCGTACATGGTCAGAGACCGGGACGGCAAAGCCACGGGATGGACATTACCGGTGTGGATGACGCCACATGCGTGGGTGTGCTGCAAGGCAAAAAGAATATGCTTCGCCATGCGCTGCACCACCATCATAGGTAGGCCACTTATCCCGTTGAAAGCGTAATACAGGTCTAGCGCGCTCATGCCGAGCCGCTCCATGACAAGACAGATGTGCTTCCCAGCCGGCCCGTCGTGGCAAAATGAATCGAGCAATCGGCAAACATGCTGATTTCCAGTCGTGTCGCCGCCAAGGACCTTCATTATTCCAAGCTCATCCGAGCCGCCCTTGTCGTCTGTGAGAGAGGCTGTCAAGACCTTCATGGCAGCCTCTTCCTGCGTTCTTAAGCGCCTCGGACGTCCAGTCAACAGTGCTGATTCAAGTGCAAACGATGACCGACCTGATGTCACGGACGAGCCAAACGGTGGAGTAGAAGCCACGTCCAAGAGTACGCAAGGCCTCGTATCTGCCGTTGAATGACTCGCCCACTGTGACAGGGTGAAAATCGGCCTTGGGAGTCCTGGAAGGGGAATCCTGGGTTGTGGAAGACTGGGAAGGTATGATAGCCGGAGCCTGAGATGGAGCGAGCGGTAGGGCGCCTGAGAGCGGGACGAACGGCTCCGGTAATGCGAAGCATTGCTTCCTTGGTGGTTGGATGAATGGGCCAGTCGTCAGCTTGCGCCCACAACGTGGTCACGTCGCCGATCAATGTTCACACGGTTGAATTTAGACTGGCACTTCCCGTCGAAAAAGAAAAATGGGGACGCCGTTTAATGAACACATCGCCCGTTTGTTTCCCGACTCATAAGATATCGTTATACCATTTGGGCCACGGCGTATTGAGTATATGGGGACTGAGCAAGAAGTCGAGGAGAAGATCAACGAAATCGAACCGTGGGAAGCTTGTTGTTGTTGGTTGTTGATGTTGAACCGCAGTCAGAAGAATTTTTGTCCAAGAAGACTCGACACCACCAAGGATGAAAAGTCAGCTCACGTACTTCATGGCATTTCTGACAGTCGTCGACCTCCCGAGCTTTACTACCGCGTACAGCGTTTCAGATCTTCGCCACCGTGACGCCCACAACGAATCATCTCCTCGACGACCTGGAGGATTGGCCGATGGCAATAAAAAGGGTGAAAGCCGCTCCACAGGGAGGCAAGCTTTCGATGGGGATGAACTTGATGAATGAAGAGTGTTTGTTGGGCGTAGCGTACCGCTCGGCGGGAAAAGTATAATAGCCAGGGTGGGAATAAGTTAAGTATACCGTTCTAGATCTAATATCAGTCAGACAAGAGGAGCAATCTACTTATAAGCCGACGCGATCGGAGAGTATGCATATGCCGGCGTGTGACATGGTTTGAACGGAACGAGCACTGCGCTCGCCATGCGGGATGTCGGATGAATTCACCGCTATTCTATTCATGGACGGAGCCGCGCTGAGAACAGACAGACAAACGGTGCGTTAGGATACTTACATGCAATAAGTATTCGGGAACGAGGTAGGTATACCGTATATCGGCTTTGCGACGTACATAAGTAAGTAGTATTATTGAACCGTGGGAAAGCAAAACAAAAGGCAGTCCGAGTCCAAGTTGAAGTTGCCCCTTCCTTTTCAACGGACGTACGTGTCTTCACCGCACACCATAGTACTCACGCTTGCTTCTGATCATAGGGCAAGGCATGCTCATGCTCACAGTGGGGGATGCTGATGCTGCATGTATGTATGTCGACGATGCGTCGCGCCGGGGCCACCGTCGCAAGTGCATTCGAGATCTGACTCACTGCTCGTCGTACTATGTGATTGGAAAAGAGGTTTGTTTCAACTGAGGGATAGATACTTACCAGTGGGGGGTGGCGAAATAAATGAGTGAAAGGGGGTAAGTAGATAGCCGAGAGCGTAGCAAGGAACAAGGAAAGAGAAACGAAACCCGATGGAATCGGGCCGTGGGGAAGGTTGTGGCCATAATGGTCAAAAGGAACAATAATACTTAGCGTAGATCTACTTGGTTTCGGGTCCGTCCGTCCACACAGAGATTCACATACAAGTTACAACACATACATATCCCGCCACAGTCATGTCCTGCGCCTCGACGGGCCTTTGGTATGGGTGATAGATGGCTTCAAGCAGTGTGGTCAGCTGGATAGCGGCGATGGCGACGATAGCGATGCGAGGAAAACGCCAGAGAGTTGGGAAGAGCTCGATGGCGACGAGGAGATGAAGGAAGATGAAAATTGCCGAGACCTCCAGTAATGACTCGGACAGCAGGAGCACCAGGCGGGAACGCGAGCACCAGCCTAGGCGAGGCGCGAATGGATGGCGAATGATGTAGATAGGTCACGCTTGGGTAGGGGCGAGAGGCTAGCGGGCTTGCAAGCGGGTGAAGATGGCACTGGTAAAGTTGCAAAGTTAAAGACGAGATGAAGAGAGGGGGCGGAGCGTTCGGCGTTGGACAGGGACGACCGACGGCGGAAACGTTGTAGGGTGTCCTGGTGTTGTCGAAGAGATGTGGGGAGATACATATAGGCGGTGAAACGGCGTCAGGAACGAAATCTCGAAAAGAGGAATCACTCACAGTGCCCGCAATCGTTGTTTTGTGAGATGGCACAGAAGTAGTGGCGCACGAATATCAACCCAGCGCAACGGAGGGGACTTCGGGCTGCTCGCTGTCGGTGCACGGAACCTCGCTTCGTCATAAGTATTTATAAGTAGACTTGAATTTACTCATGCTGCGTCAGGTTCTGTGGCTGGGATGGAGTGGATTGGAACGTCCAGAGTCGTCGTCTTGCACAGGTACGTCGCAGTCCACGGTGATGGTGATGGTAGAGGATATGAGAGAGAGAGGCTGGGAGTGACATCGAGTTTTGCGAGAGAATCGTGAGTCGAAAGCTCGGAGAGGTTGCTTTGCTGAGGGACGCGGGGTCTCCCCAAACTTGAGTTACGACGCAGAGGAGAGACCACCCCGGGTTCATGTCGAGGTTGAAATGCGTAATATTGATTAGTTCGTCCCGTTGTGCCCCGCGCTGGAGCTAGAGTCGCGGTCCGCTCTTGTTGTAGGGAGGGAAATGTACCGCGCGCAGAGAAGGGTTCACAATTGAATAGAATCGAACCGGGCCCTTCAGTCGGAGACGACGGGTCGTTCGCTCGGTTCGGCCTGCTTCTAGTCGAAGTTAAGTCGACGCCGAGGAAGGACGCTGGTCCACGTCGACAAGGGAGGCAGCCGCCGATGGGACCAAGGGTACTTGGATGGCGGTGAAGGTAGCGAGCACAAGTCCGGGAGTTGCCCTCAGGAGCGTGGCGTCAATGCAACGATGGGTGGAGCGGGAAAAGGGATGCATCAGGAGGAGGCGATGTCGACGCCCAGGCGGCATTGCGACGAGAGTTGAACGTTGAACGGTGAAGACCGGGCGTCGAGGGATACGCTGAACCAGTGCGCCGGACTACAGCTGAGTCATGGCATGGGGACAGTCGTGGGGATCGGTGGTGGTAGTCGCGGGCGGCGTTGATTCTCGGCGAAGAGAAGAAGTCGAGGGGATGCGACGAGGGGCGACTTGGAATACAAAGAGACTTGGGGGGCGGGGCTCACCAGGGGCTGGTGGTGGAGTGGCATGGGAGTCGTGGTTGAGTTGAAACCCGATGGCGAGGCAGGCGAGGCGCCGCCATCAAACGCCGGAACATATTTCTGTGATGAGACTGTCGTTGTCGACCCCCGACGTTGCGCGCTGCTGGCGAGCAACACCCAGCGATGGAGGCCAGTGTATAGTCTACCCACAGCAGCCAGTACCCTCGTCGTATTATTATTGTGAACGACAAGTGAATTGAATAACAATTTTATTTGTTAGTTGCCATCATCTGTACTTTGCTCTCGACCACAACCCTCGCTCTGCATGTGCGCTGCCCATTCTGCCCCAACCACACCCCGCCCCGGCTGACCCTTCTTGTGTGCTTGTAGGAGTCTGAAGGAACGGATCGCGGCGATCCAGCAGCGCGAGGACCGTGACCGCGACCGCGCAACCTCCCCGACACCCTCCTCGAATAATCCGACGACGACGAATGGTGGGCCCGCGGTGACACTCCCCGCCAGCGCATCCGCGGGCGCGCTCAAGGCCAAGATCGCCCAGTTCGAGGGCAAGGGCGGCGTCCCCGTCCCCCGCGGCTCGTCAGTCCAGTCTCGTTTTTGCTATCATTCATTGCCACAGCGAGAAGTTTGCTAACAAGCGAGCAGGTTCGGCCTCCCCGAGCCCGCCCCCGCGCCCAAGCAGCGGTTAGGCCTATACGGGAACCGCATGCAGCCCGCCTCGGGCGCGGCCTCCTTCACCACCACCGCCGCCCTCCTGGGCCGGTCCCGCCCCTCCGAGGCGTTCAGCACCCCCGAGCCGCGCGCCGTCGCCCTCCCCCGCCCCGGCCCCGACGACGACCGCGAGCTGCTCGAGCCCCCCGCGTCCCTTGTGTCCCCGTCCCTCGTCGCCTCGCCCCCCATGGCGATTTACCCTGGCTCCCAGCCCACCATGCTGCAACTCCAATCGCATTTGACTGGTGGCAGCAGCGGCGGTGGGGGGGACCGCGCGCGCTCCCCGGAACTTGGGCCAGGGCTGAACAAGGACGCGGCGAAGGTCCTCCAGGGGCGCGGCACGGCCTTCAGCACCGCGCTCGACATCGCGCGCACCGCAGAAGCGCACGTCAAAGCCGAGCGCCGCAAGAGCGCGCTCTGGCACGCTAGCGGCGCCGCGCCCCCCCTCGCCCTCGTACCGCAACACACCGGTGGCTCTGCGCTCCTACTGACGCCGCAGCATACCGGGCTGAGTCTGACGCCACAGTACACCGGCGGCGGCTCGGCGCTACTGAGTCTCACGCCACAGCACACCGGCTCGCTACTATCCCCGCCGCTGTCCCCGCCGCCGCCGCTGTCGCCGCAGTACACGGGCACGGGCCCCTACTCGCCGAGCATGCGTGCGTTCAGCGCGAGTGGGGAGCCGGTCCCGAGACCGAGGGAGAGGGTGTTGTCGTTTGAGCGCATGGGGTCGGGGGGGGAGAGGCGGTTTAGTGGGTTTATGGCGTCGCCGCCGGTGGTTGGTGTGCAGCAGCAGCTGACGGGTGGGGGTGGGGAGATGACGGAGGAGCCGGGGGAGATGGAGGGGGAGGGGGAGGGGGAGGAGGATACGGTGCGTTTTCTCTCTTTTTGGGTTCCTCTACTTCGACTATCGTTTTCGGCTGCTTGCCTGCATTCAAAAGCAATGGAAGAACCACCGCTAACGGTTCATTCATTCTTCTAGATACGACGACCACTACCACTCTCGCCTTCGCTCGCGGACGCCGTCCCCCCCGCGCCTTTTTCTCCTTCTTCTCCTTCCGTTTCCCCACGACAACCAGCCTCTCCTCCGCTAATTAACCCCGATTCACCGGAGGTACGTCCTCTCTTCTCTCTCTTTCTATCTCTCTTCTTCTATTCGCCCTCCTTTTTCTCGCCCACACCCGCCACCTGCCTGCTTGCTTTTTCAAAAGAAACTTGAAACTAAATACTAATTCATTTATTCATTCTAGATACCCTCCGCCTCCGCCCAGCCGCAACCACAATCACCAGCACCAGCTTCTCCCCCACCCACGACCTCACAAATCCCCGCCTCTCCACCCCCATCCTCACAAATCCCCGCCTCCGACTCAGACTCCCCCCAACCAATCCTCCTTGAAACCGCAGCCGTACAAGCCCCACTCACAGAGGAAGACGACCCCGAACCCCCCACCCCCTCCTCGACGCACTCGGCCGTCGACCTCGACGCGCACCTGCGCGCGCGCGCCACCGGCGCTGGGGTCGGGCTCGCGCTCGCTTCCTTCACCTCACCCGAACCGGACTCGCCGGCGTCCGTGGGGAGCGGGTCTTCGTTCGGCGGTGGCAATGGCGAGAGTAACCGCAATTCGTATGCGGAGACTGGCGAAGAGGACGAGGGCGAAGACGCAGACGCAGACCTGCAACCCCTCCCCAACACGCTCCATACACACGCCTTCCGCGCGCACCTCAGCACCATCACGGAACGGACGTCGTTTGCGTGGGATGGGGGGTCGGAGCCGGGGAGTGCGGGGTGGGGCGTGGGCGGGTTTAACGTTGGTGCTGGTGCTAATGCTAATGGTGAAAGGATTGTGGATAAAGTGATGGAAGAAGAGGACGGGGAGGAGGATGGGGAGGATGGGTACGCCCCCGAAGCCGTGGTAGGGGTGAATAACGCGGGGGTGGGGGCGAGGGGGAGGGCTTTGTATGGGAATCACACTGCGAATGGGGAGCTGGAGCTTGGGGGCGCGGTGATATACACGGACACGGCGGCGGGGTCGCCGTATAGGCTTAGTGGGCTTACGGAGAGGGGGTATACGCCGAGTTTGAGGAGTGAGGGCGGGGCGAGCGAGGATCGTTTTTCCCAAGACGAAGAGCGAGATCAAGACCAAGACGCGCGGGGAGATCAAGGGGAGGACGAACGGGAAGAAGGAGAGGGAGAGGAAGATGGGGACGAACCCCCGACGCCACACGACCCGCGCACGCCCACCGCGCCGCCCGCGCCCGACCCGCGCTTCCTCTCCGTCTCCGGGTCCGGCTCCTCCGCGGACGACGACAACGACCACTCCGGCTCGCAGTCGCACTCGCGCCCGGATTCGCTGCTGGAGCTGTATGGGGGGCGGGAGGAGGATGATGGGGAGGAGGCGGACGGGGCGCAGTACCGGGAGGAGGATATGGAGGGAGAGGATGCGGACGCGTACGAGGCGGAGCTGCGCGAGGAGGAGAGGCTGGATGCGCTCGCGTTGACGCAGGGGCGGAATACCATTAACACCACCCTCAACAACGCCGTGGATTCACCACTACCTGCTGCTGGGGGCGGCACCCTGCGTTCGCAGCGGGATTCGCTCCTTTCGTTGGCGGCGGCCAATTCGGCGCGTAGCTCGCTCGCGGCGCCGCCGGTGACGCCCCCGCGGAATTCGCCTACCGCGGGTTCGGCGCCCTCGACGCCGCAGCGCGATTCGCTTCTTTCGTCACCGCAGCGCGACTCACTCCTCTCGTCCCCGCAACGCGACTCGCTCCTCTCGTCGCCCTCGACGCGCGACTCGCAGATCCTCACCCTGCGCCCGCTGAGCACCGCCTCGCTCGCGGACACGGGCAGCCCGAGCCACGTCGCGCTCGCGCACCGCGTGCCCGTCGGCGCGACGATTGGACCGCTACGGGGCGTGGAGCGGGGGCGGGCGGTCTTCGTGCCCGGCGCGAGTCCGCTTGCGGGCGAGCGGGGGTTGAGTCCGAGTCCGAGTCCGAGTCCGAGTCCGGGGCCGGGATCTGTTGGGCAGGAGGAACGGGAGCGGGAGCAGGAACAGGCAGCGACGCATTCGCTTTCGCTCGCGGTGCCGACACCCGCACAAGCACGAGCTACCCCCCGCCCCGGCGCGCGCGCACACAACGCCGCGCGGCCCAATACCGCGTACGCGTCCTCCTCATCGGCGCAGGACAACGACGAGCCCAAAGCGGTCCCGCGCCGCCACGCGTACACTACCGGCGCGCCGCGGCCGCATACCGCGTATGTCCCGCCCGCGGAGGACGACGACGACGATGACGCGCTGTATGGGGGCGTGGGCGAGTTTGGGACGATCTCGTTTGGGGGCGCGACGCAGTCGTTTTCTGCTGTGGTGCATGGGCGGGTGCGGGAGGGGAGTGCGGGCGCGAGTTCGAGCATGCCGACGCGGGGACGGTCGGTTTATGGGAGGAGAGAGGGCGGGGGGCAGCACTCGCGGAGCGGGAGCGACAAGCAGTTGCCGCCGATGCCGCTGAGTCCTGGGTATGCGTCGGGGGAGCTCGCGCAGCTGCTAGCCGAGGCGGCGGACCTGGAGCTTCGGCTCGAGCGCGGGGAGCTGCCGGGGGAGGCGCTGCGGAGGCTTAGTATGCGCCCGCCGCCGCGGACTGGGGGGGTGAGTCTGGTGGATGCGCCGCCTGTGCCGGCGCTGCCTGCTGGCGTGCGACAGCAACAACCGCAGGGGCACGCGCAGGGTTCGGCGTTGAAGCCGCAGCGCTCGTTGCGCAATCCGCTGGGTCGGAGTCGGTCGGAGCGCCGGACGAAGGCGAAGGAGGAGGGGAGGCCTGTTGCGTCGGCGTCGGTTGGGAATCTGCTCGCGATGCAGGGGGAGATACAGTCGGTCGAGTATGCGGGGGGAGACAAGCTAGTCGGAGACAAGGCGGCTGCTGGCGCCAAGGCGGGTTACTACGTGACGAATCCGACGCCGTTGTCACCGCCGCCGTCGTACTCGTTCGCCCACCCGAACACGTACTCCAACTTTAGCGGCGACCAGTTCGTGCCCGTTCCGCCGTCGCCTGCGCCAACGGACGAGATCCCGCCGACGCCGCCGCCGAAGAGCCCGGGCTTTGGCGGGGGGACGCGGTATTTCCAGAGTTTGCGGCGACTGGCGAGTACGTCGCGCAATGCGGGTACTGGTGCTGGTGCGGGAGATTCGGGGGCGCCTGGGGTGCGGGGGAGCGTGGCGACGTCCCTGGCGACGTCGACGAGCTCGGAGCTGTCGAGCGAGGACTCGGTGGGGCTGGCGACGCCGCCTGATGACGGGGCCGCCAGTGTGCATACTGTGGGCGGGACCGTTACGTGGCCCTCGTTGGCGCCGAAGAAGAGTGCGGGGAGTCTGGCGTCTTTGGCAGGCAAAATCTGGCACCGGTCACGCTCAAAGTCGAGCACGAGCACGGCGAGCTCGATCGAAGGTGCGCTTTTCTAGGCTTTTGTCTTTTGGTTTCATAGGCTGATTTCATTGAAGCACCCTCTCCACCTCCGCCATTACCGGTGCCCACCCTTCCCTCACCGCCTATCCTGAGGCTGGATGCGACACCGTTTGTAATCCCGCCAATACAAACGACGACCGGGTACGAGCAGGATCCGGACTCGCCTACCAGCAGCACGCCAATCGCCAACCCATCACATTCCTTGTCAAGGCCGCCTGTCGCACCACTTGTCAAGGCCAAATCCTACAACGCCCCCCGCCCACCAAATCTCATCCTCACCAACTCGAACGGCAGCAGCGGAGCCCCCTCCCTCCTCCTCCCCGTACCCAAAACCGCGCCGGAGAGTCGGCCAGCGTCGTGGCTGTCGGTTTCGTCCGGCACGTCTTCGATGGCGCCGAGCCCGCTCTTCGACAAGGCGATATTCGATGCGTTCCCCAGCGTACCGACGATGCCGACGCCGCAGTCCGCCACCACCTACTCGCGCAGCCCTGTGGGCAGCGCCCCGTCGCCGCAGTCGGCGTATCCGAGCGGACCACCCAGCGGTGGCGGACGTCCGCTGCCGGTGCCGGGCTCCAACGGCGCTAACGCTAACGCCAGGCCCATTATCGACCCGAGCACCTTCATGGACCCGGGCCCGAGCTTCACGTCCAAGTCGGCGCCGACGGTTACGGATCGCTCGTTCGTGCAGAGTGTACACCCCGGGGCGTTCGCGCGCGAGCAGCCGTTGCTGGCACGGCTGGCGGAGACGCAGATGCGGGTGAATCCGTTACCGTAGGCGTATACATACCCGGTTTCCATCCGTGCCGGAAGGTGCGTTCACCAAGCAGTGTGCCCGGCGCGGCATACCCACAGAAGTACATACACTATTCTAATACGCTATCTACTCTCTGCGCCTCTGTTTCTTTCTTCGCTACTTTTATTTCGCTATCAATATCCCTCACTTTCTTTTTGCAATTACGAGCTCTCGAATGCACGCGTACGCGATAACTTATTGTACATAGATCCCGGAATCAAGCCTGGTTGGAGTCATCGTGGTCCACACGGTACCACACCATCAAAACGAGAAACGAGAGCTAAATTCTGGCGATATTCTCACTTTTCTTTTGGCCTCTCCATCGCTTTCTCCGATTTGGGCTAAGCATTGATCAAAACGGAAAGCCCGAGGCATGGGTCGAGAAGTCGAGCGAAATCGGTGCGTTCAAGCGCCGCCGTGTGCCGTTGTTCCCACGGTTCGATTTTGATTCTGAGGCGCAGTTCCATCGAAGTTCTATCCACAGGCCCCGGCGCCCGCACCTTATGAGGATGGCACTGCAGGATGTGTTTCAAGTCCAACTCCTTCATCGACCAGTCCTTCATCGACCATTCTTCAAGGTCCCAGCGGTATGTGCACGTCCTTTAACATTTTCGACTGTCAGGCTGCAGGCATCTTTTTCCTTCTGCATCCGCCCATTCTGATTGCCCCTGGTGCTTCTGCGGTCCCCGGCCCTATTCCGAACGGAGCCTCTATCAACATCCCTTTACTGCCTTCGGACTGCGCTTCTAGGTGGGCGACAGCTCTTATCTACACGATTCACGGCAAACTGCAGGGTCGAACGGGCCAGACAATTGACTTCGCTTAGGGTCCACCCAGGACTGAGGTCATATAAATAATGTAGGCCTTAGGATCTTCTCTTCCCCTCCCATCTCTCCGCACCATAGTATGGCAAACCCACCCTCTACTGCGCCTAAGCTAAAAGGCCACGTCGCATGGCTCACCTCCACCGAGTGTCACCCGCTCAAACAGACCAACTTCAAGCTTCCGGCAGCGGGCGCTGGCTTGGAAAATGTGCAGGCCGACGTGGTGTTGCCACCGAACGGGGTGAGTGTTGTGTAAGAATTTGAACCCTCCTCGTCTAATGCCATTATGCCAATGTATGATCATCTAGAAGTTTAAGCTTCGCTTCCTGAAGGAAGGCGCCCCAACTTGTCTCGTCGGGTTGTACACTCAAGAACACCACGAACCGTTGGAGACACAATTCGCTCACGGGCCTCACCCAGTTATCTTCCACCCGCAGCCTGCGGGATTTTACAAAGGTGCGCTGCTATTCAATTTGGGCTAGGGCAGTTGAACTGAAGGATATTTTCGCCTTATAGGGTCCCCGGGTGCATCGATCCGGCTCCATGTCCTTCAGAACGTCGGGCCCATGGATACCGACCTCCTCCAGCGGCTTAAAGAGTGCCCCACGATAGTATTCGGATTTACCTTTGTAGAAGGGACGACCAATGTGCACAAGAAAACGAAGGTGAGTTCGTTTCAGCGTAATCCATCTACCTGAACGTTTGAATAATCGGTGCAGCGCTCCGCCGCCGCTCGCACTGGCAGCGTCAAATTTCCCACCGCCGGAGCTTCAACTTCGACCGCCGCGCTGCCTAGGGCGGGACCGTCTTCGGTTAGTCGGGATGAAGGGCTAAATTCACAGTAAACAAGTTTACGCTAACACTCATCACAGGCCGCCGCTCCCAATCGCGATCCGATGGAGGAGCTCGAGAAAGAGACTGCCCGCTTGAAGGTTTTGGTCACCTTGAGCGTGAGCGACCTCACGACATTCGGTACTTGGTATACTGATTTTCGTTCGGGTAGGTGACCCAAGCAGTTATCCGCGAATTCGAACGCGAAGGGGCAGACAAGGACGTGGAAATGTCTGGCGCGTAGTATGAATGTTTGACTCATTTCTCTCGAGTTTGTTGTACCAATGCTTCGTCGACAGAATTGTATACGAAATAGGAGTTTGACATTTGGAGTATCAGTAATGCCTCAAGGCCGACATATAAACTGCCATAGTACAGAGAGAGAGAGCCACAGTCTGCGCTTCTTCACACATTACGAGGTGGAATCCTGTTGAATTAAAAATCCATGCAGTACGCGTCCTCCGAACTTGACTCGTCGGTGTCTAATACGTCAACCAACGACTCCGCTGTGGAGTCAGAACTACGAGCCATCCAATACGCCTCGTCTCCTTTGTGAACAGCCACGAATTGGGGGATCTGCTGAGCCACCCGATCCCACAGTTTCCTCGCGGGGTTCGCGCTTGAAATGCTCGCCAGCTGCGGGAAAATGGTCGAGAGGAAGTTCGCCGTCGCAAACACCAAGTCCTCGCGAATCGGGGACGCCTCCACCTTCAGCCGTTGGAGATTGGTGTTGACGACGCCTCTGAGACGTATTCCGAGCAGCTCGTCGGCTGTGGGGACGAAATCGGACTGGCTAGCGTCCGCGTACACGCGGAGGTACTGCAGCTGCGAACAGTGCTCGGCGAATGGGATGAGGCCACGCAGGCCGTCGATCCACTGCCAAGTCAGGCAGCTGCCCAAATCCAGGGTGTGAAGATGGGACCAGGCGCCGAGGAGACGTAGAGCGTCGTTCTTGAGGCAGATGGCGAGGGGGGGTTCGAGCTCTATCTGCGTGATGTTCGGAAAGGAGAGCAGTGGAATAATGGCCTGGGATCCACTCGATGTAAAATCTGAGGCATCGGGGGCGGTAATTGGGGAGTAATCCGGGTTCTGGGAAACGCGGATTGTTCTCAGCCTGGATGCTGAAGGGATGGCGGCATAAAACAAGTGCCATCGGTGCATGGTTGATGCACGCGACAGCCCGAGTCTCAGGACCTCGAGGGGAGAGCACGACATGCAGCGGAGTAGATCCGTACACGCTTCTATGGTAGATCGTCCGATGTGTAGTGCGCCAAGCGATGGAAAGAGGTACGCGCAGCCTTTGGTGTTCTTCTTGAGACTCGCCGCGGCACGATCGTCCAGAGTCCCAATTTTGAGGACATGAAGGTAGGGCAGCTCGCTAACATGAATCCAGGCGTCGTCGCACAGCGTGCCGACGTCCAAAGTGAAGAGTTTATTCCATCCCAAAACGGCGTTGGAGACAGTGCGCTCGATGGTGTGCATCAGAGGGGAGGTTGGTTCCAATCTACTAAAGGAAATGGCGGTGTGTCGTAGGGATGGATATTGGATGCTGAGGCGGGCAAGGAGGGAAAGTGTAGGAATAGTGGCGTCCGTATGCAGCCTCAACTTGAGCGAAACACTGGTAATCTTCGGACCGAGGAAGATGGGTAACCAGTGCGCGAAGTAGCGGGCTCCGACCCTCCAATCGAGAGTGTGCAGATTGGGAAAGACGAGAGATTGCGGAAAGATGAGGGTCATGCTGTAGGCAACCGTCGGGTCAAAGAGGTACTCTTCGAAGATGTGACCGCGGAAGATTTTCACGCGTTGGGAGTAATACGCAAGTCGTGTCAATTCAGTGGGGAGTATAGGTCGAGCCAACGGGCCCCACTGAAGGTCCACAATCAGCTAAAGGACATCCGGCTGACAGCTCGTACCACTCACCATTTTGCCCCCGACCCACAACGTGGATGGCATACACCGACCGAGTGGCACAAGACTGGTCTGTTCCAGCCATAGCACATCGAGGGCGATCGCTTCGAATGCCTTGCACGTAACAGCAAGAGCAGCAAGGCTGCCCAAGTTGGAGGATTCGACGAGGTGCTGGCATATCATATGAAAGACTTCGGAGAGCAGGAGGCAGCGATGCATCGTAAATGCGGCGGCTCGGTCGATTGGGATGGATTGAGGGGAACAAAGGACGTTGTCGTGAAAGAGACAGCCGAACGATCACGGGACCGCTCCTGGACTGAGTCAGACTCGGCTTCTTCCGAGTATTTACGTAAGCTCAACCTGGTTGAATTTCGGGCTCGTACACAATTCAAGTACATTACATGACGCTCATTTACGACGAAGAATGAGCTCTTGGACACTCCCATTCGACTTTCCCCGGACCATGAACGTAAAGTGATTGGTAAAGTGTGTCCTCCCGCTCTCGCCTTGATGTTCGGTGGCCTCGTCGATGCTTGGGATCACCCCGCGCCATTTGTTTTCCTGGGGGGACTGGTGGATGAACGCCCTCAAGCTGCGCAGTACGGCTATGTCGCGCACGACCTCCTGCTCGCTGTAGGCGGTGAACACGGCGGGAGCAAGGATGACCTCCAGCGACGCACGCCAGTCGGCCACTTGCACCTCCCCCAGGCCAGTGTTGAAGCCAGCGACGAGGTCGGGAGGATGCCTGCCATAAAGTGGTGACGCCGCAAAGTCGTGGTACGACCCGAGGTATCGCTCCGAAAGACGGCTGCGTCCGAGTCCTTGACAAACGTCGCATGCGAGATTCGGTGACGCAGGCGGAGGCACAGGTGGGACGGTCAGGCCGACATACACGAGAGTGACATGCTTCAGCCGCGGGAGATATTTCCTCCATCACCCTCGCGCTATATATTTCTCGTTCGGAAGCCCCGACGATGTGGATGCACAACGTCTGGCGTGTCGCAATGTCCGGCAGCAGCTCCTCCAGCGTGGCGAGCAGCGTGAGTGGAATACTGCTAGATTCCGTGGCGTGTAGCCTGACGGCAGCCGTTGCATCCGGATGAGCAACTCGATATTTCTGCGCTGTGAGAGGGACTAATAGCTCAAGAAATTCGGGGAAGATGCGCCGGTGGTAGTCGGCCCAGTCATTCAACGCCGAAGGCGGGATGTAGGAGGTCCGTGGGGTAGTGGTAGGAATCATGAGAGCCGTTGGGCTGCCACGAGCACGGGCATGGGCAATTTCGACGGCGTCGGTGGCGGCAACGGTGCGGTAGCTGGCGCAGCTCTTGGCGTGCACATCAGCGAAACGCTTTTCGCATTCGGCTGAGCACCACCAAGCCAATTCACACCCAGCGCACGCAGTGAACGAGCGTGTTCTGTCATGAAAAGGGTTTCGAAAGCACACTCGGGGCCAGAAACAATGGTCGGCGATCAACCGTGAAAACTACTACTGGATATCACTCACGTTACGAATTGGAGTTGAAACCGACCGTAAGGGTTATCAACGCTCGCGTCCATGAACCTCTTGATACGCATGGTCTGTTGATTGAGTAAGTACTACAAGCCACTCGCTCAACGAGTCGTTTACCTGTCTGAGACGGTTGACGGCCAACCCTTCCATGAATCCCTTCTGGACGATGCCCTCATTCATCTTTTGGAACTGCCGGCACAGCGCCTTGTGTAACTTCCAGTCTTGCTTTTGACACGCCTCATTGCAATATGCGACGTGTTTGCACTTTATGCACTTGCGTAGTTTGTCGCCCTTATGTAGGCAGTGGGAGCACACAAGGTTCGCCACTTGCGCGCGCGTAATAGGCATGAAGGCCTTGAGTGGAAGTGGGGAATCCATGAGCAAGAGTGGTTTGAGCGATGGAAATTTTCGGAAAGTTTGGCTTTATTACTTTCTTAGTTTCCGCCTCAGACCTGAAAACCAGATCGGGAAATTTTTATCGGCAGCACAGCAATATATTTCGGCAGCTCTATAAATACCTGACTCGCCCCTCGACGGCCAGCGTATGTACAGTGAAGTAAGGGAAGATAACTTATGGAGGGGGGGCATAGGTATAATATGGAGTGTGTGCTGCAATTATGGGGTGGTCGGATGCTCCGGCAGTTGGGTATTGAGAAGGCGGGTATTGAGGCGGGACCAAGTATTGTGGGTAATGAGGGTATGGATAAGGATGAGGGGGGTAATACGCGAAGGCCGTCTGCGGAGGCAGCTGCATTAGAAGAGGGTTGATGAGGGCAGGCGCAGTTGGTCTCGGTTGCGGTGTAGAGGTGGATGGAAGTACCGGGGATGTCGCTTTCAACTTCGCCTTCTTGGCTTTGCTGCCGCTACTGACCCCGCAACCATATGCTGAGTCGCCTGCAGGTTTCTTGCGCGTCTTGACCTCCGGCATCATCGCTTGCCGAGCGGAACGGTCCTTCACGACTGGGGGCAGGCGCTGGGCCGAGGGCAAGACCGAATCCGCATCCGTCTCGAGGAGTAACGCATCGACAGCGGCTTCTAGCTCTTGAAGTCGGCCCGATAGACTTGGCGCACTCCTACCGCGACCACGGAGCCGCGCACCAAGTCTGTCGAGCTTGTCCATGACGACATTCAACACATTGGACTTCCGCACTTGAACCGGCGCGTTTACGTTTGCCACTGGGGACAAGGTCGATAATGAGGGAACATCGAGACTATTGAGCGGTTGCTGTGGGTTGCCATTGCTTGAGGAAGGAGGTTGCTGTTCGTCAAAAAGCTCCTGGACGGCGCAGATGTGCTTGCAATAGCAGAGGAGTGGGTAATCCAGACAGGTGCATGTGTACGCGTCGATGTCGACCTCATAGACCTTAGACGGGTTGGATTTAGAAGGAACCAAGTACTTTGCGTCGCCAAGGGCCTATCGGAGGGGTTGAGAACAAGTCACAAGAAACGAGAGTGGACAGACCTCGATGTCTCCTTTGACGTAGATCTTGCTTCTCGCGACGATGTCCTTGCGTTTAGTTACTTCGATGTCAACACCCTCGAATCCAAAGTCTTGACGTCGTTGTTTCAAAGCGTAATACGGGAGGACCTCCGTTAGCAGCGTGTTGAGAAGGTGGTCGAGCCGCCGGTTCCGCTTTCCGTGCAAAAACTTCCATTTGAGAATGTGGTGCCAACTAAGGGATGATGAGCAGACACCCGGTAATGAAGAGAACGGTCGTACGCTTCAATCAACATGTTCGTGTCGCAGTTTTCAAAGAGGGTGCGATCCTTGCGATAGACTGCGGACCACATCCGAACGACTCTGTCTGACATCCAGTATTGATTCAGGTAGTTGATGAACGCGGCTGGCGCTATAGTCTTGATCTTTGCCCATGCGGCGTTGAATTCTTCGACATCGGTAATCCGTATCCAGTTCTTGAGAAGTTCCCAGAGCTCCGGATGCGACGAAATGTGGAAGTGTTGTTGCCACGCATGCAGAACATGCCACCAGCATAAGAGGATAAACAGCTGAAGATTTGCGATGTATGACTGATATTCGGCGATTATTGCGTTGATCTGAGGCCAATCAAAGTCGGACATAAATATCCGCGGAATGGTATGGGGACTCCGAGCGCGGTGCAGCCGTAGAAAGTATCCGATCGTGGTCTGCTTTCCGCTAGATGCCAACATGAAGGCGACAGGAATGCCTGGAGGTGCAATTAGAAGATGGCGAGGCGAACGTCGAGTGCGAACGCGTACCGTGCGCCCACTTATCTCGCACCACAAGGGTCGTCAGGTCGATCTGGTTTTCAGGTCTGAGGCGGAAACTCAGGAGTGGGCTTTATTCGCTTGCGACTACACCACGGATCACGTAGTGATGTCGGCTTGTCCGCCGACCTCGGCTGCTGCACTTCTTTCCGATCCTCAACCCGCCAATTCACCTTCAGAGTTCGTGCCATGGTTCCTGGCTTTATCGTAATGATATCCACTCTGCAACAGAATCTCTGGCATCAGCATCAAAGAGGCCTCCCCACACCGCATGAAATGCCAGTCGAATTCGCTGGCTTCCAACCGCACCGTTCAGATCCTCATCCAAGCTGAGAGGGGACCTTGGGATTCTCTCGCAAACTTGGTGCACCTCATTGGCTTGCCAGTTGCGGTTGAAATTGAATGCTCCCCTTGGTTCGCGCCGTGGGCTTATACTCTCGATATCGCGGGGATCAGACTGTCTGCTGTCGCCGCCCGCGCAATAAGGCCGCTGTGTGTCCCGTGTGGGTGCCAGCAAACAACCTTGCAGATTTTCTTTTTGTTCGCTATCCTCAGCAAAACATGGGCATAACCTGGGACCTCATCAAATCCATGATATTCGAATCATACCCTCCAAAACCGACCTTCACCGTGAAGAATGTCCCTGATTTGAGCGGAAAGGTTTTCATTATCACCGGTGAGCAGCTGGCCAGTCTCGTGTGTGAAGGAAGTGCGTTCCCAGCTGACAGAATACGCAGGCGGAAACTCCGGAATCGGGTTTGAGACGGCCAAAGTGCGTAGACAGCAGTCTAAGTTTGGGGGAACGGCGAGCTGATTTCAACTAGAAACTCATAACCCACGGCGCCACTGTCTACATCGTGCGTCCGGCGGGTTCCCTCCTGCCCAGCAGTTCGCCTCACCCTTGACCATCCAAGGCCACGCGTAACCTGTCCAAAGCGGAAGACGCTATCAAAGCCATTTTCAAGGAAATTGGGAAATCACCGGTTTTCCTGGAACTCGACCTCGCCGACTTGGATTCCGTCGCAAAAGCAGCAAAGACATTCCAAGAGTTCGTTACTATCCCAGTTGGACTCGAGGCTATTTATCCTGGCTCACTGTTATTCCTCTTCGCCAGGAAAGAATCGCGTCTTGACGTCTTGTACAACTCGGCGTGAGTTCTCAAACCAACCATCATTACCCGCCAAATTGAATCGACACGATAGAGGAATCATGATCCCGCCCATTGACCAGACAACTCGCCAGGGATACGATCTCCAGTTTGGGCTACTGTTAGGTGAGTCGTAGTAGTATTCGTGGCACGGTGCCAGCCTTCAATTCGCTCCAAACTGACACCGCATCGCATAGGTCATTTCTACTTCACCAAACTGCTACTTCCTCTCTTGCTTTCCACCGCCAAATCAACAGGGAAAGCTCGAATCATCAGCGTGTCCTCCGCCGCGCATCATTTCTCCGGGCTCAATTTCGCGACGTTCAAAGACGGCCCTGAACGCCGCAAGGCTTCTACGCACAGGCTGTACGCGCAGAGCAAATTTGTATGTTGCTGCTGTATGGCGCTTGGCCTTCAATTCTCAAATCCTCGTCGTCAGACACTAACTGACTTGCCGTTAGGCCGTGGTGGTGCTAGCGGCTGAGCTGGCGCGACGGTATGGGGATCAGGGGGTCGTTTCCATTGCCATGAACCCCGGGAACGTGGCCACCCCGCTGCAGAGAGAGATCACAGGCATTTCAGCTTCCATCGCTGTGGGTTTTCTTCAGGCTCGACAACTGCATAAATTGACTGTCCGTCACGGTCGTCCCTTAGAGCTTGATGCTGCACCCCGTTCGTCCGAACGGTATCATAACGCATGTTTGGGCGGGCACCGCGGAAGAGACCGCTGGGTACAATGGCAAGGTAGAGCCTTATGATCAGTTTTTCTTCCTTCGCGCTACACCTTGGTTGACGTGCGCTGCCCAGTATCTCATTCCGTGGGCTCGACTCGGAAAGCCGCGACGGGACACGCAGGACCCGGCCATCGGGGAACAGCTGTGGACATGGCTCAATGAGCAAGTCGAGGGCCGAGACTGAAGCGGCTGATGAACATAGCTATCATTTATTCTTGAACTCACCTCGGGTTGGAACTTCCACAAAGCCCTTTCCGGACCCGGTGAAGGATGCCACGGAGGTCTCCTCGAAGATCTGTGGCCAGTTCTTCAAGCTGTTCAAGTTTATTGCTCGAATGGAAGCGCGATTGTCATGGTTGAAAAACATTCAACTTCGATGTGACGCATAATACTGTTCCTCATTGGGACCGCGGCTCGATACCATCCTCCTCGTCCTGATCAGGACTGAAGATTCATTTATTTTCTCTTCATCGACGTTAGTAAGTGATTGAGCTAGAAGGGTAATTCAGTATCGCACCATAACCACAATCGAACCTCAGGCCTCAGGCATTACGGTCCGGTGGCTCTCTCCCTCCACGTCCATGTCGAACGCGAACACAATCCTCATTACAGGTGCAGCGGGTTTCCTGGGCGGCCTCGTACGTTATTCAGTCGTAATTGGCATCCTCGCGTCCAACAATTTACCCGGCGTAGCTGGCTCGGGCCATCTCAGTCGAGTCGGCGAACACGTGTCTCATCCTAGTCGACCTGGACGAACCCAAAGCACCCCAGGGGAGCCAGGCCATCTGCCTGAAAGCCGACTTGACCGCAAAGGATGCCATCGACGCGCTCTTCAGGACCGAATTCGGCGTCCCCGACACCATCTACTGTCTCCACGGAATCATGTCTCGCGGCGCCGAGGATAGCTTTGATCTTGGTCTCAAGGAACCTCGCCGTCCTCAGAAGATGGGTTGTTTGACTAACTAAATACTGAACCCAGGTCAACTTTGACTCTGTCCGCCTCCTCCTGCAAGCCGCGCGCGAATTCCGCGCCACCGAATCGCCCCTTATCAAATTCATATTTACCTCTTCGTTGGCCGTCTACGGCGGTTTTTTTGTCCGTGCCTACCCACCCACCTATCTCCCTCCTAACTCACTAATGCATACATACGCATTTCGCAGCCCGAAACTGTAACCCCCGACACGATCGCGACCCCGGAGGGCGCCTACGGCATGGGAAAACTCGCCGCGGAGCTCTTCATAAACGAGTTCTCCCGCCGGGGCTTCGTGGACGGACTCATCCTCCGCCTCCCCACCATTTGCGTCCGCTCGGGCACCCCCGCAGCCGCCACCTCCGCCTTCATCTCTGGTACGTACTTATGCCCCCGGCCGTAGTATCTTCGAAAGAATACCTACCGACGCGCCGGGACCCAGGAATAATCCGCGACCCCCCTCCTCGGCCGCCCCGCCCTCTGCCCCATCGGCACCTCCTTCACCTCCCCCGAACTCGACCTCCCGCTCTGGCTCGCCTCCCCGCACACGACCGTCCAGAACCTCCTCCTCGCTACGCGCATCCCCGCCGCGCGCCTCCGTGCGCACACGCGCGTCGTCTGCCTCCCCGGCTTCACCGCGACCGTGCGCGACCTGCTCTCTGCGCTCGAAGTCGTGGGCGGTGCCGACACGTTGGAGCGCGTGCGGTTTGAGGACGACCCGGTGAGCCGGCGCCTGGTGAATTCGTGGCCGGCGAGGCTCGATAATGCGTACGCGCTTGGGCTGGGGTTCGTCGGGGACGAGGGCGGGATGGAGCCTATCGTGCGCAGGTTCCAGAAAGAGTTCTGCTGATACGTTATTTCCTGGTCGTGATTCGATGTCGGATTCGTTTTCTGTAGTGAGAAACCAACAGCTTGTGCGAGTATTGCAATTGTAGTGTTCACTGATCATGAGGGCGTGGTTGAGTTTTTGAACCAAGGTTGAATTAAGACTCCCACGCCTCGACTGAAGCGGGCCATTCAAACTCTGCTCCCAGGATTTAACCTTACCACTGCCAATTTCCTCCCCATCGCGAAAATCCGCACGCGCTCGGCATGAAGTTCGTAAGATGAAGACGGGTGAATGGAATGCAAGTTCCGAGACAATCTTGTCGAGTCCGAGGCTGGCGATAGTATGGAATGCTTCGTCATTCCACGGTTTCCATCTTACATAAATTCCCTACGCCTTGGCATATTTACACGATCTCCTGCATCTTCCCCTGCCTCGCCTTCCTCCTCGCATACACCACCGCCTCCCTCCCCGCCGGCATCTGGCGCCGCATATACACCATCGCGGCGACAGTGACGACCACCGTCACGCCGATGACCGCCTTTTGGACTTTGTTCGAGGTGGGGGAGTCTATAGGCCGCGACGGTTTTGTTAGCTTGATTTCATTTTGCAAGTAAAGAAGAGAGGGAACGCAACCCACCCTGTTTAAGCGCATACCCCACATACACGAGCGCAAACTGTTTCGGGAGCGACGCGACCGCGGCGACGAGGAACACCCAGAACGGCATCCCACACGTCGCGAATATCGCCGTCGTGACTGCCGTGGTCATCAGCACATAGTTTGGTTAAACTTGTAATTGCGAGGCAACGCACAGTGCGCAGGGATAGAGCTGTAGCGGACGACGATGGGGACGAGGAGGCCGCCGGTGCGGATGACGTGTGAGAGGGCGCCGTAGCCGACGTTGCTGAGCTCCCAGCGCTTGGCGCGCGCGCCGAGGCAGGTGCGGAAGACGCTGGGTCCGGGTAAGCACTGGTAAACGGGTGGTGGGGACGAAGGGGACTGACTAGTAGGTGCAGACTTCGCCGAGGAGGGTGCCCGCTGCGAACCAACCGCGTTTAAAAGTGGGAGGAGAAGGAGGAGGAGGAGTCCTACCGGCGACGATACCAAAGCCCGCCCCGAGCCCCCAGACCGAGCCGACGAGTATCCCAACCAATTCGTGCCCAAATAACTGCGAATGCATCATAACGCTCAGTACCATAGGCGAAGCGCCGAGGGTGAGTGTCTTCTCACAGGCGGGAACGACAAGGCGATGAGCACAACGATGGGTATTAGCCACCCCGCGGGCGTGCTAAAAAAACGCGGTCGTTCAGCCCAGTCGCTAGGAGGAGTTGAAACGAAACGCACTCGTGCAGCCAGTTCGTCACCGGCGAGAGCGCGTTGATGATCTTGTCGTGAAAGACCTCGATGAGGACGATGCCCGCGACGACGACGGCGACGAGTATGTACGTCCCTGCGCGCAAATCAAACCGTCTCTCATCAGGCCCAAGCCACGAGGAAGGAAGGAAGGAAACGCACGTATCATCTCCCCCGTCGTCCGCTTCTTCTTGACGCCGTTCAGGATGTCCACCTCGCTCGGCGTCGGGCTGGGCGTGCGCGAGATGGAGCGCGCGGCCACCAGGTCGTGGGGTTTCATAGTACTACTACTGGGCGGCGTGAATGAGTCGTCGCGAGTTGAGGGCGGGTAGGAGTCGGACGCGTCAAGGGGGGCGTAGGTGGGCTGGGGCATGGCGATGTGTGTGGGGGTAGCGGCGGGGGAAGCGGACATGGGGGTGGGATTGAGCCATAACAGCTTTTTCGCGTCGAGGTTTTGTAGTGGACGCGTAGAGCTGCGGAGGGAGGCCCGCAAGGCCCACAGCCCGATTGGGAGATTGGCGCTGTATCGCCACTGATCCGTCGGGGCACGTTTTGGCCTCCTTCTTTTCCTCAAAAACACTCAAACAGCTTGCAAAAAATTCGTAGAAAGATGCGGTTGGATCGACCAAGTAATTCTGACCATCCCCGCCCTGCTCAACTGCCCGTGAAGCTCTCCCACCCACTTATAATGCACCTTGTGCGGGCCGCAGGCGTCGTAATCCTGCTTACCACATCGCAAGAATTCGTATTCCCCGTCCACAGTTGTCGGTGCTATTGGCATCGGTTGGAAAATCGAGCGAGGTCTTGATAGGCACCGTCCGGCACCCGAATGTTAATTGGATTTTTACCATCGCGCTTTCCCGCCCATTTCAGGCAGGATTACTTGTTTCCCCTTGAAGCCCTCAATGGATCCCTTGCAGCCCATAGAACCCCTTCTGCTATATGCAGTGTGTTTGTTGTCGCGCCAGTGTGATCAATCGGCACAACTCCTCAAGGCTTTGTCAAGATCGCGATTTGATGGCATCATCTTCCATTCTGGGTAGTCGTCTCTGAAATCCGATTCCCTCGCCTCAAACCTGCATGTGTGACTCCGTGCGCTCTCCATGGCCACTTGCCCTCCACCCCCACGCCATGCCATGCTGGCCTCTAACACCAACATCTCACAACCCACCTCCAACGTGAAGAAATTCCACTTCCTGGTCGTAACAAAGGAATATACAGTCAGGTCAGTACTTAAGTAGTAAACAAAAACGTAAAAACAGCGTAACGTATGTATATATATATATGTACTCGTATGTTGTGCGTGCGGTACGTATCGGATGATGAACGAGGGTGAGATGCGATACTTACTTACATGATCCGGAACAACACAAAACACACAAAATAAATGCAATATGCAACGAACTCCTCCCCCCCCCTCCCGTCTCGCACCCACCAGCTCCCAACTCACGCCAAGTAAGCACCACCAACCACCAAGTTGGCACCCAACTACCTCCCCCCGGTCCGATAACTCGGCGGCGGCGGCGACGCCGTCCGCTGCGCCTGCGCAACATGGTCGTCAACGAGCCCCTCATCGCTCCCATACGCCGTATGGTACGACGCCCCCGTCGGCTCGATGCTATGCCCCCCGCCATGCCCGTACGCATGAAGTCCACCCCCGGAGTCGCCCTCGGGCTCGGGGTCCGCAAACGGCGACCGCGGCGCCACGACCGCAGTATACGGGGCGGTAGCGTACTGTGCCTGCGTCGGCGTCTGCGTCTGCGTCTCGGGTGCATACTGTTGTTGTTGCGTCGGCGGCGGCGGCGACCGATACTGCTGCTGCTGCGGCGGCGACTGCGTATAGGCTTGTTGTTGCGCCCGCTCCCTCATCTGCGCCTGCTGCATATCCCACCCAACCTCATCCCCCGTCACCGCCGTCCCCCTCCCATGGGCATACACCTCCGCCGCCCCAGGCTGGATCTCCGCGCGCCCAGGGGGAGGGGGGCCAGAATTGACGCGCGTCGGCTGCGGCGCGTACATCACCTGCCCCACCGGGCCCGGCGTGTACCCCACCGCCCTCCCCTGCGCGTCCCACTGCTGGTGCTGCTCCTCCTGGTATTGTTGCTGTTGCGGCGGATTGAACGAATTGGAAGTCGGCCGCCCCCGCTGCTGCGCGCTATACTGCCTCTGCTGCGCCGCCCACTCCGCATACTGCCGCTGCTTCTGCTGCTGCTCATAGTCATACCGCGGGTGCAGGTTCGTCACCGCAGTCGCACTACTCGTCCCGCTGCTCATCGTCCCGCCCCCGCCCCCACCCTTCGCCGTAAGCGGAATATCCGACAAACTCGCACGCGGGTCATACCCAAGGCTCGAGTCATTACTATCGTTCATCCCAGGGTTTCCATACACCCCGCTCCCCACCCCGCTCCCCTCGAGCGCGCCCATAGCGAGCTTCCCCTGGCGCGCCTTGCGGCGGTCATATATGACCGACGCCTTGACGAGCGCCATCTGGTGCAGGATGTACCACATCGCGAGCACGGTGACGAGCAAAGTCAGCGCGAGGACGCCGTCGGAGATGTACCGGCTCTTGGGGTCCGTGACGCCGTCCTTGGACTGCTCGAGGATGACGCCGAGGTACACTGTGATGAGCTGCTTGGGGAGGGAGAGGATGGCGGCGACGGAGAAGACGAAGATGTTCATGCCGCAGGTGGAGAAGACCGCGGTCGTAACTGGCAACGCACGCGGTTAATATTTAATATACTTCAATGGATGTGGGGGAGGGAAGGGAGCAGAGAAGAGAACGAGACGCACAATGTCCCGGAATGGCGCTGAACCGCGCAATGAGCGCGATCCTGAACCCGCCCGTCCGAACGCAGCGCGCAAGACACGCATACTGAATCTGCGTGCGCTCCATCTTCTCGCCCCGCGCGCGGCAGCAGTACTTGAAGGCGTAAAAGTTGCCGACCTCGCCTAGGAACGTCCCCGCAGCCACGATGGCGAACCCGATCCACAGCCCCCAGACGAGACCCTGCGAAACGGAAAGCGTTAATGATGGTCTGGCTTACTTAGTGAGGGGAAGGACGAAAGGACGAACACAGAGGACGGCGACGATTTCGTGGCCGAAGAGCTGCCGTGTTTTTTTGCGTCAGTATACTTTTAGCTGCGGGAAAGGTGGAGGGGACGGGCATACCGGGGGGAAGGAGATGACGAATAGGATGCCGATTGGAACGAGGTAGCCGTATTTCAGCCTGCAGGACGACGACTCGTTAGCATTGTGTGGCGACGGAAAATAAGCAAAGCCATCAGAGAATCTGCGCCAAGCGACAGAACCCCATTTCCGCGTGGAGTGAAGGGTGCTGCGCAGCAACAACATCGTGGGGGACGCTGCAAAGACGAGACCCCCTCGAGCGGTGCGCGGAGGGCGTGCGGGCATGCCCGAGCGCACTGCACTACTACCATCAACCGATCAAAATCCTTGCGCGGAGCGGCGGCGCTGGCCGACGAGGCCCGGACATTGCCCCCCCGAGACCGCCGCGTCGAGGACTGCCTCGAAGACTGCCCCGTAACGAACGAAAGAGGGCAGGCCAGCGACTCACCCATGTAACCAGTTTGTCGCGGGAGTCAAAGCATCCACGATCTGGGTGTGGAATATGGTGATGAGGGACGTGCAGACGGCAATGACGAAGATGATAATGTAGTATTCTGCGGCGCCACATCTGCATTCAGCACACGACACGAACACGAAAGCGGGGCCACACACTGATCCACTCCTTGCGTGCCCAAAAGCGCCAGTTGAAGAGCTCCCTCCAGTTGAATATGCCGTCGTTGAGGGCCTTTGCCTCGCTGGGGGTGGGGCTGGGTGTGCGTGCGATGTGGCGGCGGTCGTCGTCGAGCTGCTTTGCGCTGTAGCCCGAGGTGAATGAGGTATTGTTGTGGTTAGGAGGGTAAGATTCGAATTCTGAGGGAGGAGGGGGGCGAGGGGCTCCATAGGCCGGATAGGGCATCGCCATAGTTGAGGTTTGTGAAAGGGTATCGCGAGTGGGTATAAGGAAGAAGAAGAAGTGGTTTGTGTGTTAGCAACTAGCGCCAAGCGAGGTAAACACAGCCTCGCGCTCGACTGATTATCCCAACAAGGTCCTTGTGGCTGAAACCCTTGAACAGGCCACTGCAATGCGCTGTGGAGCGGGATGGGATGAGGGAGAGAGGAGAGCAGAGTAGACGATGCTCCTGCAATTTCCTTTATTTTCCTTGGGTTTCTTGTTTTCCCTTGTCTTCTTGGCATGTCAATGTGGAGCTTACAGCTGGCAGTACTCTCTTTGGCGCGACAAAGGTCAAGGGGAGAAGAAAGACGCAAGAATGGCCTGGCCTGCTCCGACTCTCTCGGCCATGGCCAGCAGATACGTAAAATTGACTCTTCAATGCGACTCTACTACTCGAAAATCGACGGCGGACACAAACTGATCATGAACCCTATCCGAGTGCTCGACACGGCCAAAACCCACCCTTGCTGCGAGAGGCTGCGTGCTCGGCCTAGCACTGGCAGTGCATCGCCCTCGTCGGCTTCAAAAGGC
The DNA here is from genome assembly GCA_029281495.1 of Mycena filopes. NCBI lineage: Eukaryota > Fungi > Basidiomycota > Agaricomycetes > Agaricales > Mycenaceae > Mycena > Mycena filopes. The sequence continues at coordinate 46,145 of JARIHR010000068.1, read as the reverse complement.
CTTCGCGAGAACCATCCAGCTCGTCGTCGCACAGGCTCAGCTGCGGGTGCTGCGCTGCCAGGCAATTGTCCCAACAACACTAAGTACTGTACTATTTCATTCAATTCGTCTGTCACGCGTCACGCCGATTTCTGGGGACCCCGGCAATAATTTTCTTTCGATTTTAGCGGAATTTGGAGATTTGTCGGAAAAATCTTTACATCACGTGACAGACGAATTGAATGAAATAGTACAGTACCCTCAATTGACCATCTCTAAAGATGAACCCGAACCCCTTGCAGCCTGAGCAAGAATCCCATCTAGTAATCTATGTAAACCTAATTCAACTGCGGATTTCCGGATGGCTGTGTGGTATTCGTCTCATTGGAGAAGCCCGAGGGTTTCTCGGGCAGAGGTGGGTGGGGTCGTCATGAATGGAGGACGTCCTCCGCCGACGGGCCGACGGAGTCAACCAAGTCGTCAGACTCATTACAGACCCCAAATCCGCGAGGACTGGGACGCGCGTACTACTTCGAATTTCTATATCTGGGCGGAACACTGCAGCTGTGGTGATCGTTCTACACATCCTCCTCGTACGCCGCATTATCACAACTCCGACTCGGCACCGCTCACACCGACCGACCCCAAAAATGTAAGTTATAAACGGAAACAAGGGCGGCAGATCAACGTGGGACTCGGGGTCGTGTGGTCTCAAAGTTCGCAGGCGAGTTGATTCAATTCAGAACTTCTTTGCGCCGTGCCAGTGGCTGAATCCAAACCCGAGTGTCGACCGGAGGGCGGAGGGCGGGTACGGTACGCGTAGATGTGCACAGTGCAGTGAAGGCGCTGCTGTCGGGCATAGCGGTGGGTAGAGTCCTTGCATGCAGCGAAGGGTGAGATATTAAATTCGACACTCGGACCGGAACAAAAAAGAAAACTTAGTGAAGGTCACGGCGCAACCGAAGACGATGTCTGCTATATACTATACCGTGGCGAATTAACCATACCTTCCAGCATGAAATCCGACGTTCACCCCGGAGGGTGCTGAAGAAATTAGTGAGTGAAGCCGATGTACTTCATATCGAAGGCGACCTCGGATGCTGGATGTTATTCTTTGGCGAATTGGAGCCATATCGGAATCATTTCTGTGAATTACGTTCAATTCCTTAGCACCACAGCGTCGTGAATTGTGCACAGGAACTACTCCTGCAGCTCAAGCGAACGGATACATGGGCTTATGCACATACCCAGAGCATAATGGCTGGTTAATTAGCAGTGCGCGAGGTTAAAACGAACGAAAAGGAATATTTTTACATCGGGCGGTTCAAATTCACAACCGTGGGAACGAGTTGAGAATTCCGAAGCCGCTGTAATTCGCAAGAAATTACATCCCATCCAACTAACCTAAACGTCCATCTCATACGCCAGATTATCGCGACCCGGCACTACCCCAACACAAAATCAGGACCTCAAAACCAAAACAAAGAAAAAAGGGACGACGTACAAAGCAGCTTCCCCTGCCTCGCCTTCCTCCTTGCATAAACAACCGCCGGCTTGGCCTCCTTCTCCAGGCGTCGAATCCAGATTAGGGCGCCAATCGTGATGACGAGGCTGATCCCGAGCACGATGTGCTCGACTTGAGTGGAGGTGGAGTTATCTGGGCCGAGTTAAGATTAGTTTGTTCAACAGGTGACCGTCCGTGACCGCATAGAAATGGATAGAGGCTAAACGCACCTTTATTCTCCGGCCGCAGGGCGTAGCCTACGTATACGGGGACGAAGGTCTTGGGCAGCGAGAGCACCGCGGCGGCGCTGAACACCCAGAACGAGATCCCCACCGTGGAGAATACGGCCGTGGCGACTGCGGATTAATTGTCGTCAACTCAGTGCGAATTACAAATTACAAATTGCAATTGGACTGAAGGAAGGAAGCGACTATATAACGCACAATGCGGGGGAATCGCGCTGAAGCGGATGACCAGCACGACGAGGAAGCCGCCGTTGCGCACGACGTGGGCGAGCAGCGCGTAGGACAGGTCCGACCTCTCGGTCTTCTCGCCCCGTGCGGTGCATAGGTACTTGAAGGTGCTGAGAGAGGGCAAGTGAGTGATTGTGGGCACGGCGACGCCAAGGGCGGGCTGCGTACAAGAAGTTGGCGATTTCGCCCAGGAGGGTGCCAGCTGTATTTTATTATATTAGCGGCGGCCCATAATTGATTGTGGACGAAGGACCAAGGACATACCGGCAACGATCGCGAAGGCGGCTGGTAGGCTCCAGGTCACGCCGGCGAGCATGGCTATAATTTCATGCCCAAAGAGCTACGCGCAAGCAAACACAGTCAGTCGTCGACCGGGAAGTTCAAAAAGGAAAAAGGATGGCGAATAATGTAAACTCACCGGTGGGAAGGATAGGACGATGAGAATTGCGATGGGGATGAGGGGGCCGATCTTGTGGCTAAAGTTCGTTGAGTACGTGCACGGTGACTCTCTACAGTTGAGCCAAGATTCAGACCCACCTGGCCAACCAATCAGTCGCAGGAGCCAGCGCGTCGATAATCTTGTCATGCTCGATCGCAATGGTAATCACTGCAGCCAGAACCACCGCTATGATCCCGTATCGCACTGAAAAAAAGATTGAACCGCGTAAGTTATTATCAGTCCAGTCCCGACTCTTCCTTCCGACACTGAACACCACCACCAGGCGCAAAAATGGATGGATGTACAATGGATGTAAGGACATACCGAGGTTCTGCTTCCAACTCCGCTTCTCCTTGACGCCATTCAGCAGATTGACTTCGCTTGGTGTGGGGCTCGGCGTGCGCGAGAGGGTGCGTGAGATCTCAGGCCCGAGCCCGGGCCCGTCGTAGAGCGTTGCTTCAGAACCTTGAGCGCCGTGGTGGAGGTTGAGTGTCGATAGCGACATGGAGCTCGCGCTGGGGTTGTGTGCGGGCGTGTACGCGTAGGCTGGGGGAGTGAAGGTGCTGTCAGGCATCGGAAGGGTGGGTACGTGAGGTTGAGGGAGGTGTATAGTCTTGTGTAGTGCTGCGGCATTTTTTCGCGGGGTATATGTAAAGGTTGAAAAAGCGGCAGTGTCAATCGGCAGTGTCGCCGTCGGTGACAGTTCCGAGACGTGCGTCGGATCAGCTTTGCCCATCGCGATTTGAATGACGAGACAAAGATAGGAGCTTATTCCGCGGCGGGATATAGTCTGCTCGAGTCTGCTTTGGAAATGAAAGTTTGGCCGGATGTCGCACTGTTAAAAAAAACGAAGCCTGGAGGCTGAGGCTTAGAATATCATTAACATACATATGAACAGTAGGTGGAAACCCTAAACACAGCTCATCCACTACTGAGGAAGAGTCAATAAGTGAGATTCGCGCCAATGGATATATTGCTCACCCAAACTGTTTATCCTGCCGCGCCTTACGCCTCGCGTAAACGACATCCGGCGTAGCCTCCGCCATCTGCCGACGAACCCAGCCCAGCGCAACCACTGTGATCCCTACTGAAATCACGAGCACTATCGTCTCAATCTTCTTCGAGTTCTTCGAATCTACGGACTCGCCGAATCAGCCGGCGTTGCAAAATCGACCAAATGGACAAGCCCGGGCGTACATACCATTCTCAGGTCGGAGCAGGTAGCCAATGTAGACGGGCACAAATGCCTTTGGCAATGACAGGACGCAGGCGGCTATGAACACCCCGAAGCCGAGGCCGACCGTAGAGAATATCGCGGTCGCAACTACGGGTGGGGAGGTCAATACGACGGACGACGGACCAGGGTATGTGCTCCTACAATGTGGTGGTATTGCGCTGTAGCGGATCATCAGGACGACTATAAACCCTCCCGTGCGGACGACATGCGCCAGCAGCGCATACGACAGCTTTGCGTTTTCCTGTTTCTTGCTGCGCGCTGTACAGCAAAACTTGAACGTGCTGATCGATTCCGTGAATAACCTATCAGGTTGATCGAACGAACCAGACTCACAAATAATTGGCGATTTCGCCGAGGAGGACTCCAGCCGCGACGATACCGAATGCTGGGGCTAGATCGAATGTGACGCCGCAGACCATCTCAACCTTGAACGAGGTTATAGCAGTTGTAGACAGTGAAAAGACAAAGCGCCTCAACTATCTCATGGCCCATTAACTTGAACACAATGTTAGCAGTCGTAGAGAAAAGAGGATTCGGGGACCCACCGGTGGGAAAGACATGATGACGAGCAGTGCGATTGGGATTAATGGCCCCACTTTATGACTGGCCATCGCATTGAGCGCCATCGAGGACAAAGACCGAAAAGCAGGACCCACTCGTGCATCCAGTCGGTGGCGGGCTTCAACCCGTTGATGATCTTCTCGTGGAAGACGGATATCAAAATCACGACGCCGATTACCAGCGCCCCCACTCCGTATAATACTGCGTCGCCCTAAGCACAAGAACACGAACACGAAAACCGGCGGCGACTCACAAATCTTCTGCTTAGGGCTCCGCTCCTCCTTGATCCCGTTCAAGGCGTTATATTCGCTCCTCGTGGGGCTAGGGGTGCGCGAGATAAGGCGGATGTTGGAGGCGTCCGAGCCGTTGAAGGTGGCCATCGAGATGGAGCCTTGCGGATTATGAGTCGGCGAGTAGGCGTAATTATTGGCGTAATTATTATTGGGCGGGGGACCGGGGGGCGAGGCGTAGAAGGTAGACATGATGGGGTCATCCTTTCCGGGGCGCTCGAGCTTTATGAGGGAGAAAATGTTTGGCCGCAATGGCATAATTGGGCACAGTCATCTGCGGCAAGAGCGTGCGGGCCGCATTCATATTTCATTCGCACGATTGTTCCCTGCCGACCCCGGGTGTGAGCTGGACGACTCATTGCAATGCAACTGGGCGGTACTGTAGCTGTTGCAGATTGTTGCGAGGTTGGTGCTGGAGCCCGTACTTATTCCGAGCCTGCCATGAGAGTTGGGAGGAGGATTTAGGCGCCATCAGATTCACGATTGATCTCCGAGCGCTTATTGAGTTTACAGCCTTGTTGCAGCCTCGACTTGGACGATTGTGCTCGATTAATTGGAGTTTGCATACCCTACAGTCGCTGCACATTCCGGAATAATGATTTTGAAATTTGGCCATTGGGGCAAAAATGGTCGACGGCCTTTACCTGCAACTATAGAAAATGGGGAATTAGGCCTGGTTGTTGGAGTCCGACATCCAATCGTAAGAAAGAAATGTATTAGCAGTACTCTTTCTGGAACCTGCGCACAATAGGCTCCATCCCGCCCTCGTCCCGCAGAAACCCAAGGCCGAGCGCGTACGTATTGTCGAACCGCGCTGGCCACGACGACACCACGCGCCGGCTCACCGCGTCGTCCGCGAAGCTTACGCGCAGTAGCGCGTCCATACCGCCCACGGCCTCGAGCGCAGAGAGCAAGTCACGCACGGTCGCGGTGAAGCCGGGCAGACAGACGACGCGTGTGTGTGGGAGGAGGCGCGAGGCCGGGATGCGCGCGGCGATGAGGAGGTTCCCGATGGTCGTTTGCGGAGAGGCGAGCCACAGCGGAAGGTCGAGCGCGGGCGAGTCGAGGGATGTGCCGATAGGACAGAGGGCGGGGAGGCCGAGGAGGGGTTCGCGGATTATTCCTTGGGGCACGGCGTCAATATTCCTGGAAGAAATAAAGAGGATGGACACTAAAATCAAAAGACATACCGGAGATGAATGCGGAGGTGGCAGCTGCGGGGGCGCCTGGACGGACGCAGATGGTGGGGAGGCGGAGGATGCGCCCGTCCACGAAGCCCCGGCGGGAGAACTCGTTTATGAAGAGCTCCGCGGCGAGTTTTTCCATACCGTAGGCGCCCTCGGGGGTCGCGATCGTGTCGGTGGTCACGGTTTCGGGCTGCGCATCAAGTGTTCATACCTCAAGAGATAATATGGGTAACTGGGAACAAACCAGGGGCCCGCCGTAGACGGCCAACGAAGAGGTAAATATGAACTTCATGAGGGGCGATTCGGGGGCGCGAAATTCGCGCGCGGCTTGCAGAAGGAGACGGACAGAGTCAAAGTTGACCTGAGCTAGCGAATATATATAAGCATTGGTTGGATTCTTGGGGATGACGGCGTCTGAGGCCAGGAATTTCCTTGAGACCAAGATCAAAGTTATCCTCGGCGCCGCGAGACATGATTCCGTGGAGACAGTAAATGGTGTCGGGAACACCGAATTCGGTCCTGAACAGCGTATCGACGGCGTCCTTTGCGGTCAAGTCGGCCTTCAGGCAGACTGCGTTGCTCCCCTCGGGCGCTTTGGGTTCGGCCATGTCGATTAGGATGAGATGTGTGTTCGCCGATTCGACTGGGATGGCCCGAGCCAACTACGCAAGTGAATGGGCAGAGTTGAGGATGGTTGTGAATAGACCAACGTACGAGGCCGCCTAGGAAACCCGCCGCGCCTGTAATGAGAACGGTGTTCGTGTTCGACATGGACGTTGAGAGAGAGTTGCGGTCATCGGACCGCAATGCCGGGACTGAGGTTCGATTTCAACATGTTCGCGTTCTCGTGATTTTTGGTGTGAGCTTTAATCTCATTGGGCACAAGGGCCTCGAGCGAAATCAATCGATAATCCTGTTGAACGAGAACCTCCTCGGTGTGGGCCAGTATTGAAGGGCATAGAAGTTGCGTCCATCGAGTAAAATATCACACACACTTCCGTTCGAACGAACACCAATATAACGAATGGGAAATTAGGCCTTGCCCGCCGAGTCGAACAGCTTGAAGAACCGGTCGCAGATCTTCGAGAAGACCTCCGTGGCATCCTCCACCGCGTCCGGAAACGGCTTCGTTTGAAGGCCTTCCGCGAGGGCCTTGGCGTATGGGTCGCGTCCCCAGCTGTTGACGTTGATCTGCGAGCAAAGAAAGAAGTGGTAGTACTCGGGCGACAATTAACTCGGAGCTCTACCTTGCTGATTCCGTTCTTGATGCACTCCACGAAGAGTTCGTCGGGGAGCTCGTCCGTCCCGTGCAGACAGAGGGGAATTCTTCCGGCGAAGGTGGTATGGAGGGACTTGAGACTAGGTGGCCGTTAGCTGCGACAAAACAATGCCGCTGAATTACAACTTGCATTTCCTGCCGAAAGTTCGGTGGGTTGATGTACGATCCGTGCAAGTTGCCGATGCTGGGCGCAAGGATGATGGCGCCGGTTCTGGATGAGGGACATCGAATCTCGTGAACTTTCATGAACTGAAGGTGGCGTAGAGTACGAACCCGTTTATGAAGGCGGACGCTTTGCTTGGATCGGTGAGTTTCGCGTCAGAGATAGCCCGAAGGCCTGCTTCCCCTCCCTCCAAGCGTCCAAGTTCAACCTCCACCGCGACGCCACATTTAGTGGCGCGCTCGACGTAGGGGCGTGCGATCACGATGTTGTCTTCGTCGCTCTAGAGCATTGTTAGAGGTGGAAGTTGAGCATTTAGAAAAACTGGCATCAGCGTGACTAGCGTCGACCATGATACTGTCGAATGCGATTCCCTGTTCGGCGAGGGAGAGAGCGAGTTCGATGTGCTCGGGATCGGTAGCGTGGTCGAGATGAACCGCGATCGGTACCGATGCCTGGTGCGCGCTGGGAAAGAAATCATCAACATAAGAGTTGATTAAATAAATATACAGCCTCACGCATTAAGACAGAATTGAAGCCAGGGTCCTCTACCATAGGCCAGAGTGACTGGGAACATTTGGATGATCGCAGGGCTCTTCATGCGTTCGGCGGAACGAACGAGGCCGATGACACAGTGTGCGTCGTAGCTGAGATGAAGCAATTCAGTTTGTATCGCTGGATAGCCAGGAAGGTGTATGCACCAAGTCTGCGAGAGGATTCCATAACCTCCCTTCTCAGCCTGGGTGAGGATCTGAATGGTGCGGTTGGAAGCCAGTGAATTCGACATTGCGCTTGCGGTTCTGGAAGGCCTGTTTGGTGCTGATCGCAGAGAGCCTGTAGCAGAATGTGGATCGGCGCAATAAAGCTAGGACTTATTGCACGAACTTGGAAGCTGAATTGGCGAGTTGAGGATCGGGAACGAGGTGTGGCCGCCGAGATCACGCCATCACAAACTGATCCGCGTTACGGCATTCGCGCAGAACAAAGAAATTTCAAGACAAACCTCCATCGCGATACCCATGAATTCCACACCTCCGCTCAAGCCCTCCGTTCCTGTTTCGCGCGTACAAGTGGCCAACCTCGTGTGCTCCCACTGCCTCCACAAGAGAGACACACTACGCAAGTGCACAAAGTGCAAGCGCGTGGCATATTGCGACGAGGCGTGTCAAAAGCAAGACTGGATGCCACACAAGGCGCTGTGCCAGCGCCTCCGCAAGATGAATCAAGCCATCTTTCAAAAGGGATTCATGGAAGGCTTGGACCTCAGTTTCCATCTCCTCGAACAGGTAAATAGTGGAATCTTTGGGTGAGTGGCTTTACTGACCTAATTAACAGCGCACACGTAGCATCGAGTTCATGAATATGAACGACGATAACTCTTACAGTCGGTTCCAAAGCCACTTTGTAACGTGAGTGATTTCTAGGTATTTTCGTGGTTTATCACCGACCACTGTTCCCGGCCAGATATGAACGAAAGTGCCGAGTGTGCTTTCGAAGCCCTTTTCACGATACAACGTGCTCGTTCACTGCGTGCACTGGGTGCGAACTGGCTTGGTGGTGCTCAGCTGAATGCAAAACGCGTTTCACCGATGTGCACGCCAAGAACTGCGCCAGCTATCGCACCGTGGCCGCCATCGACGCCGTGAAGATTGCCTATGCCCGTGCTCGTGGCGACGCCAGGGCCCTCATGATTCCCACCATCACTCCACGGACGTCCTTCATCCCACCGTCGGCATTGAATAACTGGGCCGACTACCATCGGCGTATTTTCCCTGAATTCCTTTCGCGAGCAGTCCCTTTCACCGCGCGCGAATTCCAGAGTGCTCATCCGGATGCGACGGATGCCATAAGGCTACTTGCCACGGAATCTAGCAGTATTCCACTCACGCTACTGGCCACGCTGGAGGAGATGGTGCCGGACATCGCGACACGCCAGACGTTGTGTATTCACATCATCGGGGCTGCAGGACGGGAGATGTTCAGCTCAGCCATGATGGAAGAACTTTTGCACTATCTCCCGCGGCTGAAGCGTGTCACCCTCGTGTACGTCGGTCTGAACGTCCCACCAGTGCCTCCGCGAGCATCACCGAATCTCGCATGCGGCGTTTGTCAAGGACTCGGACGCAGCCGTCTTTCGGAGCGATACCTCGGATCGTACCACGACTTTGCGGCGTCGCCAGTTTATGGCAGGCATCCTCCCGACCTCGTCGCCGGCTTCAACACCGGCCTGGGTGAAGTGCAAGTGGCCGGCTGGCGTCCATCGCTGGAGGTCATCCTTACGAGTGGTGTTCCGGCCGTGTTCACCGCTTACACCAAGCAAGAGGTTGTGCGCGACGTAGCCGAGCTGCGCGGCTTGGGAGCGTTCATTCACAAGTCCCCGGAGGTAAATAAATGGCGCGGTGTGGTCCCTCGCATCGACGAGGTCACCGAAGATCAAGGCGAGAGCGGGAGGACGCACTTTACCAATCACTTTACGTTCATGGTTCGGGGAAAGGCGAATGGGAGCGTCTCAGCAGTGCCTTCATCGTCGGACGAAAGAACGTCATGTACTTGCATGAACGCTAGTAGCAGCGCCCGTGGCTACTTACCTTGAACTTCCATGTCGATTGAACACGGCGGGCTCGTACGTCGGTCGCGATGATCATCAACTCTCCTGCTTTCAACCTGCACACCCATCAACTTTCCTCGAGGGCTTGGCCAACGTTACATTTAATTTGTTGAACCCAGTCCTCTTTTTCGGATAAACAGCGAGGTACAAAAAACGTTGTCAATGGCGTCGACGGAGCAATCAAGAATGAGTGACGGGTACAATGTCGATCTCCCAATTGAACCGCAGTGACGGTGGGCCGTGCGGGCCTCAGTCCGCAGCTTGGAAGCTTCACGCAACGCTACAAGAGTGGAAAGAAATTATGGCTCAGTCTCATGTCCGTCGCCCTCATAGAAATTGCCATGCCCCAGCACACCTACGCCGTCCTCGGCCCAGTTAACGCTTACTACCCGCCCTCAAATCAAGACTCCTCTTCTCATGATCAGTTCAAGCCCTATATTGAACCCAACGAGCTTCCCGCGCGCTCCATCTCGCGCACGCCCAGTCCAACCCCGAGCGACCTCGACATTTTGAATGGCGTAAAGAAGAAGCGGACGGCAGGGGAGATGATAAGTACGTGCGCGCGCCCTTCTCCCCGCACGACTTGTTAGTTAAGCGCGCAGAGACATACCTTGTTATCGCCTTTGTCGTCGCGAGCACCGTCCTCATCGAGGTCTACCACGACAAGATCATCAACGCACTGTCGCCTGTGACCAACTGGCTACACGAGTATGTTCAACCTATGTTCAGCGCGCCGTTGCTGAGCCTCTTTTTAAGCACGCCGGCAGGATGGTTGATACCTATCGTCGTACTCATCGCCCTGTCCTTCCCGCCGGTGAGAACCCCCACTTGAGCTGTGAACGCTCCGCCGCGATGTACTGACCCTGATTCATTCACAGTTGTTTGGCCACGAATTGGTCGCAATTTTAGTCGCGACCGTGTGGGGGCTCTGGGAAGGTTTTGGCATCGTCGCCGGTGAGCTTCGGGCGTCCTCGTGCTCCAGGGCTACCACTAACCGCGTTTGTTGCACAGCGGGCATCCTCCTCGGGGAAATCTGCACATTTTAGTAGGTTACACTGGCTCTTTCTCCGCTTCGCTGCTTACCGGGAGTGAATTTATGTAGCGTATTCCGGACCTGCCTCGGCCGGCGAGCGAAAACCTGGGAGCTCACGAACGTCGGATACGGCGCGCTCTCGCACATCATCCACGGCGGCGGGCTCGTCGTCGCCGTCGTCGTGCGATACAGCTCGATCCCCGGGCATCGTACGTTGCGTCCTTCTTCGGCCTACTTACTCTTATACCCAACTAGCATACTGACCACCATGAATCAGTGTCGACGGCGATATTCGCGACCTGCGGGCTCCCCTTCTGGGTCTTCCTCGTCGCCGCGGTCGCCTCGCTGCCCAAACAGTTTGCCTTGGTGTATATTGGCTATGCGCTGAAGCAGAGTGTGTTTTCCCCAGCGCTACACTCCACCTCGTGCTGACGTGGCGTTGCGTTGCAGAAACTCCGACGAGCGACAAGGTCAACAAGATCGTCATCTGCGTGTCGGTAGCTGTCACCGTCGGCGCGATGGTGTACCTCCACCGCAAGATGGCAGGTGCGAGGGAGGCGGTGGTGTATGCAAGGAGGAAAGCAAGGCAGGCGAAGATGCAGGATGGTGCACGAGTAGGTGGTGGTGACTGGTTCGCGTAGTTGTGGACTGAGTCTGCTATAAGAGTTGGAAGTCAGAGATCACCAGGCGCTAGTTTGTGCAACCTGCTGGATCAGTCATTAATTTGACCAGTGTCGAAAGTTTGGTGGGAGAATAATTAGCCACAACGTCGTCGTCCATTATCATCGATTACCGTCTACACCCTGCTAAGGAATATACGCCGGGATCCTAACTGCTCTTTTCACCTCAATACTCGCTCCTGAAGCAGAAGGACTTGTGATTTGATCCATTGGGACCCGACCAATCCTTTCGTTGATGTGAAGGGTCGCACTAGAAGAGGATTTTTTTTCAGCTTTCGTTCGGGTCAAGGTTCAACTGGGACGAACGTAGCGAACCGTCTGGCATCTACACCGGAAGCGATGAGCCAACCTCGAAGAATGTGGCAGACTAGGATGCGTACCTTGCGCACACTCTGAGATCTTTGCGAACATTGCACACCGGCAGCCCACAAACCCCCCAATTCTTGGTCGAGCTCCGAACACTGTTGAACGCCTGTTCCCAGCTGGGCGCCCGCGATATGTACGCGAGCAGCCTCCGGCTCACGTCGCCCAAAAACTCGCCATTGTACCGCCGGCCCCAGATAGCCAGAATCGGCAACAGTCCCTGTTGCGTTTGCTTTGGAATGACCTTGTCCCGGTCGGCCTCGTTGATAAAATGCGTACACAGCGTGCAGATGAGTTGGATTGCGGAGCCGGCAGCGGCGATGTAGTACTCGCGCTCGTCGTCTCTCCGCGGTACTGCGATCATCTTGGCGTCCCACTCTGCGGAGACTTGCGCAAGGCGCTCGGCGAGTACGCCGGGGAGCCGCTTCCCCGGGGCGGCAATCGGGGATCGGCTGCGGAGGTACTTTGACAAGTAGGGAATGTGCTGAACTTGAACCAGCATTTCGTGCCAGGGATTGTACGCAACGAAGTCTTGGACCTGCGCCGGATGCTGTGCGTCTGTGGGAACAGGGAGGTCGAGTAGCCGGTCGATAGTCGCAGGAAGGTACAGCGCGCAGAATTGCGACCAAACGATGTCTTGATCATATTGCGCTGGGTGATGTTGACGGATGGTGTGCAGCTGAGTTCGTTTTGTTTAAGTGAGCTGGGGATGTATGCTAGCAACAGCGCTCGCCTGCGCTCACCTCGAACATCAAACGCCCCTGCCTCAGTATTTCTTGTCCCAAGGGCAAGTTTCTAGCGGGATCGGTGCTCGTCTTCAGACCTGGATCGGATTGGCCAACATCGACGAGAAGAATATATGCAGACCTACCCAACACCACTGCCAGGTTATCCGCTTGCAAGGAACTCATTCGCGTTTATGGATGAAAGTTCGTGATGCAAGGCGTTCAAACTCCGCCTTGCGGCAACGATCCGGCACTCTCGGAGTGTGCATACTGAGCCCCTCTGAGCCCGCCAGTCAAGAGACGTTGTTGACAATGTCGCCGCCGCCGCAGGCAGAAAAGCGTGTCGACGCCAACTGCATTCCTCCCGCCGCCGCCTGGTGCTCGTGCTCCCATGCGCGCGTTGTCGCCCCTAATGCTACCGTCACTTGAAATTGGTACATATTTCCATAAATTCTCCATAAAAAAAAGACTGCTACATCCAGGCAGGCTACAACGCCATCGGAACACCATGCGCAGCCGGCCCTGCGTCCGAGCTGCTAGTTCTGTGTTTCCGCTCCGTCCCCGGCTCCTCCGAGTGGAGCGAAGACACATTTTTATTATTGCGGGGGTGCACGAACGTGTCGGCCGCGGAGACGACGAAGACGCCGGCCTCGAGTTCCACGTCGAGTTGTGATGAGGAATCGCGCGTGGTGCGGGGGTAGAAGCGCGGGGGGCCCTGGCTGACGGTGTCGCTGGCGTGCGCCGAGACTTGGTGGCCTGCGGTTATGCGTTGGGTGCTGAGGATGAGGTGTTGTACGGCTGGAGAAAATGAGTTAGATGCGTTTTGCTTTTGAGTGTATGGTGGACGCACCGATGAGCACGACCGCCAGAGGTAACATCGAGGCAGCGCCAGTAACGAGGACCTTGGCAAATTCCAGCACCACCCATCTTGCGAAAAATGTGAGCTCGTTCGTTCCCAAGCAGTGTATGAACTCGGGCGGGGACGTACAAGTTGACAAGGAATACAACCAGGAAATACATCAGCCCATCCCTCAGGATGTGGCGCAATAATTTAGACAGGCGGCTGGAAACGGCCGGGCGTCAGAAGGGTCGTACGAAATGTTAGGGGGGGGGGGAGAGATTGACGTACAATGCTCCTTGGAAGTAAGACGAAGCGACAATATAATATGTCGCGGTCGCACACGCGATGGAGTCGAACGCCATATGGGCGCTATAATAAACGATGTTCCAATCCGGCTGGGAACGTCGTCAGGCAGGCGCGCATGAAGAAACGAGCCGTAACAGACCTCGGTTGGGTGAAGAACTTTCCCTTTGCATCTATGCGATGTTAGGGATATCAAACTGGTCTCGACGATGTTACGCACAGTCCCTAGAATTGGTATGAGTAAAGGGTCGAGTTTTGAAAGCAGAAAAGTCTCACAGTAATGGGGTCAAAGAACGGCTGAGTTTGGTGGGTCAGTATGGGGCAAGAAAACAAGCAATGCAACGCACATCTCGCTGTGGGGTACAAGATTAGACGATCATGGCTCGAAGGATCGAAGGAGGGCTGCGTACATGATAAAGGATCCCGAAAGTCTGCACCGGGAAACCCAGCAGCATGACCAAACCCAGGCCAAAGCGAACACGTTTTGCACGGCCTGATATTGCCACTGCTCTGAAGTTGCATCATCAGATCGAGAGTTGGTTGGAGTCATGGTCGGGGCGACTAACCGTATGTACACGACGACCTGAACAGCGATTCCCGCGAGCACTAGAGCAATGATGATGAGCGACGAGTCTCGCCGTGGTAAGGGGGGGGGGACGCACGAGCCGTTACGTTTGGCAGTAGATATATCCGTCTGCAGTCCTCATAGCTAGGACTTCTCGAGAAAGCAGCTGGGTAAGCATAAGCGACGGGCAGCAAGAGCGACAGGCAGTACTGACCGTGTGCATTGGCAGCGAGGGAGAGAATCGTCATACTGCCTCCGCCGTCAGCCAATGTCAAGCCCAGTGAGATGAATAAAAAGCACGCACTAGCGCGCCATGGCATAGAAAAAACAGATAGGACTCAGTCTCCGTCTGGTCCATTGCTTCTTGTACAGGGTATACGTGCCCGGGATCGTCTGAAAAACATCCCCAGCAGCAAGAGAAAGCGATCTATGTCCCAGCGCCTCTTGTCAATGCTAATTCAATCGTGATGGTGGGGCCACGGAACACATACATTATGCGGAAGATGGTCCCCCGCTGCAGATCGGCCATGTCTCGTCCACTACCAAGCTGCGCGCCACCGTAACGAGTCAGAGGGCGGTGGTAGGGCTCCTACGGCAGAGCGAAAATCGGGGGAACTCCGAAGAACGAGTGAAAGTCGAGGGAATATTCAAGTAGCGATCTGTTCCTGACCCATATGTCGACGACGTTTTACGCGACTGGGAAGCGAGGACCGTCGAGAGCGGGAGCTGCTTTGGTGGAGCGCTGTCCCGAGCAAGGTACAAGGGGTGAGAGAAGAGCAAGGGTGGAAGGTGACTAGTCAACAAATGGGGGGAGCATATTGTCGAGGGCCCAGTTTCGCGGCAAAGAGCGACTGGTCGGGGTCTGTTGTGTGTGATTGGCGTTGTTGCAACCCTGAGTCCCTGACGCGTAACAAAGCAACCCGCTCCATCGCGCTGATCCCTCAGTCAGGCGAAGACAAAGTAGCCAATCGTGAGACAAGAGTAGACAAGAGTCGGGTCAGAAGAGCTCCGGCTTCGAATTCGGTTGATTGCAATGAGACACTTCTTTGCCATGTACGATACTTACTTACAACTCTGAGAATAAGGCACTAAAAATACAGGCAGAGTTATTCTAACGTCCTTCGTTCTTACTATTCGGTTTTGTATTGTATTGTACATATTTATTCTTTCGTACGAGACGACGGGCTCCCAACCTGCATCTGCGGCGCCACCACGGAATGCGTCGCAAGCGGCGACGGGCGCGCAGGCACACGCGAAGAAGAAGACGTCGGAAGCTTGAGGTGGTTCATGTTCGTCCCGGCGCCGCCAAGCGGGACATACGCGGGCAGCGCCGTGCGCGCGCCGTTCGTCTGCAGCCCATGCGCGCTCAGGCTGCTGGGACTGGGACTCGCGTGGGCGTGAGCGTGAGCGTTGACGTTGACATTCACAGGACCAGCCTTGACCGCGTCCGCCCGCGACACGGTGACGATGGGGTTGGGGTTGTGCGGCAGGGCCGGGTGGCCGCGGGGGATGCCACGGGCGGCGGCGGAGTGCGGACTGAGCGACGATGAGGACGAGGCGCGAGTAGCAGCAGAGTGTGGACTGAGAGACGACGAGGAGGACGAGGCGCGAGCAGCGGAATGCGGACTGAGGGACGAAGAGGACGAGCCACGGGCAATGAGGTGCGCGCCAGACGACGAGGGGACGAAGGGCTTCTTCGCCGGCGGGGATATGTTTTCCTGCAATCTCGACTGCGCGGGAGAGCCCGACGGCGGCGGGCGCATCGGTGCCGGTGTTGGTGCCGGTGCGCGCGGATGGGGATGCACATAGGATGGGCTGCTGCCGCCACTAGCCGACGCCAACACGCCCTTTTGCGCAACAGGGGTCGCCCGAGGCGGCGTAGCCGTCGCGGTGAGAAAGGGGGGCGCTTGCGGCTCGATACCCTGCTCCCCCAGGAACGCATTCAACGACGACCACTTGCCAGGGTACATGTCCGTGACATGGTAAGCGTTCGCGTGGAAATACCCCGGTATGACGCGAAGCTCTTTGCCATTAGGTTGCTGGACTCTGAGTGAGGTGTCGATCACGAGCGCAGACTCTTCTTTGGCGGCTCTGAGGTAGCGGAGGCGTCCCAGTTGGTAGCTATAGATAGACGCGTCTCAGCAAGCTGTAGGGACAAACGAAGACGAAAACGCCGACCTTTCGTCAAACTCAATCGGGTCGGGACCCTCCTCCTCGTCCTCCGGCGGCGACTCGACCAAGCTGTCGTCCCCGTCAAACCGCCACTGACTCCGCAAACGACGCGTGGCCTCCTCGTCCGGTTCCGGTTCATCGTCATCGTCGCCGTGCTGGCGTTGTTTGCGGAGCTCAGAAAGGTACGGATGCGAGCTGCCCCGCCGATCCACAAAGCGGCGCCCACCGCGCCCAAAGCGCAGGCGCAACGCACGAGCACCGCCGCGCATTCCCTCCTCTTCATTGGCGCGGGGTACCTCGACCCACAGCTGTTCCGAGCGCGGAGTGGGGGGCGCCTGATACGGATCCTATGGAGCGGTGGGTGAGCACGAAACCATGGTCGGGAGGAAGCCACAACTTACATCGAAGCCGTCCACTTGGTGGTGGCGCTCAAGGAAAGCGGCCTCATTCTGCAGGTCCGCCTCAATCTTCTGCTCGATAAGGGCGAGCCGCTCGGACGGTAGCAGGGCTGGCGGTGGAGGTGCAGCGGGGCTTCCCGGTTGGCTGGGAGCCGTCACCTTGATCTTGAGCCTGTAAAAAAGATAGTCAGGGCACAGTAAACTTGAATGCCATTGAAATACGTACGAAGCCCGGGGCGCCTTATGCTTGCGCGGTTTCTCAAAGAGCCGCTCCTCATCCGCCTTTGTGAGCATCCCAGGAAACTGGCGCAACATATCCGCCAGCGGCTGTCTCAGACGCCAAACCTTCTGGGATTGCACAGCCGCGGCCTGCTTGACCGTCTCTCGCGTGAGCAGCGCACCCGCCATATCAAGCACCTGCGTCAAATTCTTGTGCAGGTTCGTGAGTTTGTCTGCATTGTTGGCGAGCTGCGCGGCGCGGGTCTTGCGGACGGGCTTGTTGTCGCGCCGGCGAAAGCAAATGTACGACTCGTTGAGGATGTCGCTTTCATCAAACTGCATTACATACCCAGCTCGTTAGTCGCTGGTAAGGAGGAGTTGTACGGGGGGGGAGAAATGCGTACATTGAGCAAAGGCCGTATTCTGCGGCCATCCAAAAGCGTGCGCCGCTGTTTCCAATGGGGGTAGATGGTTCGCGCGATTCGAACAAGCATAGCGGAGGGAGGGATCCAGGATGGGGTGGTGTAAGAGGCAAAGATATTGCCCGGCAAGGGTTTGGTGAAGAATTGCTGATACGAAGAGAAATCGAGGTTATCATCGGCAAGAACCTGAGCACGACAATGAGCGGGGGCGGATGAGAAAGAAACGTTCCGAACTCACCTGCTGCCCAGATATTTTTTCCAACAGCCCCATCACAAGCTCAAATTCATCTTCAGAGATGGAAACAGGAACGCCAATCTCGGGCTCTTTATCTTTGCCATGACGAGTCGCGCGCGCGCCCTGCGCACTGGTGCCCTCACCACGAGCCTGCTGATTGCTCTTATCAAGCCACTCCTTGTCGCGCTCGTCCATATAGTAGGTGCAATCGTCGGCGAGCGCAGTGCTGATCGCCTCGTCGACGGTGCTGGACGTGCAGACATACGTGGCGGGGTCGGTCCATTTACCCTGCGGGTAAAGCTGCTCGTATGTGGCGACGACGCCGACGGTGCCCGGGGTCGGGATGAACAGCGCTTTTGTCGCCAAGGCTGCCTGCAAGTGGTGTTCCTAAACCGGATATTAGTTCCCAGGCGCTGATTGGCTGACGCGACACAGCCACAAATTTGCCACGACGCACATTGCCCTCGTTGGCGTCGACGTCGGCGACGGCCAAAACGAACTGGTTCTCGTCAGGGTCCTCATCGAGGTATTCAGAGTCGGGGCCGAGGTCGCCCTTGACGATTTGGAGCGGGTACTTGATGCCGCAGCGGGCTCGATTTTTCTTGGGCGGTGGCACGACGCGGGGGGCCATGCAAATGGGGAGGCGGCGGGATGGGGAAAGTGGGCGAGGTGGAATGGGCGGGGAGGAGAAATGTGCTGGTCGCTGTGCGGCAGGCCGACGTCGACCTTTTTCACGCGACCTGTTTACAGCCGAAAAGCGCTTCGGCAAGTTCCGCGCGGCTCCGTTTTATTCGGCTACCCAATTCGGAAGGAGTGGTGATCGTGCGAGTTGCAGAGGACGAGTGCGAGGTGAAGGGAACGGGGGAAGGAGGCAGAAGTTGAAGGGAATGTGTTGTACGCAGTACAAGGAACGCTGGTCGAAAGGTCAGATTATTTCGCTGTTTAAGAAGTGGTCAACGCACCTTTGTACCTGTGGCCACTCGTCCTCCGACCCATACGCGGGTGATCTCTCGAATTCACAAACAAGCCGAGAAGAGTAAGATGGTATTGTGGACGCATTGTGTTCCTCGAAACTATGGAGAGGGAGGATCAGTAAACGACATTGTTCCCTCGAATGGTCAACGCACCTTATATTGTCCAAACACTTCCCAGAGGGGGGCGGTACCGTCCGAGCCATGTTCCGAGTCGCCCTCGCAGTCCGACCCGAACCCTACGGACGCCTTCATGGATCTGTGGTCGGGGCGCCGCAAGCAGGTCGATCGTGTCGGTAGCGTCCGATAAGTCCCCTCTTCATGCGTAAGGTTATATCGTCAACGAGGGGGGCGAGGTACCGAGTCTGCCCAGGTAGTACTGGGTTTCGGAATCAACAATGGCCGAGGGAACTGCCTCGTGTGTGGGGTGCTTAAGTCGCCTGAGGGGTGTACCAGTGAGTATGAGCTCTTGGAACGCTGCGACAACTCACCTCGAGATGCCCGAGGCATCCCGCCACTAGCCTGGGGTGCAGGACGCAGCTACAGTGCGCCTCCGCCACCGGGCGGACTCGAATGCATCATACGTAGTCAAAGTCGAGGCGCCGATTAAGCGCACAAACGGGGCGGAGGATACTTAGGAGCTGCAATGTCGGAAACAAGGCAAGAGGTGTCGGGCAGGATTTGGGTCATGTTTGTGGGAGATGGCTTACTAGCAGCAAGTCCGGTGTCGAGAGTCGGAGTGAAGTTGATTCGACGCCACGTGCCCTAAGCGTGTGTTGACTGAATCCGGGAATATTTTCTGGATTTTATGGGATTTCAAACTTTGTATGCCCTCCAGCTGGGGAGTATTGAGGGGGATAATGTGCCTTGGAACCTCCAGAGAGAAGGATTTTGGAAGCGGAATATTGAAGCAACCAAGTCGAACTCCGCTTGCGGCCACTGATCCGGATCCCTAGGGATCACTTTCGAACTCGCCTCCGCCGCCCATGTCGAATCCATCCTCGTCCTTTGCATGCCCATCTAGCGCGGTTCTCACTCAGCTCAATTGTCTCCGGCCATCGGCGTAACAGCCCGCCCCCGACTGAGCAAGACTTTGACGTTGTAAATGCCCGCTGCTGGCCGACCCGCACTAGGTGTCCAACCCCGTGCTGGCCCGAATAACCAAGTACAGGCTAAGCCCAGTCGGCCTGTCCCAATTATACCTGAAATGCTCGTTGTTTTCTGTCGAAACACTTCACCGCGTTCTGAAACGCGATATTCGAGGGCTTGGCACCAATCTCAAGCTAATAAATTCTTCAGAGGCGTTATTTCCCGATACACATACCCTAGCTTGCGGGCGATAAACGGTTCGGCGACGGGCGTAGTACTTTATGGAGAAGCAGAGAAGGGAACTCGCAAATGAGAACGCTCACCGATCGTTCCTGACTTTGGGTACCCCGGCGATGGCGCACTGAGGAAAGCAAGAGCCGTCGAGCTATTTCTTGCGTTATTATAGCAAGTTCGCAGTTGCAGGTCTGCGTAAAGGTCCGTCGGGACCGCTATTCGCGCCTGATTTTCGCTGAATGGGCCAATCAAAGCAATTCAACTGACACTGACATATTCAAGATTCAGCAACACTGCTTTCATTCAAATCGTTTAAATAGACGACATCGATATCTCTTACCGACAAATGCTCCCCCCTTCGACTCGGACTGAACCCGACTCTGCGAGCTTTGAGCTCGTGGAATCACCGCTGGATGTACGCGATTACATCTTTCCGCTCCTTTTTCTCGTTTCCCTTTCCCCCCTCGGGCTCTCGCTCCTCACCTACGCAACATCCTTGACTCTCCTCACACTCTACTGGGGACTTCCGCCCCTTATCCGCCTGCGATGGCCGACGTTCATGAGGATGAACATCTTGGACGACCTGCGCATCAATGCCGGCGCGTCGCTGAGCCTGTTCGCGTCGATCACCGCGCTCCTTTTACAGGTACGCGCCATCTTCCTCGCGCCTGATATAACATAGTGATTTCACATTATCCAGTCTCACAACACAAGTATCAGCCTCGCAGTAAAGGTGCACTCGGAATTCTACTCCCGTCCCCTGGTCCGGCTCCTGCGCACGGTCAGTCGTTTTTAATTCGGCGAATTGCGCGCGGCTCAGAGCAGGGGGAACAGTATCTGTACGTGGAAATGGCGCTCAACGGCTCCTCCGAGGAAAAGGAGCAAACAGCCTCCTGGCTCCGCTGGATGCATCGCCATATCCACGGTTCCATCACGGAGGAGACGCGCAAAGAGCTCGGTATGCCCGACGACGTCGATGAATACGGGTACATCGACGAGCTGAAGGCGTACATCATGCAGACGCTCACGTGGGCGACCATCTCGTTCCAGGAGCGTTTCGGCAAACGGTGAGATAGTCAATCGTATCCTCAGTTCCCGCCGGGCTGATAATAATTCAACTAAGCCTCTCGACGCGCGCAAAGGACACGATCGTGCTCGAATACACGTGTGCCGGGCTGCGCTTGGGCGTCCCCCAGTCGATGCTCACGACGACATACGCCGACTTCCTAATCTCCTTCAACCACCGGCTCGACCGACTCGACTCCGGCTACGAACTCACAGGCACCGTCGTCCACAACGTCGAAGCCTCCGTCCTCTCCGCCAAAAAACACTGGTTCACAGCCCTCCTTGTCCGCGCTGCGCTCATGGTCGGGCATTCCCTGCTCCCCGACCGCGTCCGCTGCAAATACCAGCTCAACATCCTCAAGAGCCGGACGGCGCGCGCGGTTCAGTGGGTGTTGTGTGCGGGTCTGTGGTTGGTTTATCCGTGCCTAATGCTGATCCCGCTCCGCGGCATGATGTGTCTGCTCCTTGTGCTCGAGCCCCCGCTTCGGCCCATCCTCCGGGTTCGTGTCCCATTTCAAATTTCCCGTCTGTTGAAAAAAACTAACCGTCCGCGCAGTCCTCGCTGCAAGCCATCCACTGCATGGACATCCTCCACGACAAGCCCGTGCTCCCCAAGTCCAAAGCGTCGGAAACTCCCTCTGGCATGCCATATTATATTTCGTGGCTGGCGTCCGGGAAACAGCGCGCTTCTTTGCTGCAGATGATCCTCGTCCGGACCCTCGAAGCCCAGTTACGGTCGGACACCTGGACCAACACCGCCCGTGCCTGGCTCACCTACCCGCTCGTAGTCGCCGAGACCTGTGCGGAATACGCCTTCCACGCCGTAGACGACACCGCGCGTCTCTGGCGCTCCCAGCTATACGAGTCGTCCCTCTTCCATTCAGGCGCTGAGGCGAAGATGCCGGTGCACAGTACGTCGTCTAGTCCCATCCATATACTGTACTAACTCAACGGGTATTACAGTTGGCATCGTAATGGACGGAAACCGCCGGTACGCGCGCCAACTCGGCGAGCCCGTGCTCGTGGGGCACGCCAAAGGCGCCGCCACCGCCTCCAAAGTCCTCGAATGGTGGCTCAAATACCTCCCCAACACCGCCCACTACACCTCCTCCTCCCCCATCTACCCCAAATACCTCACCTGCTGGGCGTTCTCGTCCGAGAACTTCGAGCGCGCGGCGGAGGAGCGGGACGGGCTCTTCGCGATGATGGCGGCGGAGTTTAAGAGCCTGGCGTTCACGAGCCTCGTGCACCTCTTCCGCGTGCGCGTGCGCTTTATTGGTGGCGAGCGGCATCGCTTCCCGCAGGAGCTGCTCGACACGATGGAGATGGTCGAGGAGATCACGGCGGCGTACGATGGGCTGTTTCTTCAGATCGCTGTTGGGTACGGGGGGCGGAGGGAGGTGCTGGATGCGGTGCGCAGTTTGGTGGCACAGGGGAAGGAGGTTACGGAGCAGAGTATTGGGATGGAGACGTACTGTGCCCAGCGCGGTATCCCGCCTGTTACTTTAATCGTGAGAACTTCGGAGCGCCGGTGAGTGACGGTTCACTTTATATCATGGATTCCGGCTGATCGATCCTTTTCTCCAGGACGAGCGGATTTTTCCTCTGGGATACACAAGCGGCCGAGCTGCATTTTATCGATAAGCTTTGGCCGCAACTCGCCGAGATTGATTGGTTGCGTGCGCTAAAGAGTTTCTCCACGCGGGAGATACGCGGGGGAAGGTAGAGGTGTAGAGGAAGCATCTATTATAATTTATTACACCCCAAGCCATTTAATTGTATCCCGGGCCAGAACGACGGAAGTTGAACGAGGCGGACTTTGAACCACATAGCACTGCCACGGAAATGCAACCAGATCTTAGTCATTCTGTTAAACATGAAATGCCTTCGCGCTTCTCCACAGCTGAGGCCAATCAAGTGCGGAAGACTACACAACGATTTCACAGATTGAACAGAGTGAGAGCAACAATGCGGCTTCTGAGAGGGATTGATCGACGACGGACGGGCTCAAAGTTATTCCTGAGGGACGGTCAGCTGGCTGCGCCACAATCTTGAATGGACGTCGTCACTGACAGACTTGAGTGCGTTGAATAAGACTCTGCGGAAAGGCCACAAGTGGTTTGCATATTTCGACGGAATACAATTTGAACTTTCTTCTCTGCGCGCCTACTTCGGCAACTCAGGGCTATCGAGAAGAAGCCCCGCCATCCTGGCATCGTTGTACCTGCCCCCGGGAACCTCACTCTCCTCCGCGATCTTGCGCACCGCTGCAATCTCCTCCTTGCTGAGCTTGATCTTCGACGCACCAAGGTTCTCTTCAAGGTACTGCAGAATGGGTCGGTTGGAATTCAGTGAATTTCGATCAGAGCACGGCGGACCTTGATCTTCTTGGTCCCGGGGATGACGACAAACTCGGGGCCCTGCGCGAGGATCCAGGCGAGGGTGACCTGTCCCGAGGTGGCCTTGTGCTTTTCGCCGATCGACTCAAGGCGCGAAACGACGTCAAGGATCTTGGGGAAATTCGCGGCGGAGTACCTGGTAATTGACTGTTAGTTGAAAGAAGAACCAAGGAGGTATCAAGACCGACTTTGGAATCGTGAGCCTGAAGTCGCCCTTCTCAAAGTCGTCGGGGGATTTCTGTGAGGGATGATTATTTAGAGCTATCTCAGCGAAGTAGAGAAAAGAAACGCACGTAGCGTCCGGTCAGCAACCCACGTCCGAGGGGCGAGTATGCGACGATCGTGACGCCGAGCTCTCTCGCGGTCTCGAGCAGAGTGACCTTGGGATCTTCGATGTCGAGGACGAACGGGGAGTACTCGATCTGCAGCGCCGAGATAGGGTGCACGGCGTGTGCGCGCCGCAGAGCCTTTGCTGAGCACTCGCTCAGTCCGAGGTACTTGACCTTTCCTTCCCTACGAACGTTTAGACTTACATAAGGTTCGATGTCAGAAATCAAACACTTGCTTTACAAGTTCAGCCATGGCGCCAACGGTCACTTCAATCGGAGTTTTGGGGTCAACTCTGGGATTAGCGATTAGCAGATACGGCGATATTGTACCAACACGCCCACCTGTGCTGATAATAGAGATCGATATGGTCAACACCCAGTCTGGAAAGCGACGTCGCGACTTGTTCTTTGACGAATTCGGGGTCTCCGCGTGGGCCCGTGGGGGTTATTCCGAACTTGGTTGCCAGGAAAATCTCGCTGCGTTTTCCGGTGCGCTTGAACCTGAATAACCGGGTTACTCAGCTTACTCCAAGAATAGCGATGGTGCGCACCATTTTCCGAGAAGCTCCTCCGAGTCGCCATAGACGTGTGCAGTGTCCCAGTGGGTGCACCCTCCCGCGTGTGCCGCATCCAAAACCTGGATAAGATCAGTTCGCGGTGACAGTTAAGGTTTCTAGCCACTCACCTTGAACCTTTCCTCGTCAGGCTCGGTGGCACCGTAAAAGCTTGAGATTCCTGTAAATGCTGAGTATAAACGGTCAGATTCTGGGTAAGTACGAAGGACTCGCCCATCGCGCCGAAGCCGATTTCCGAAACTGCAGCTTGTCCAATTTTTCTGGCTGGGACGAGGCATTGTGGTAGATGGTGGTGGGAAGAGAGAGAGAACACAGAACGTCACCTTGAACGTCAATCGATTAAAGTAGTCGCCGGAATGCCGAAGTGATCCCTGATCCCGACTTCCATCGCACGAAATGGCTTCTGCTCCGTACGGGACTTGGAAGTCCCCAATTACCGCCCAGAATATTACACAGGGTGTAAGAAACCATTCTCCTCCATGCAATATCCTTACATTTCCGTTCTACAGTCCACCAAACTCACAGATGTGCTCGTAGATTCCGTCACCGGCAACATCTACCATGTCGAAAGCAGGCCATCTGAGAGCGGCCGCTGTGTCCTGGTCGACTCCCGTACTGGCCGGGACCTCGTCGGGAAGGAGTGGAATGTCCGCACTGGGGTAATGGGTCCAAATCTCACCCGCGTCAGCAGATCTGATTCGTAGCTTCAGGTGCAGGAATATGGAGGTGCACCAGCGATTGTTCACGCAGGAGTTGCTTACTTCTCTAATTTCTCGGATGGCCGACTGTATTCTGTCAATGTCGAAGAAGGGAGCGAACCACGGGCTATAACTGCAGGTACTAAATTTCCTGAGTTGTTCGTCTGACTCGGCTCAGAAATTCACAGAGAGCAAGGTCCTCCGATTTGCTGATTTGGACGTGCATCCCAAGTACCCACATATCCTCGTCGCTATCGTCGAAGATCATTCAGATAGTTCATCCCCGACGAGCGTTGTGAACAAGCTCTGCATCATCGACACCAAATCGCAATCTCTATCACCGCTTGTGTCCGGCGCTGACTTCTACGCGTCGCCAAAGTTTTCTCCCGATGGGACTCGAATTGTCTGGCAGCAGTGGTTCCTCCCGGATATGCCCTGGTAGGCCTTGATTTACGACCGCGACTGTCACTTATCACCGAGAACCAGGCAAGGCGCGGAAATCATCGTTGGCCAACTGACTAACGAGGCGGATAAATTCGACATCACAAGCACCACCCATGTTGCTGGTCAAAAGACGACCCACAGCGTCTCCTACCCGAGCTGGGCCACCTCCACGACCTTTCTTTTCACCTCCGACAAGTCCGGGTACCAAAACCCTTGGAAGTATGACCAGGAGGCGACCCCGCTGCTCGCCGAACCGCTTGATTTGGACTTTGGTGACCCCGCCTGGGTTTTAGGTCGCTCTCCATATGCAGTCATCGAGGGAGGCAAGCGTGCTCTGTTTTCAGCTATCCAAAACGGACGCACCGTGCTCTATGCTGTTGATCTGACGGATGGAACCCGAAAGCTGATCGACAATCCGTATGTCGGTATCCAAAGCATTCGCCCCGCTGGCCCCGACAAAATCGTATTCATCGCAGAGCGCGTAGATGCCGCACCAGAACTTGTGGTGTGCACCATCGGGTCAGATTCCGCTGCGTCGTTTTCGTCGCTCTCAAAGCCTACCGCTGGTCTGGGCTTCCCTGCTGGCATCATCTCCCTCCCGCAGCCATATACGCTCAAAGCAGGAGCCAACGGACACCCGGTGCATATCCTGTACTATCCGCCGACCAACCCCGAATACTCTGGAACGAGTATCCCTGGCGAACGGCCTCCTTGTGTTTTGTATGCCCACGGTGGCCCAACGCACTTCACAGGCCAAGAATTCTCCGCGATGACGCAGTACTACACCTCCCGTGGATGGGCTTGGTGCGCATCGAACTACTTACGCTGACCATGTTCGATTCTCATACTTTCCACAGGCTCAATGTCAATTTCGGCGGATCGTCCGGCTATGGCCGAGGTGCGTTGAAAATTGGAAGCTTCATGTATGTGCTCTGAACAATCCCCAGCATATATCGAACGCCTTGCGGGTCAATGGGGTATCGTCGATGTCGAAGACTGCATCCAGGCCGCCAAAATCATCTCGCAAGCTCCTTATAATCTCGTCGACCCCAAACGCGTCGTCATCCGGGGAAACTCATCCGGCGGGTTGACTGCCCTCGGTGGAGTGAGCATGGGATCCGATCTGACGACATTCGCTGCAGCGACGTCGAGCTATGGGATATCCGACCTGCGTCTCCTCATGGACGATACCCACAAATTCGAGTCTGGGTACGGACATGGGCTCCTGGGCGGAACAAGCGCAGAGATCCCCGAGGTTTACAAGGAGCGTTCGCCCGTGACCCACGCCGACAGCATTGTGTCGCCCCTCCTAGTATGAATACTTCATCCTCCGGCGAAGAACCACGCTAATATTTTCCACCCCAGATTTTGCAAGGAGACATCGACAGGGTTGTGCCCAAGGAACAGGCTGAAGGTGGGTGCCCTCGTTTCGTTCGATCTTTATTACTGATGAGCTCGATATCGTAGCCATTTTCGAGAGTATCCAACGTCGCGGGGGTATTGTCGAATACAAGCTCTTTCCCGGCGAGGGCCATGGATGGAGAAAGGAGGAGAATATGATTGACGCGTTGGAGAGGGAGCTCGCATTCTACGAGACCACGCTCAAGCTCAAGTAGTTAGTCTTCGACCTCCAATGAATTCGAACCCGTATTTTTGGACTGACGTCACGCGCACCGGCGGCTCGGCAAACTCGAAGCATCCGGGCAAGCACAACCTTGACCTCGACTCTCATGTCTCTCCAAGGAAAACTGGCGCTCATCACTGGCTGCTCGTGTGTAGACTGACTAGGCGCTAGACTTGTGCTTACACTGGACAGCGGAGGCATCGGACAGGCCACCGCCCTCGCGTTCGCGATTCGAGGATGTTCTATCGCCGTCCACTACAACTCGGCCCAAGGCGCTGCGGACGACCTTGTCACTGAATTGAGGAAACTGCACGGCATTCGGGCCCACGCATTCCAAGCGGACATGGCCGACTACGACAGCGTTCGGAAGTTGTACGCGGACGTAGTGGAGACGTTAGGGCACCCTGACATCCTGTTCAATAATGCGGGTACGACGGGCACCGTCGTGGGGAAGCGCGGGGACATAGAGAGTGTTACACTCGAGGACTTTGAGCAGACGTGGAAAGTGAACACTGGCTCAAGTTTCCTGGTGGGTCGCAATTTCTCCTTTGCATCACTGGATCTAAGTTCAATTTAGTTGACCCAGCTGTGCGTTCCACATATGGTGGCGCAGAAATATGGGCGTGTTGTCTTCTGCTCAAGGTGGGTGCCCCAGTCGCAATACTAACCTTCGGGCTCATTTACATATCTCCAGTGTCGCTGCCGGCGCGTATGAGTCTTTTTTTGTGAAGGCTATTCTCAACGGTGTCCAGGTATTGGTGGAGTTATCGGGCCACACTACGCTTCCTCTAAATCTGCTCTTCATGGGCTTGTTCACTGGATCGCCACGCGCTACGCGAAGGACGGAATTGTGGGTCCCAGGGCCTCGATCATGCTTCGCGATCGCTCACCGTTCATTTATCATCATGTTTCCAGACCTGCAACGCCGTTGCGCCAGCGCTCATCGCGGGTTCGTCTCAATTTCGGTCTCTTTCGAGTCGTACAATTTACCGAAGACAGATACGACAATGATGAGCAACCCCAGCGACGAAATTAAGGTCAACCGCGCAGCAAGTTTTAGATATCTCATATCCTAACGCTGTTGTGCTCTGACAGAACATGATCCCCATCGGCCGTCTAGGAAAACCGCACGAAGTCGCGAGTGTCGTTGAGACACTCGTAACGAACGAGTACCTCACAAACAAGGTGCGCACAGAGCGTTACCTTTTTATTGGGATATACTCATGAACATATAGATCATGGTCGTGGACGGTGGGTTGACTCCCAGTGCCTTCTGAGTGCAGCAGTTATGGGAGATATACGGGTTTGGCTCTCGTCTGTACTAAAAGTGAAGTATTGTCGTCAATATCATTGGATCTACCGAGTAAACGACACGTCAGTTCAAAACTAGACTAAAAATTAAATCCGGTAGATCGTATTTGATCAAGCTTCTTCTGGATCTCCCCCCTCGAGTAGTCCAGTTCTTGCGAGATTGCGCTCTGAACTTCTGTCGATAAATTGGAGAACGTCTGGCAAAGATCCCCGTCGATTACCCCCTTCACTGGGGTATAATAGCCCCGCCAACTGAGGTGATCCCGCCCCACCAAGCTCGTTTGCTCCGCGCGAATACGCGCCTCCAGGTTTTGTAGAAATTCCACGTCGGTCAGGGAAACCAATGGCACCAACAGCCCAATCGTTCCGTGCAATCCAGTGTAAAGGATTGTCTCGCGCGCACCTGCAACAAAGCGAGCCTTCTGAACGGACGTAACGAGATCTCCGATGTGGAAATGTGCGATCATCTGAGTTTTGTGCGGGGCTCCGTTTAGTTTGCCCTTTTCCTGGACAACACCAGCGTCCTGATCTGCTTGCTCCGAGATTGCAGCGTCCAGGCGGTTGACGAATATGTTGCCGAAACGGTCCCCCGCCACGACGGTGGTGTAGTCTACCATCGTTGAGCAAGTCACCCAACGCGATTGAGTATCGTCCGCCACGACGATTAACCGGTTATCGGCTTCTTTGTATGCGAGGAAGGTGAGGGACTGCTGCATATCTCCTACGATGATGCGTAATCCCAGCGTGTTCAATGTCACAATTGTGGTCGCAAATGACTAGAAGTTGTGTGAGAATTCATATGTGAAAGCGAGGCCTCGCGTACGCTGTTTTCTGTCTTGCGGAGGAGCTTCTGCTTCCCCATTTCGTAAATCGTCAGGGCTCTCCCGATCCCCGCCAGTAATCGGCCTTGAAATGCGACTATTGTCAGCGGTATGTGATCC
Source organism: Mycena filopes (assembly GCA_029281495.1). Lineage (NCBI taxonomy): Eukaryota > Fungi > Basidiomycota > Agaricomycetes > Agaricales > Mycenaceae > Mycena > Mycena filopes. The sequence continues at coordinate 16,792 of JARIHR010000068.1, read as the reverse complement.
ACTTCCGTCTGGAGGGATAAAAGTCAACACGTTCCCGAAGTCGAGTCTCAGGTTGAAAAATAAGATCACGTACTACATGGTACAACTCGAGTCCACCACTCTCTGTGAACTTGTAGGTTCTCAAAAAGGCCGAGGTAAACGAGCGTGGTTCCATAACCACGTTAGTAGCAGTCCCAACCACCAGCATAAGCTCTCCGTTAAGCAGGGAGAATGGTACGACAGCAAGGGAGAATGCAGCTTCGTTGTCGACCAAAGGAACAACGGTCAGGGTGGTTCCCTGCCGATAGAATCATGTCAACGTCTCGAACAGCATTCATCCGGAGCGACTCCTCACCTTCACATGATCCACGACGCGGATGCAAGAGGACCGCGACCCTGCACCTGCGCGTGGGCGTCCAAATACCTGATAATCGTCCTCGACCGATTGTGTGGACGAATTCTGGAGGCAGGTGAGACCAGAGTGATAGCCGCAGCCCAGCAGAGACGACACGAAATTGACTGACCTTTTCAATTTCAACCGAGGTTGCACTCCGAGCCCGAGTTCGATGGTCACTTTCAGCCATATAAAGATACCCGGTTTGCGGATGCGCGACCATTTGGCGGGGGGTGTGGGACAAAGAGATAGAGCGTTGACTTCCATTTTCTTCGATGTTTGGAAGCCGGAAGATTCTGGCAACCGAAATCAGACGTCTCAAAGCCGAAAACCGAAAGGAATTTCCCACCTAAGCTCGGTTCCAACGATACCTACAAAACCGTCTGGGCAGAGTTCATGCGAAAAACTGCGCCCGTGTTGAAAAGCATCGCAGAGCAATGGGGTGAACCGTGTCCGATGATTGTAGTTGTAACTTATCCACGCCCGAGACGACATAACCAGCCCGGCCTGTATCCCTTGGAACTTAACCGGAGACAGTTGCACCGGCCGCGGTCCGACAAAGCTAACGAGGACTGCAGTCAGCGAAAAGGAGTATGTATATACTGCAGATGAAGAGTATATACCGGGAGCTTGTTTCACCGAGTTGTCCACTCCTCATATCGAGCGCGGTCCGGATGAGAACTCCATTCTGGAGTCCGATATGGATCCAATATGCGCCATCTTCAAGTTCAAGTTCTTCGCCGGCAAAAACGTGAACAGACGCCGGCGCGGCGCTCAAAGCCTGTAAACTGAGCGTTTTGAGCGTGTTCTCCGGGTCCAGTGCCACGATCCGGAGAGTTTGGTCCTGGCAGCCTACAACCTACATCCGATTTTGTGTTCAAATCGGATTTTGATGCTGCATGAGGAGTTGAACGCACCAAATACGGAGCCCTCTGCAGGCCGTCAGCTACTTTGGGCAGCGCCAAAGCAAGGACAGTGCTCCCCATCGCCTCCCGCGCCTGGTACTCGTTGAGATTCCCTTCCAAATCCAGCTCAAAGTAAACGATTTCCCCCGAACTGAGTGCGGCGGCGACCTGCCGTCGATTGGTCGCCGCACAAACGAGGGTCGTGCCAGACGGGGCGGCCCATTCGCGAATTGCTTGAGCCTGGCCGTCAGGACTGACGATGTGGCGAATCCCGGTGGGATGAACTTGCACGAGGGAATCAGTCCCCATTTGTTGTACCGCCAGCGTCGGGGAGGTCGTCAGGAAGCCCGTGTCCCGAACCTCTGTTAGAGCTTCATCGATTGAAAATACCAACGTAGCGTTCGCGAATGAGAGCACGATATAGGTATCCATGAGACCTTCGCGAAGAAAGAAGAAAAGTATTCGTAAGTTGTGGTTGAATCCTCCAAAAGCGGAACGCGGGTAGTACCGTCTTTGAGTTTCACGACCCAGAGCCCGTTCGGCGTCGACCGTAAATCACAGCTCACCACCTCATCGATTTTGAGCCCGTGCTCCAAGACGCGAAGTGTGCTCCGTGGTCCGCGGCCACAGGCTTCAAGTATGGTAACAGTGGAGTCGGGAAGATCGAGGACCTTCGATTGGATGATGGGGTTCAACGCAGGGACGTCGTGCGTGAGCACCAGATTCCGAAGCGGTCGCAGCTCCAGGTATGCAGAGCCCGATGCGTCCGCCGCTGAGGAATATTCGGGTTGGTCCGAGTCGTCTTCGCCTAGGGTTTGGAACTGGTACAAACACCTGCGGCAGTATGTGCATGAGAACGAAGCGGAGAGGAGGAACGGATACACGGACTGGTTCCCGAACTCGGAGGCGACGAAAAGGAACCCGGACTTGAGGATGCAGATGCTCGACCCCACGGGGACTGTGTCAAAGTATTTAATCTTGAGTGCGTTGCAGACGCCCTCGGAATGGTCCATCGTGATTTTGTACAGGTCTCCGAGTTCGCTCTGCAGCAGGAAGAAGAAACCGTCCTTTCGTTGAATTCCGTCAGTCAAGTTGAAGTTGTTCAACTACCGCTTACCTTGATTCTATGCATAACAGCGGCGACGATCAAGAGGCCCTGGTCAGAACCCTCACGACGTCGGGGAATTGGGACACGGTGTGGGGTGGCACCGTCCATGGGTTGGAAGATTATCGTATCTTCACAACAAACCAAGACGCCCGATGGACCGGCGGCGCCCCCCGGGACTTGGACTAGAAGATTCGCCCGAGGGTCCGTCCGCGAACTAGACTTGCGCACGATGTGGTTCAACCCCAGGTCAAGCTCGTAGAGCGTCAGCATCTGCAGCAAATGAGTATCACTTCAAGTAGAATTGGAAGTAGACGCTACCTTGCCGGCGTTCCTCGCTGCCTCCCCGGTTGAATCCTGGTCGCTTTCAGTATAATTTACCTCCAGCGCCGCGAACACGGGGTTCTCGAACCCCACATCCAGCCCAACTACATGATGTACGATAGTTCCCGGACTGTCGGCCGTCAAGGGCGAGGAAATCGTGAGGCTCCGTGATGCGTCCCGGTCGAGGGTGTAAACCAGCTTCGCCTGTTCCACCGCCGCCACCATGACGCTGCGACCCTTTGGATCCACAGCGAGGAACTGCCCGGGGACGATGCGCCGCGCCCCCGACTTCCCGAACGTTTCTTCCTGCAGCTTCTCGAACGCGCCCTTCGCAACAGAGAACTCCAAGATAGTGAAACGCCCCGAGTCGGACCCCACCGCTACGAAGTCTATGGAGTATGAGTACACGACGAGACGATCAACCTGAATCGAATAAATAATCACCCTTAGCCTTTCCGAGAAGACGGACGCTGGCGATGGACCGAATAGATGCAAAGACGCTGGTGGAGGAGACGCTTCGAAGCTTGCCCGTCTGCGGATCGACACGGAGGATTTCGAGCGCTGTGCCATGGGATACCAGAATCTCTTGATCACGGCTTCCCGAGAAGTTGCCCACGACCACTTGGATGGCGGCATCGGCGGGTTTAAGGGTCAGGTTATAGAGGTGCATTCGAATGTTGACGGTCAGATGAAGAAGTGGGCGCGTTGGACGGCGACTTGGACCCACTCACAACAACTTCGAAAGTCCCACAGAGCAAGTACCTGACTTTGGATGGCGACTTGGTGGCGACTTTATGAGTTTCTCCTCTTTGGACATCACCGAGCCGAAGGTTGAAGGCGACACAGGTCCGCGGCAGGCAGTCGCCACCGACGCTGTCCCGGCGAAGATGAAGGAAGCAAAAGTGCTCGGCATTAATCGGCCGACCAGTCGAATTCAACTGTTCGTTGAACTGCACAGAATACACGCGGTCTCAGTCGGAGACGCTCTGCAGCTAAGTAGAAGAAACCTTGCTGCGAGTCGTATGTATTCAGCATGGTGAGTTGTTGCATGTCAACGGTGAGGGCGCAAGTATGACAAACTCACGAATAGGCTTCAAGTTCTGTTCGGGGGTTTACTTCAAGTGCCGGCGTCGATCCTTGGAAGGTATACGGTTGAACGAGGGTCGTTGAACTTTGAATTGCAGTGCGGATTGCCCGTATTTTCGAAGGATTGCTTACCAGACTGCCACCACCGTAAATGACACCACAACTGAAGGCGCCCCAAAAATAACGGGGCCAGCGCTTTTCCGCCAACGAACCTCGTACGACTTCAAGAATTTCGTACTAGAGCCTCGTACGACTTTCAGTTTGTCCAGAACATGGGCGGCATCTGGGCGGGGTTTCTGGAGTGGGCGGGAACTGTCGCGGTCAAGTCACCGTTCGGGAGCAACAAGCGATCGATCACGTGGTGTCTTTGAGAAAAAGAAAGTGGTGTGATGTTTTCTGGCGCACTTCTTCCTTCTCCACCACATCCATGCACAACGCGACGAGCTCCGCGTCCCTCTACGCCGGCACTGACCTCGCCTCCCTCTCCTGGGCAGAGCAGCAGTGGGCCGCATGGTACCTCTGGATCGGAAACCCCGTCCTCGCGACTGGTTTAATGAGTTTCCTTATGCACGAGGTGCGCCCCCAATGGCCACCCCGATATTTTGTATTCACACTCCTCTAGATCGTTTATTTCGGTCGTAGCATTCCCTGGGTCATCATCGACGCCATACCGTACTTCCGCCGCTACAAACTCCAAGCTGCAAAAATACCGACGGGCCAGGAGCAATGGGAATGCACGAAGCAGGTCCTTTTCTCTCATTTTATGATTGAGCTGCCGGTGGTACGTGTCTTTTGTCCCTCGTCCTTGGTCCCCCCGTTCTCACCTTACCCTTCGCAGATCTGGTTCTTCCACCCCATGGCAGATATGTTCGGCATTCGCACGTACGAGGTGCCCCTACCCTCCTTTGCCGAGTGGGCCCCGCAAGTCGCGCTGTTCTTCGTCTTCGAGGACATCTTCCACTATTTCGCGCACCAGGCCCTCCACTACGGCCCGCTGTACAAGCACATCCACAAGATCCACCACAAGTACTCCGCGCCCTTCGGTCTCGCAGCCGAGTACGCGCACCCCGCCGAGGTCGCCATCCTCGGCACGGGCACCATCGCAGGGCCCCTCCTCTACTGCTACTTCACCGCCAACCTCCACATCTTCTCCATGTACATCTGGATCACCCTCCGCCTCTTCCAGGCAATCGACGCGCACAGCGGGTACGACTTCCCCTGGTCCCTGCAGCACTTCGTGCCGTTCTGGTCCGGCGCGGAGCACCACGACTTCCACCACATGGCGTTCACGAACAACTTTAGCACCTCGTTCCGGTGGTGTGATCGCATTTTTGGGACGGACGACAAGTACCGGGCCTATCGCGCGCGGGTGAACGCGGCGAAGAAGGCGATGAAGGGCGCGAGTAAGGAGCAGCAGGATGAGATGGAGCGGAAGCTCATGGCGGAGGTGGAGGCGGAGGGGATACGCGCAGAGGCCGAGGTGGTGCGCGGCATGGAGCGGCCAAAGGTTGAGTGAAAATGCGGATTATTTTAGACGTTAATATTTTGGAACCCCTTCTTGACCTATCGCTGCAAATTTGCCGCAAGCACATTATTTTACGGCGCGAAATTGGCCCAAGTGCTTTTTTTTTAGCGCGGAGGTGTCGGCCGACGTCTGATAAAAAGCGTAGTGGTCGTTGGCATTTCGAGTTCAACCCAGCCTCTCGAGTCTCCAATCCATTGTGCTCACCTCCGGTTGGTTTTCCTGCCCTGTCTTGGTGAACACTCTAAACTGCTTTGTGGATTCTTCTGTCTTGGTCACGTCGCGTAGGAATCCGATCTCGCCGCTCTCATTCGCCTCCGGCACTGACCGGGACCTTCCGCAGGTATCTACGAATCTCTGTCCCGGGCGACTGTTACTTTCAACCCGCCTTTGTTTGAGCCTTGAAGTCCTTGAGGGCGTGATACGGACCGTACCACTTCCCGAATCTTGGTCGATGTCGATGGTCTCTGTCGATATTTACTCGGCGACTCATGCACGCCGCGTCGCCGCGCAGAACCCGAACCCGAACCGTGAAATAATTACCCCACAGTAGCAGTGCGCACGCAGTGACTACAAAGGACCCAATCTTCACCCAGCAACGCCTCCAAGACCTTGAACGCCCCCTCCTTGGTGCCGCCCGCCTTTACCTCTCTGTTCGCCACACAAACCTCCACCCTACGCCCCGGCGGCTCGATCCGCGCCAGGACACGACGTATCGACTCCACCGACGGGTAGTCTGACGGGTCGTTGTTGAACAACTCAACCCGGCTCAACCCCGGCAGGCGCATCTGCCGCGGTCCCTCGCCCGGCTTGAGGTTATCGAGCGACGCCTTCAGGGAGTACGAGGTATACGTTAGCTGCACGGCTAGCACCACAACCTGAGTCGGGGGGAACCGCTCGAAGGCGTCGATGTAGCTCTCCCAGGTCATGGGCGAGCTGAACGCGATACGGACCTCGCGCGCGCTTTCGTGCAGCGCGTACTCGCGCGAGAAGAGCTCCCACGCCTCGGGCATCTGGAATAGCATCGCGTCCTCGCCCCGCACCTCGAGACGCCGCACGCAACCTGTGCTGGAGCGCAAATTGATTGTGCGCCTGTCGGTCATGTCGAACAGCACGAGGGGGCCGACGTCGGGTCGGAGCATGGCGGCCGCGAGCAAGTCGAGACGTGTGTCGTCGTACCCGAAAGAGACGCAACCGTGCACGGTGGGGATGACGACGTCGAGGAATCCAGTCTTGAGAATTCGGAAGAGGTCATCTGCGGCGACTGTCAATATTAGCCTGTGTAGCGCCGGCGCGATTGGCGTAGGTCGCACGAAGACCTCAAAGTAGGCGTCGTCCGGGTAGTTGCTATCGTACGAACAGGCTTCGAACTCGAGGCTCTCCAGGCGCGGGCATTGCGCGAAGATGGTAGCGAGCGTATCGACGTCGGTGTCGCTGCACTCGGATATGCGGATGTCTTCCAGGGTGGGCACGAGCAATGGGCTCCATTCCACAGGAATTGTGTCCTCGAGGTCGAGTGTCCGCAGCTGAGGCGCTTTCAGCGCAATTTTACCCGCGCCCTCCAATCGAAGGGTTCGTAGCGCAGTAAATTCGACGTTGGACTGCAACAGGGCTGCGAAGCTGAGCTCGTCGTCGTCCGAGTCTGCGCTGTCGGAGTTTTCAGAGTCCTCAGTATCGTCAGATTCTTCTCCGACCGAGTCGGAGTCCGAGTCCGAGTCCTCGTCGTCAGAGTCTTCATCGCCGGAGTCGGAATCTTCATCGTCGCCCGCGTCAGAGCCCAGTATCGATTTCAGCGTCTACCAACCAGGTCCGCGTGAATCTCGAGCGGAGCAAATACGCACACAGCCGTCCTTCAAAATTGAACTCCACTCACAATGCTATCAAAATCCACTTGCAGTGTCTCAATGCGCGCCGCATACGGTACGAGCGCCGCCAACATCGTTTCTGCCCACCATTTATTCCGCGCGCCGATGAACTGCAACTCTATGTGGAGCGTCGCGTGCGGGCCGCTGCGCTGCAATACGAGCGGAAGGCGCAGGCAGTCCTTTTCCGAGGCCGCGCCGGAGCAGGACGCCCAGAGGAGGGGGTTGGCGAGTGCGATTGCGCGCCAGAGGCGGGATACCTGTGCCAGCGCGAACTTTTGCGCGATGCTCGAGGGGAGTTGGAGCATTATGTGCGCGAGGAGGTCGTCGACGAGGAGGTCGGCGGGGGAATGCATGGTGGGTGGTTGGTTGGGGAAGAAGAACAGGGTTTTAAATAAGTGCCAGTTGATTTGTGATGGCGGTGACTCGGAAGCGGAGACAACTGCCAAATGCGGCGAATATGATGCCAGCCCACGAGGAGACCTAGCGGTCCAAGCTGAAACATGAAACCGTGAGTACAGGTGCGAAATATTTGCTGGTGGCTTCGGATTTGCATTTTCTGTTTTTCAACCACATGTGACGTCACGCGTCACTCAGGTTGAAAAGCGGTTCAAACCTCCTTAGGCAAAGGTCCGTCCAAGGCAGGGGCTCTTATTGCGTCACATACAGCCAGGTATTATTTGAGACAAGTTAGCTTTGGCAGGCTCAGCTGCACAGGCGATGGAAGTGAAAATACAAGTCAAATTTTAGTCTCTTCTAACCAGACGCTACAACATAAATAATCTCGTACCTCGAATGTTGTAGTCTGTCAGCTTCCGCACCTCGTCGATCGGTACCCACCCTTATCAAAATTCACATTTTTGCCCTGAGTTCTGAGACGTGTTTTCTGCCACTATTTAGAGAGAGTCTCGGTCTCTGAGGTGAACTCACCTACTCCAACCGCGACATTTGACCGAGCGACAGCAGAGCGAGGATGCCGAACTTGATCAGCCGGCTGATTACAAATCGGTCGCTGGTCTCTGGCCTCATCTGTAGGGTCTTTGTATAGTCTTGAACATGCAGATACGTTCTAAATGTGCTTAAGGATTGGCCTATGTATAGGGGGTAATTTCTGTGGCCCTCTGTCATCTGTAGTGAGAAAAGGAGTATTCAAACTCCGCACTTTACGTAATAAGGGTGGGTACCGGGGTTCCTCCGCGCGGTAAACTCAAGACTAGTCAAATTTGGCGTATTATAGAAAGGGTGGTTCGTCTCGCACACACGCCTCAAACAATCGCAGGCATGCCAATATACTGGGGCCCAGTGGCGCCCATCTTTCCCTGGCGCGCCTTGCGGCGGAGGTACACATAGTCTGGGGTCGCGGCGGTCATCTTTTTCTGGATCCATTTATACCTGGTTCACTGTAAGTATGGAGGGGTACAAGGAGGGGGTGATGACGCACGAGGCGATGGTGATGAGCACCGTGACCACAAGGACGGCCTTCTCGATCTTGGGCGCTGTGGTGTTGTCTGCCCGAAAGAAATCGTCAGCAAAATTCGTACTGAGAGGTAGAGGAAGGAGGCGCACCGGCATTCTCGGGCTTGAGCGCATAGCCGACGTACACCGCGACGAACGCCTTGGGGAGGGAGAGCAGCGCCGCCCCGAGGAACACCGGGAGGGAGATGCCCACGGTGGCGAAGACGGTAGTTGCGACTGTGCATTATTGTGCGTTAGTGTGCACGTGGCGGATGATGGAGAAAGGGGAAGAACTGACAGTGCGGGGGAATAGCGCTGTAGCGGATCACGAGCACGACGAGGAACCCGCCCTCGCGCACGACGTGCGCCAGGAGGCCGTACGAAAAGTCCTTTGCTTCCATCTTTGCGCCGCGCACGGAACACGCGTATTTGAAGGTGCTGTTTGAAATGCGAGTGGTTCAGTGTGTGAAACGATCGTTGATCGGAGGACGCACAAGTAGTTGGCTAGCTCGCCGAGGATAGTACCGACTGGTGGTCAAAGACGTTAGTCAATGACATGAGTAGGGTTGGAGATCGTGTACCAGCTACGATGAGACATGCAAGAGGGAAGGACCATGCGATAGCGGCCAGCATCGCAATTATTTCATGGCCCATAAGCTGCAGAGCTGTGTCAACAACGAGGGAATTCAGGAGAAAGAGGTGGTGGAACGAACGGGAGGGAAAGACACCACGATGAACAGGGCGATGATGACGAGCGGTCCGAGCTTATTCCTTGGGAACTCGTCAACGCTTTCATCTAACGAGTTGAGTAGTAGGTCCCTACCCCGCTAGCCAGTCGGTGAACGGCTTCAATGCTTTGATGATCTGTTCGTGGAAGACAGAGAATAATATCACGAAGAGCAGCAGGAGGCCGGCGATTGCAAAATATTCTACGGGATGCTTCAATTTGAGAACAAGGAAGAGAAGCTTGGGAATGCGCACTAATCTTTTGCTTTGTGCTCTTTGGCTCCTTGATACCATTCAGGGCGTTGAACTCCTCTTGGGTAGGACTGGGTGTCCGCGCGCCATTGCGCGCTTCGTCGAGCATTGGGCCTTTGGTCGTGATGTTCAAGGCGGAGTCCGAGCTGAAGGAGTTCTTTGAAGGATACGGGGCGTACACCGGGTACGGCGCCTGGGTGGAAGCCATTATTGCGAGGAGGAAGTAGGGAGAAAGAAAAGAAAATGGGGGAGTGGAGAAGGTGAACTTGAATGAGGTTCCCAGCCGGCGCGCCCATACTTTATATAGGGCGATTATTGTTCAGTTCATTCGCAGTTGCTGTGCTCGTCATCGCTTCGGGAGTCAGTGCTGTCTCCGACGGGGGGGATGGGTCCCACGTTGCCGCACTTTGGGGAGTACGAGCGCTCGAATCGCGGCCAAAACGGTGTGCATGTCGGGTGATCTGGAAACCGAACATGCCTTGTCAATTGGGTGCTTTAGTTTCAGGGATTTGGGGAGGAGACCAAACTAAGACCCAGGAAAGGTGCGGGCAAATGGGCGTTGCAAATCTGGGCCGCAGCGATCCGTCGGAGACATGTCCGGAGCCATTTCGGGTTGCGTCCCGCAATTGACGCTGACGTGATGATGCTGATGCATTGATGTACTTCCTATTTGGGACTCGCCGCAGAGTAATTGTCAATGGAGCGTGCTCGACGTCCCCGAACTGGCGGGGATTGGAAAACCGCTATGGAGCTCACCCGTGGCGGAGTAACAGAGAAAACAGGATGAATGCTCGCATCTTATGATTTTCGCCGTCAAATCTCGAGAGTTGCTCATTCCCGATCGTGCTCAGGTCTCTTTTTTACTGCAATAAATATAACGGCTGTAGGGTCTCTACATATATGCGGTTAGGCTATGTACTACAGCGCGCCGGGCATGCATCACAAGGTTAGGTTGAAGCTGTAAAGCTTCAAGATACTCCTGCCAGCCTGCAATGCTTCCGATCTGTTGTACTGGCGCGTCAACCACCTTGGTGAGTATCGTTCAAACCTAGCGCCAAGTTTGTCGTCGGTGCCTAGTGTGGCCCAGAGTCTAGGTCTTCTGAAAAAGGAGTCGAGACCACTCCTTTGCTGCGTGGGGTGAACAGGATCATGATCCGTGTCCGAGCATAGAAACCGCGGGGGGCAAGTCCTGGTTTCATCCAGTGCCTATGTTTTGGTTGCGTGGTGGTTTACTCTCTGGCCGTCAGCGCTTCAAGAAAAAAGGGCGACTTTGATGGAGGTGTCGCTTCGTTCGAAGATTTTAATAAATTCAGGGAGAAGCTAGAAAGTGAAGCCGTCAGGGCCGCATGCGAGGAAATTGAAGACAATGAGCACGTCGTGTATTGTGATTTTCTGGACCGCTTCAGCGGTTACATCGTGCTTCAGCTTCGACATTTCTTGCGCATTTGAAAGAGAGGTCACCGTCTAAAACCAGTGGAAGTAAAGTGAGACTGTGAGACGAAGTTTAATCGAAATGCAACTTACGCTGAGCCCCTGCAAGGCGGTGGAAAGACGTCTGTGGAATATGTCTATCTGCTCCTTGTCTTGATTCGCAGACAGCCATAACCGCCACTGGCGTTTCTTGGGAACGGCCAGGCACTTCTGATCGAGGAATTTGGCGATACTGGGCAATCGGCGGTCAGATATTCGAATATTCAACATAAGAGGTATGGACCCACTCGTCGAGCGTCTGCGTGCTTCTGCTTAACTCTGGCGCGTGCAAGTCCCGACCCAGTGATGAAACTGTCTCGACAATTCCAGCAAGACTTGCCGCCTCCTGCTCCAATTCCGCCATCGAGGCTCCATTATTGCGGACAGCCTATAAAAGTTCAACCGACTGCCGGCCGGCACCATCTAGTCTCAAGCTCACTTGAACTCTCTGGCAGGCAAAATCAGCCAATCCCGCGAACGGCTTCAACACACCAATGACTGGAGCGTCACTGGCGAGCAGGAACGTCTTCGCAGCAAGGCTAGCGATGTCGAGCGCCAAAGTGGACCGGTGATGGTCCGACTGGTCGCTGGATGTAGAATGCTGATGAGGCGCGGTTGCTGGAGGCCGCATATTCCGGAGAAACCTTGAACGCCTGGGTTGCAGCGGCTCTTGATGGGACCGTTTAAGTAACATGCAGGTCGAGACACTGTCACTGAAGCTGACCTTGCTGGGAACCAGTAGAAGCAATCCCGCCCGGGTCGTGCGGCCGCTTCCGGGGCCATTTGACGAGCCTGAGGAGCGGTCAGTAAGCAGGTTGATGTGAGCAACATCGAGCGAACCCCCTGAACATCCCCATGGTGGGGACTGGAGCGTGTCGAAGGTCAGGATGGAGGGGGTGCCTTATACCCAAGAAAGCTGTTGAGGAAGTCGCACACGAAAGGCAACTCGGTTGGCGCCAGATGATTAACGCCCGGATTAAATTAGATGCAGAATCGATACAGCTGTGAGCAATACAATACAGACAGGATGAATGAGAGGAAACCTATGCGGTCCCGGCAGGCCCAGCTGTACCACAGCTATTCTCCAGCTCCTCCTCCTCCTTCTGGAGGCGGTTCAAGGCGGCTTCTAAGACCCTTCTCCGGCGCTCTTCCGCCGAATCGCTGTTCTGCGATCGGGAACTGCCTCCGAGGACATGTGAACATTGTTAAGTCCAGGGGATTCGAGTCGGAGGCTTCGAGCGTCACGCTCAATTTGCCTCAGTCGAAGTGATTTATGGACTTAAGCTAGGCTAAAATCCTGATACGTCCGCCCCAAGGCCAAATTTTGATTAAAATTTCGCTGCTGTTGCAGTGCGGGGAACCTCCTGCCGGCTTCCTACCTCCAGACAATGTATTTTTCTCTTCCGAAGGTCTGGATCGACCTTTGTCTGTCTCGAAAAACCTCAAAACATTTCACGCTGGATCCTTGAATGTTTTGGCTTCACTCAAGGGTTTGACATGTTCCCGGCGGCAATTTCAGGACATGTAAAAGTGGAATTGAACAACGCCGAGATGACCGAAGGTGTTCCCACGGTTCATTCACCTCACCTGACTGGTAGACACATCGTCTCAAGCTCTCTATAGTCTCCTTATGCCGACTCAAGCCTCCCATTGCGTCTGAGGTTTTCCTTCTATTGTTCGTCTACACCGCCGTTGACTAGTTGCGTCGTCTTTCTCGAACCTCGCATGACCCTAAGTAGTACTCGTGGAATGTGAAATCAGGGCAGCTCTTTTCTGTTGTGTCCCAAAGCTGCTTTTCTGGAGCCAGATTTGCGTCTTCACGTATGATTATTGCCTATAAATTGACATAATAATGCTGTCCTGCGTGACTATTTGGGATTCGCCGCTCATGCCGTAACGACAATGGAGTGTGTACTCAACGTCCCTGAGCTCGCACGCGAAATCGCGTCCCGCCTCGACGATACCGTCCACTTATCCAAGTTCTCTCAGACCAACCGTTTCCTCAACGAGGCCGTCGCTTCTTTGCTTTTCAGGGATATCTGCGTACCGGAGCGAGCGCTGCCTGCGCTTGCCAATCGGTTCTTGGAGCGCCCGGAGTTTGCCCTGCAGTGCACATCCCTCGTCATCTATGGTCCCCAGCTTGGAACCGACCGTCGGATCGAGCAACCCGACTACAGGCGTGCCCCGGGACCTTCGCCACATATCTTGACGTCTCTATCTCTTATACTGCGTCAGCTCAGCCAGCAGCGTCGGCTGGAAAGATTTGCCTACAAGCATTTTAGAGGCCCTCTTGATCTCGATGTCGAGGCCTGGCAATCGCTGTCCTCCCTGGGCCCCCATTTCCAGGAGCTTAGTACGGACAGGATGGTTTGGAACGAGGAAGCCTTCGTGAGTCTTCTTCCTAGTAAAAGTGTTCTGCCCTTCTCATCAGTACCTCGCTCAGACGCTGCTGCGCAGCAGCGGAAACTTCGCAAGTGGTGGCCACTTTCGAAACTTGAAGATACTCCGCCTAAGCTGTTATCATCCCTCTTGTGCGGCCCTTGAGGGCTTTCTGGGCGGTCTCCATGTCCTTGAGCACCTGGACTTGACTGCACACACGGACCTACGGCTTTTGCCTTTGGATGACCCCTGGACCCTCACATTTGCATCGAGTCACCCTCGCCTAACCTCCTTGACGCTGTACATCTCTGGAATGGTTCCAACTCCCCTCGACTTCTTGGAGCGTCATTCGACGATCAAAGTCCTTGCTTTAGACGGCATTCTCCCATTCAAATTCGGTGACACGACCCTGCCTAATCTGGAGGCTCTCAGCATCACCCAGTCTATGATTCTCGAATGGCCTGCCCTTGTGTCATCGACCGCTTGTCGCGCTATTAAGCACCTCCGGCTCATTAACATGCCATTCTTTAGCAGTGGAATGACCGCGGGTATCGTCCAGGGAATGGCCACCTCACTCACCTGTGTCGAGTTGGACCTGGACGATTTCGACACCCGTTGGTTCATGGGAATGGCCGAGTTTCTCGCCCTCGTTCCAAACCTCCTGGAATTTGGAATGATGACAAGGCCGTTCGACTGGGCGGTAACACAGACCTTCGAACCAAAACACCTCGTGGGTCGTGTCGTTTTCAATTTGTACTTACCTTCGCGCTGATTTCATCTTTGCGGCCCAGCTCGATTTCCTCCTTCTCCTGGACGAATCCACGTGCTTGAAAGCTGTACGCTTCCACGATTTACTCAGACTCGGAAGGGATGTCGAGCTACCAGAGTCGATGCTCGATGATGTGGGCGTCAGCGTGCCGTCAAGCCTGTGTTACATCAAATGGGACGTCCATCCGGACCCCAAGATATATTGCATCGTGAGGCGCGACGACGGGACCGTGGGGCTGTCGATCACGCAACCTCCAGTCCAGAAGAGCAGGGTGGATTGGACGTCGGATAGTATTCTTGATCATCTGTAGCGAGGGTATCCCAATATAAGGATCGTGAAAATGAATCGGGGATTACCATGAAGCAACTATGAAGGTTGAACAGTGCCGAACCAACTGAACTGCGCAGCAGTCGGAACGAATCGAAGCTGACGACCGCAGAGCTTGCAGAAGGCAGACGGCCTTCGTCGTCTACACACCCACCATCCTATGCTCTACCAGCCCAATCAGGTTAGACACACCAAACAAGAAAGCCATGGTTCAACACTGACCCTTTTTAACCAAATCCGCGCACTTTTCTGCCACAACAACCGCAGGCGCCATCGTATGCACCGAAACAATCTCCGGGAAGATCGAACAATCCGCAATGCGGAGACCATCGACGCCGTGCACGCGCAGCTCGTCATCGACAACGCCCGGCTGTGCGTCGTCCGCGGGCGCCATGCGGCAGGTGCTGGTGTAGTGGTACGTCGTGCGCATGTTCGCCCGGATGAACGCCTCCACGCTCGCATCATCGTCCGCTTCGGCACTGGGGGCGGACAGCGCGCGGAGCGGGTAGCCCGCACTGCGCATCTGGTGCGCGAGGCGCAGGCCGAGGCGCACGCCTTTGACGACGGTGGGCAGGTCGTCCGGGGCGGCGAGGAACCCGAGGTCGACTGCGGGGCGCGTCCGCGCGTCGGCCGACACGAGGCGCACCGAGCCGGCGGATTGGGGGCGCAGGAATGTGACCAGCATGGAGAACACGCCGATGTGGTCCAGCGGGCTCGCCTCGGTGTCGTTTATGTGGGTCGCGATCGGCTGGATCTCGATGTCGGGCGCGTTTTCGGGGTTACGGGCGTCTTGGGCGGTAGGCGGAATGGTGTCGGGAAGCGACAGGGTCTCGGTGAGGAGGGCGGTGCGCGCGAAGATGGTGGTGCGCATGGAGGTTACGGAGAGGAGGCCGGTTCCGAATGCAAAGTATTTGAAGACGTGACGCAGGACGGGCAGAATGCCGTGTCTGAATACATTGAGGGAGTCCTTGACGGGAACCTCGAACATAAGGGGAACACCGAAGTGATCCTTCTGTGAGACCGTGAGCAGGTGAAATAAAATAAAGGGCCAGAGCCGCACCAAGTAACTGCCAACTCCCGGGAGGTCTTTTACGACGGGTATTCCGTGGCTTTCCAGGTGATTTTTAGGACCGATACCGCTATGAAACTGGGTCTCTTTTATGCACGACGAAGCCCTTCTTTGCTTACCTGAGCATCAAGATGTGTGGAGAAGAAATCGCGCCAGCGCAAACGATAACTTCCCGGCTTGCGGGCGCGAAAAACGTTTGAGGTTTACCCTTTGCTCGAGCGTCACAGAAATAAACCCCAGTCGCTTTCGGTCGCGCGGAGTCGGCACCTTCAGTACATTTAACACTAGTGACGAGGCTCTCGACACAGACTGTGAGGTTCTTGCGATGGCGGACACCTGGTGTATCCAAAAAGGCCTTGAACACGGAATGTCTCTGACTGTTCTGGTCAATCGCGATGTCCATCAGCGCGGTGCAAGTGGTCGGAGAATCGGGAGAGTTCATGTCGGAGGTATATGGGATTCCCAAGCTGGTTGCGGCTTCGTTAATACTGTTGAAGGTTCAGGGTTTGCAATTGCAGATTTCAAGACGTATTGCGGACCGTTTGTACGGCTCGAATACCGACTCTTCAGGGAAGGTTTGGTTAATCCAGGGGCCTTAAGTGGGGATCGTTAAGTCAGGAGCAAGGCGAACCACGACTTGTCACCTTTCTTTCCACGGAAGGCTGCCGCTGGCTGGCTCAGCGTGTTTTCCGATTTGACAAAGTAGGGTTCCAGGTCGGAGTATCCCCAGCCTTTCCGCCCCATCGCTTTCCACGCATTGTAATCCCCAATCCCGCGCGTATAAATCAATGAGTTGATTAAAGTCGCGCCGCCCAAACCTTCACCGAGCCAGGTAGTGGCAACGCGGCCATTGCCATGCGTCATCGGGAGGGATGGGAGGAATACGTGGGGAGTACCGGGGCGGCTTGGATTTGAGGCCAAGAGGGGGACACGCGCCTGCCAGTCGTCTACGACGCGGCCGCGCTCCAGGAGGAGGACTGTAACTTGAGGATCCTCGCTCAAGCGTGAGGCAAGGCAGCAGCCGGCGGTGCCGCCTGAATTTTTGTTAGATGGGTGGAATGGATGGCCATGAACTGGCGGAGCACGGACCTCCAACGATAACATAGTCGAACGCAGCAGTATTTGGGACTTGGGGGGCATGGACGGCCGGAAATGGGCTTGAAAATGG